>CAJNDS010001469.1:167500-500000 GCA_905221605.1 Symbiodinium natans
CTAAGGTGCACGAACTGCCGCGGCGATGGGCATTGGTCCTTGGTTCTGAGCACTTCGGCGTGGATGCAGCGGTCCGTGAAGCGTGCGACAAGTTGGTGAAAATCCGGATGGCAAGTGGAGTGGACTCCCTGAACGCAACCCAGTTGCGGTCAGGCTTGAGGGTTTAGGGTTTAATTTGCATGTTGCAAAGGCTTGGCCTGTTTGAGGGCAAGCTTGTATAAACTTGGGCCCTAAAGGGGTAGCTTGAGGTCCCAAGTATATAGCTATATAGGCACACGCATCCTTAGGGAACCTTGTATCCTCAAGACAATATGGTGCATTGCAGCTGCCCCGTGCAACTTGCTCCAGGTGGTCACTTCGGGAGGGGTTCTTGTGCACGGATGTGTGGAGCGGGAAGCAAGAGAACCTTGGTTGCCCAATTGTACCCTCTGCCTTTTTCATGCTTCAAGGTTCCCTTTTAAAGTAACCAACCCACAAATGGGTGCCCTTCTGCTGATGGTTTCTGGCCACCAAGGAATAGCCTGCAACACTTAAGCTTCCTTCACCCGCTGTGGGGCCCGGACGCGGCCAGCGCTCCCCTGCACACGCCTTAGCTTCTGCTTCCAGAACCAACGGCACATGAGGCCACACGCTGAAGGGCTGCGTGCGAGTCGGGAGGTCTTCGTGTTGTACCTGCGCACATACTGAAAGTTGGATGTCGAACATCAAATGTGGAGAATGTCGGAAGAGTCGGCTGATGGGGCGCTCCAGAGCAAGAACCTCGGGTTGAGCATAGCCGTCATTCTCAGAATCTCAACGCATTGCCCTCCCTGTTCCTGCACTTGCGGTGCAAGCAGGCTGCTTGAGAACATTGTACTGCTATGTGCTTGCAGTCCACAAGAGATCCACAGCCTCTTGCGGCAAAGTCCAAAAGGTCAACCCTGCAACAGCGTGCGAACTCCAGAAACCTGTGTAGGAAGTGCGTTCACAATCTTGCAGTCCTTGCAAAGAAAGGGCCCTGGCCTGATGTGCTGTAATGCTGTAATTACCTGGCTCCCCCCCCATTGTAGTTCCTTGCCAAGTTTTCTTGATATATGCAAACAGGTACTCAACAAAAGAAATACAATTACAGCCCTAGGCAGATTCGTAATCCCTTCCCCCGCCCTAATATTATAGTCCACCCCCCCCCCCCCCCCCCCGGTAGTATGAAGACCCCCCCCCCCCAAAAAACAAAAAACCTGAAAGGGTTTTTAGTTTTAAGGGGGGTTCTCACCCGGCTGGGCTACAAGCGACCCGGTTGCAAAAAGGGGGGGGGGGGGTTCTTCGAACAAACAGCCCGTCCTTATTGTAGCTTGCTGGGAGACCCTAAGCCCAGGGACACAGGAACTTGAGTCTTGAGGTTTGGGCTTTCAGAATCAGGGTTCAGGTTTTTTGCTTCAGGCTTCCGACCCCCCGTACGGGATCGGGTTTTGGGGTCAGGGGGTTTCTAGTATCAGGGGTGTTCGAATATTAGGGGGAAGGGATTACTCTCCTGCCTGACAGACGATGGTATTCCGGGTCTAGAGCCATGGCTTTGGGCAAGCCTACCCCAAAAAACCCAAAACCCCTTAATTCAGCAATATATACCTTAATTCATGTCATAGACTATAGACTTAAGGTCTCTTCCGTATGTGGGGGGGGGTATATTGGGCTCTTGGGAGCCTATCATGAAGGAAGATGACCACGATCACGCCATTGCGGCCAAACTCGCAGCGCGCTATGCCGCGGTGCGGGGCCCCGCCAGTCTGTCGGGCGGAACGCAAAGAAGTCAGCATTCATTCAGAACAGAGCCTCTATACCCCTAATCAAGGAATATACCACAGTATAGCGGCCCTTAAGATGTTTTCAGGTACATTCCTTAAAACTAAGGGGCATACAGGGCTCTCTGTGGACACCTTATCATGTAATCATGTGCATGCACTTGTTTGCAGTCTACGAGGGTATACAGGGATGAATTTAGGTCTCCGTCACATTCCGTCTTCATGGTCATCATCAGTCTTCAATGCCTGGTATCCCTAAGGATCCATGTACCTATATTATATTTATACATACATACTTGGGCCTGAAAGGGGTTCCTATACAGTAGATTTAGGGCATGGATCCTTAGGGTATAGGATCTTGGATTTTGCTCTTCCGCGGTCATGGACTCTTCACATTCTTGGGGTCAGGCGCCCTAAGCCACGTAAACCCTACACCCTACCGGGGACCCTCTTGCCCCACAGTTTTATGGGTTATATATATATATATATATATATTTCTATACCTACCAATTCAGGGTAGCTACTACTAAAATACTAAACTGTAGGTAAAATTCAGTCCCAGGTATAGACCCTTGTGGAGGTGAGCCTCTGTGTGGCTTTGATTCTCAGGCCGCTACGCTGGCTTACCGGAGCCATCGGCAACAAGACATGGAGGCAGCGTTTAGGGTTTAGGCGGTTAGGGGTTAGAGGTTAGGGGTTAGAGTTTGGGTTTTAGAGTTAAGGGTGTAGGGTCAAGGGTTAAGGGAAAAGGGTTTAATTCATACATGCGTATACAAACAAGCAAGTATATGTAGATATATATATATATAGAGATAGATAAATATAAATATAAATATGAATATAAATATAAATAGAAAGATAAATATAAATATAAATATAAATATAAATATATATATATATATATGTATTATGTGCGTGTAACCCCCTCCCCATGAACACACCCCTATAGTAAAACCCTCAACCCTGCCCTACACTCCCCAGAGAGCCCAATCCCCCTTAACTAAGGAATTATACCTTAAACCATAAAGTATTCCTTAATATGACTTAAGGAATATTCCTTATTTAAGGGGTATTGGGCTCTTTGGGTCTTTCATTCATTAAAAAACAATTCAAGCCCACAGTTGGGGCACAAGAATGGGTTGCCACTCCGGGTCTCTAATCCCAAGGTCAGAGGAGCCTACCTGAAGGCTCTACTTGCCCTTGATTTCCCTTTGTTTAGGGTTTAGGGTTTAGGGTTTAGGATTTAGGGTTTAGGGCTACTAGGACCTAGAGCAAGCCCTGAACCCCCTTTCTTTGGTGTTTAGGTTCCCTTCTAAGCACCTTGAAACCAAAAAGGGCACCCTGATTGCTCCCAGATTCCTCTTGGGTCTAGCTAGCCCTAAGCTTCGTATGTCTCCGAGAAAGTGGTAGGCCAGTCGTACCCTTTGCCCTTTTCTTGGTTCTAAGTTCCCTTGTAAAGAAACCACACAAAAAGAAGGGTGCTTTGGTTTAACACCCTACACCCCTAAACCCCTAAGTTGCTGGGTTTTAGGGTTTTAGGGTTTTAGGGTTTAGGGTTTAGGGTTTAGGGTTTAGGGCTACTAAGAAAAAACGGCTCCGTGTGAGGACATGGTCGGCTCCACCTCGGCCATCCGGCGTGCCTTCGAAGGCCCGCAGAATCAAGACCCAGTTCTGTGGTCTAGGGTTTAGGGTTTAGGGTTTAGGGGTTTCGGGTTTAGGGTTTAGGGTTTAGGGTTTCGGGTTTAGGGTTTAGGGTTTCGGGTTTAGGGGCGGTTTGGGGTTTTGGGCTTCAACAAGGAGGGTTTACAACAAACCGCTTCCCTGACCAAGGCCCTCCCACCACAGGGATGCTGGCGGGTTGGATGCCCAGGTAGATCCCCTTAGAAACCCTATAAACCCTAAACCCTATAAACCCTAAACCCTATAAACCCTAAACCCTATAAACCCTGAACCCTATAAACCCTAAACCCTTAATGCAACAAATCAAGCGCAAGCTCGTCACTCGATGCAGGGAGGGTTCAGGCTGCCAGAGAGAGTTGGCAGGCTTTGTTTGGGGGGGGGTTTAGGTTCTGGAGAGTATTTTGTCGGGCTTTGGTGTTCTAGGGTTCATCTATGGTATAGTGCTTGGGCCAAAGAGCTTGAGTTTGAGGGCTTTCTAGTTTGGACTTCATATGGCAGTCTAGGCAAGAGTCGTTTTTGGGCTTTCTTAGGAAGTTAGAGCTGAGGGCCACAGACTGTCCAGGGGCTCATCAGCCTAAGTACGGGGGGTTTAGGGTGTAGGGTTTAGGGTTTAGGGCCTGAAACCTTCTCTGAAGGTTGGCTGGTGTCCTTGCCTGCCTTGTGCGAGCGTCAGCGCCGAAACCCTGCACCCAAAATCCTGCCTGCGCGTGCGCGAGTTGTGAGAGTCGAAAGCCCAAAAAACGAAAGCTGACCGACTCACCAGGCACGCGCCTCTTCAAGCAGGCTCATGGTGAAGTGCAAGGCGCCCACCCCGAGCTCTGCCTTATCAGAACCCCCAACTTCAACTGAGGGTAATTGAGGGTACAAGGTTTTAACACCTGCCTTTTTTTTGGTATGTCAGCAAAGAAGCCCGTGCAGCAAGTTTGGGCTTACTTCCAAATCTCGGTGGCTGAACTTCCCAAGGCTCTACTTGGAGGTTCATGGTACTTACTAACCAACTATAACTGTACTTATAACTGTACTGACAACCATATTAGGGCACTTAAGGGGCTTATAAGGTGGGTTAGAAGTAGAGTTACAATTGGTTAATAAGGACCATGAACCTCCAAGCAACCTCTTTTTCTTCCTGAAGGGGCCCTGAACCATGCCGCGACCTCTAAAAAACAGTCCCTTTCTCGGCACACCTGAGTTTCTGATGATTATGCAGGCCTAGACCACAAACACGACCCCAAACCGTGAGATGCCAGGAGAGACCGGAGGGCCAGAAGCGACGACACTTTGGGGTTTGGGGTTTAGGGTTTAGGGTTTAGGGTTTAGGGTTTAGGGCTCGTGAGCCCAGACGTCCAACAGCGATGGCAGTTTCGCATCTCGCGAGCCCGGACGTCCAAGTTCGAGGACGGCGAACGCGGCTACGCCCGAGCCGAGGCGAGAGCGCGACTTTCGTCCAAAGTGCGAGCTATAGGAGAACAACACCATGGTCGCCCGCGCGGGCGCTAGCCACGCGCACACCGAGGTGACAGCGACCCACGTTGGAACCCGTAGTGTTGACGCACAGTTTGGACAGCAATCGAGCCCTGAACCCTGAACCGTGAGGCCTAGATGGCCACAGAAACCCTTTTGAGGGGCTTTGTGTGTGTAGCCCCAAGGGTCCACGTACCTCATTATTATATACTTGGGCCCTAAAGTCCCTGTATAGGGGGTACTTTAAGGCCCAAGTATGCAATAATTAGGTACATGGACCCAGGGTAGGGTCTCTGGTTACTGAGGTGCATAGCTCCAGGTTATGCAGGGTTGGGCGTCAAGATGGAATTACACGCCGTGACTCGATCCTTTGCATGCCAGAGAGCCTCAACGCATTCTCTTTAGCTTGTTGTGGGATTCTGGTTGAGTCCGTCCGTGTTGGTTGGGCTCGGCTGCATTTTGCCACAGCTCAATGGAGCGGGGGCGGGTGGGAGGGGCAGGCGCGTGATACTTAGCATCATGTAAGGTATATACCCAAAAGCCCAATAACCCTTTAACTAAGGAATGTATTCCTTAAATCATTTCATGATTTAACGTCCAGTGGGTATTGGGCTTCAGTCGGGCTTTTCGGGTCTACTGAGCTTTGCCGCAGGAGTCACGGCTACTACGCCGGCGTCCGCCTGGACCCGGTGTGCGTGCTTGCTGCTGATCGACGACAGCATCCCCCACAACTTTAGGCTTTAGGGTTTCGGGTTTAGGCTCTGCTAAGCCCTAAACCCTAAACCCTAAACCCTAAACCCTTAACCCCGACAGTGTGCTCGACTGGTTCAGTTGCAGGGATGGCAGGCTTGCCTCGGCCAGAGAAGCCCAGCATTGCACCCAACCCGTTTAGGGTTTAGGGTTTAGGGTTTCGGGACAGAGGCTGATAAGCCCAAAATCGGCGAAACGAGATCGGCCAAGCAACCTTAGAAGCTCGAAGGTCGCATGGCCAAAAAGCCTTTCAGTCCGAAACGCAGCACCCGAAGTTTTGTGGTGTCTACCCATTGGCGTCGTCTCCGTCTGCTTAGCGTATACTCATAAACATTGACAAGTGCAGGACTTACACATCCCCTGCAGACTATTTCAGAAGAGCATGTCGCAACTGAACCGTCTGGGTTTAGGGTTTAGGGTTCAGGGTCCTGCTGAACGAGAGAGAGAGAGAGAAACAATAACAAAAAAAGAGTGAGACAGAGAGAGAAATGAAAAAGAAAGCAAGGCAGAGAAAGAGAGAGAAAGATATAGAAAGAGAGGCGGGGGGGGGGGGGACCCGCGCAACAGCCAGCTGAGGGCTGCCAATTCTTGCTCATCCAGCGCAACCATGGCACATTCCTGCTACACATCGACCCTGGGAGCCCTCTGCAACCGAACACCCCAGAGGCTGAACGCTGGCGCTCAAAAGGCCAACCCAGCTATCGGTCCTACCTAACCCTAAACCCTAAACCCTAAACCCTAAACCCTAAACCCTAAACCCTAAACCCTAAACCCTAAACCGGCCTGGAGCCTGAACCCTCGAAATACAGCCGGCCGATGTCGGGATGCTATGGGTTCAGGGTTTAGGTGTTTAGGGGTTAGGGGTTTACAGTCCTGGCATGAAGCAGCTTCCAGGTTCAAAAGGGGTTTAGGGTTCAGGGTTGGGGGTTTAGGGTGTAGGGTTTAGGGTTTAGGGGGATGGGTGTTGGGTGTATACTTGCAGCCTAGGGGGAGTTCGCTACATGAAAGAAAGGAGCTGAAGGACATCATAGCAGGTCTCTCCTGTCCAGATGCTTCTAGCCACTTTGCTGCGCCATTCCTTCATTGTACCTCCTACACCTTCATCATTCCTCTGTGGTGCTTTACCGTAACTCTAGATCCTTGGCCTTTTTGGTGTTTATTCGGCTTCTTAATAAGGCAGCTAAGAAGTTTCATTTATAGCTACTCTCTTAAGTGCAAGCCAGACCTATGCTGCGCCAGCCAAACTTCGCCCGAAAACACCTGGCTGCTCGCGTCCAGCAGTAGACTTGGAGGTTCCATGGTACCTTGTTATCCCGAGCATACGACTGTACTTAGAATTAGGGGTTTAGGGTTTTGGGTTTAGGGTTTAGGGTTTAGGGTTTAGGGATAACCAAGGCCCATATTAAGGGACCTTAAGAAGTACAGGACCTCTGGCAGCCCGGCGCGCAAAGCCACGCCAGCAAGGACCCGCCTCGATGTAGGGTGTAGGGTTTAGGGTTTAGGGTTTACGTAAGGATCCATGTGCATGCAGTATATGCTTGGGCCTTAGAGGGCTTGCTCTATAGTATCTTCTTGGGGCCGAAGTATATACTGTCTAGGCCAAACATCAAAACACTAACAAACCCTATATTACCCTAAATACCCTGATATAGCCCGTGCTCCAACGACTCGGTGGGCCTCCTAAACCCTAAACCCTAAACCCCCAAGCCTTGCCGGCAAACCCTCAGCCTACGATACCCTGCAACTACATCCCAAGAAGGAAGCCTCAGAAAGTTGAAGGCCAAGATGCGTCCACCTTTGAGGCTTTAGATTTTAGGGTTTAGGGTGCTCACTAGTTAGTCTTTGCTCTTGAACAGGAACGTTCTCATCGTATCCCTGTAACTATCATGTGTATTGCAATCGTGTAGTAAGGCACAAGGAAGCCGACCTCTAGAAATATCGTCATACCAGGACGGGTGATTAAGCCCTATAACCCCTTAAACAGGCCCTTCATAGGGTTGATTATGGGGATCATAGGGCCCACTAGCCCATCCTGATAACTTGGCTTCTTGTCTTACCATTGATTTGCGAGGTTGGAAGAAGACAGAGAGAGAGAGAGAGTAGAAGAAGATGGTAGAGAGCTGACACAAGAAGGCACAAGTTTTGTAAGGATGAAATGAAGTGGCCACAAGCGAAGCCAAGTAACGCGTGAGGACAACTCACTAGCGAAGGAAGTGACGGAGGGAGGGAGGGAGGAGAGAGTGGTTGACAGAGATTACTTTGTAGGCAAAAGGCTGCTTTTGATTGCAGGAATCGAGCACGAGCAGCTCCCCCTTTGAACAATATGCTGGCATAAATTCCAAAGATGTTAAAAATTTGTCAAACGACGAGTTCCATTTGACAGTGGGAGAGTTGGCTTCCCCGACATGCCCTGACGAGCGCCGGCTGCAACATGTTGTTGCTAGTGATGCTAGTCTACTGGTGCTTGCAAGTTAGGTACCTCGTATTCCCTATATAGCCCTACCTGCAGATCCCCGCGCTCCCACACTCGAGTTTAGTAGCCAAACTTTTCCGGAAAGTTCAAGAGCTCGAAACGACAACTCTGTCGGCTCGATAGGACGAAGGCCATAAGCCGCGGGCCAAGCTGTCCTTCGCAAGGCGGGGGAGAGAACTGTCAAGGCCATGTTGACTTTCTATGAACTTGTAATCTTTCGTTCTTTGCTAAAAGTCTTACGGAGACTGTGGCTTTGGGCATTCTTGTGAGCTTTCGGGCACGGTTAGGAGTCAGAAGCTTGGCTCCCTTCCAGTTCTTGTGCAGAAAAATATTGACGTGAACGGTAGCATTAATTATCGGACAGATTTGTGTCAGGGCCAGAAGCATCAACGTGTGACTCGCTCAATGCCGCAAGTGTTGCAGATTCACTCTCTCACGGGCTTCTTTCTCTGTCGTCTCTTTCTCTATGTATATTATATATATATATATATATAAAAAACAATCTCTCTCTCCCTCTTTGTCTCCCGCTCCTCTGCCTCTCTATGTCTCGCTCCCTCTCCTCCCTCCCCTCCCGCTGCCTCCATCATCCTCCTTTCTTGCTGTTGTGCTGCCTTGCTCTCTCAAAAAAATGAACAGCAGTACCTGGCAGCACCCACAGGACAAGCCTCGCGGGATTTGAAATGTTGATCTGCATCGGCCGCATCGCCATGATAGCATGAAGGAGGTTAGGCCGCAAAAGCTCATGGGCTGCAAACCCTCCCTAAACCCTAAACCCTAAACCCTAAACCCTAAACCCTAAACCCTAAACCCACCAGCAGAGAAGCAAGATCAAAACTTCAGGTTGAGCTTCCTTCCGCGCGCGCTTGAAAACTTCAATGCATGGAGGTACATGGTACTTGTTAACGCAAGTATAACTGTACGTATACCCAGATTAAACCATTGTGAGGGCGTTTAAGGGGCTTATAAGGGGTTATAAGTACAGCCATAGCTGGGCTATATGTACCATGAACTTCTGTAGAGATTACAGGGGGAGGTAAGTGCCAGGCAGACCGGCCTCCGCGACCCTGACCCAGTCCGAGCGATCAACCACTCCGAGCATCCTGGCTGGGGTTTATAGGGTTACCTGGAGGTTCATGGTACTTATTGCCTGTACTTATACCTGTACTGTACTGATAAGCATATTAGGGCACTTAAGGGGCTTCTAAGAGGGTTACCCTTAGGGGTTTAGGCTTTAGGGCCTCTTATCGGCACCGTCTTTACGTCCAGGGTAGCTTGAAACCTGCGGCTTGCAGGACAGAGTCTTTGTATTCAAGTCTCTCTAAGTCAACAAGAAGCCCAAGAGAGGGCAAAGACTGCGACAACTGTGCAGGACTGTGTTAGCTCCCGGTAGGCCCGTCGCCGCTGAACCACATCGTTCGCATTCGTCTAGAAGCACGAAGGGGTTCGCGCCGCACGACCGCTGAGAGGACGAAGGAGGGGGGGAGAGAGAGAGAGAGAGAGAGAGAGAGAGGGGAGAGAGAGAGAGAGAGCACGAGCTAGAGCTAGAGCATATGCACATACCATGAGATCCAGTGGGTCTTGAGGCAAGAAAACCCTAAGGATCCATGTACCTGTATAGTATATACTTGGGCCCTGAAGCTACTATATAGGAACCCCTTTTAAGGCCCACTAAGGCTCAAGTACCTACCGTATAGGTGCATGGATCTTTTGGAAAAGACAACACATCCTGGACTGGGAACTGAGGCGCCGCTGCGCGCGAGGCAATGGCGGCGGCCCGCGCTACTCGCCGACTCAGTCGCTCGGCAGCTGGAGCAAAGCCTCAAAGCCCGATTCCCATGAGCCCACCGCATTCATGTCATGGGCTTGGCTGATATGCGCATGCATTTACACAGCTATGCAAATACGTGTGTCTGTATGTATGTATGGTATAAGGCAGGGCAAAGTAAGCAAGGGTACTTTTTTGATTTCATGCACATACGTGCAGTTCGGTACATGCCACAACGTAGATATAAATGTGTATATATTAGTATACACATACATATATGCATGCATGTACATGTGCATATCGTATATAGATGTACGCATACGTATAAGAATAAATTTCTTCTGGCTTTTCTGCATAAGTGCCAGAGGTGTCGAAACCCCCCAGAGCCAGGGCGTTTTGTTTTGTTTATTTCCCGAGCTTTGTGGTACGTACCTGGGCCTTCAAGGGGTTTCCACAAACTTGCACTTGGTAGCCCGGTCGCTCCCTGTTTGTCTTTTTTTGGGCTCAAGGTTACCTTACACATACAGTAACCAACCACAAAAAGGGTACCCTGATTCCTGTATGGTCATTTAGCTACCAAGGGCAGCTCAGTGACCTGCCCGTCAATGCATCCCACATTGCGAGCCTGACGCACGAAGAGCAGAGCAAAAACTGACCACGATGAAACGTGTATGAAGGTTGGGATGTTCCCGTGAAACTAACAGTCTTCAATAGGGATTAGAGTACCCCCTACTATTATATGTCCACGATGGACTCTTAGTACGAGGGGGAACATCCCGAATGAAACATGCATAAACGGGCTCCGGAAACCCTCGCGTGAGCCGAGAATCCGGCTGGCTATCCATCCTTAGTCTTAACGAAACCGCATGCCTTTTGTTCCGGGTTGGGAATCGTGGTTTTTCTGGGGACTTCAAGGCTCGACAACCGGATCTACCTTACAAGCGACCTTGCAATCTCTCACTGTTGACACCCAGCGGCCCAATTGCTCGTCAAGGCTTGCGTATTTTGCCGGGGCTGTTAAAGGCACCTACCGCGTAAGCCCGCGTAACCAAACTGGCCTGGAAGTCAAGCTGCGTAACGCCTGCGTAAGCTGACAGTGTGCGCACGTAAGTATACAACGCCCGTGGGCGCCCACGCACAAAAGTTTCGCGTAACAAATTCGGCTAAGGTTACAGGATCTAGAGGTCGTTTTTGTGCTCCTGGCTCCTGGGCCCCTTCACCCTAAACCCTAAACCTAAACCCTTTCTCGCAGTCATGGCCCAGGCGAGCGGGCACCATCGAACCGCTTGCAGCTGCGATTGACGTGCACCCCTCGGTTTAGGGTTTAGGGTACGGGTTAGGGTTTAGGATGTATCGGGTTCAGGGTTTATTTAGGGTTTAGGGTTTGAGTCAGGTTGGTCAAGAGGAACCCCACTTTGCGAAGAATCAGTGCAATGGTTTTTGTATGTTGATGGAGCAAGTCGCGCTCACCCAAAACTGCTCCGCGTGGAGAAGAAGAAGATGATGAAGAAGAGATTTCAGGAGCTTTCGTTCATCCACCGCAGCAGCCCTGCAAACCTGTACGGCGCTGGTCACCACACCCTACGAAACCTCCAAGCCCTCAAACCCTGCAGTAGCAGGGTAGGTAACCTTGAACCTTTTTGGGGTAATAGAATCCCCTAGGTACTGGACAGCTAAGGGTTTAGGGCTTATTCAACTCGACTCAGCAGCCCGGAACCTCGACGCGCCTCCTTTCGTCTCCCAAGGTCGATCTCTCCAAGGCACGTTACCCAGACCGAAAGGGGGGGGGAGGGGGGGACCCGACTTACGGTGGAGAAGTTGTTCGTGTGGCGCTGGCTCTATACTTGGAGGCTTATATGGTACTTCTATGACCCAGATAGAACTGTACTTATAACCCACTTATAAGCCCCTTAAGTGCCCTAACATGGCTATTACTGACCCAAAAGGGCAGTTGGAATTGGGTTAATCATAAGTACCATGAACCTCCAAGTACCCCATGGGTGGCTCTTGGCTGCAGTCTGCGAGAACGGACCCCATCTAGCAGCTGACAAGTCAGAGTCGCTCACTTCAAGATCGCTTCTCAGAAGCAACAGTTCCTAGACCTCGATTCGTTGTTCCTTCTTTGAAGCACACATTGTTCTTAATCCACGTCACTAACCGTAAGGGGTAATACTTGGGGCCTTCTTAGGCATGTAGGGGCCCTTCTAAGGTATTTCTAGGGGTTCTACAGGGGGGTAAGATCTAAGCGTCCCTTCTAGATTTCCCTAGGGCATGAGCACACTGCGCCACTTGAAATCGGTGGCTTGTTGGGATGTTCCCCCCTTGTGCTACAAGGAGGGGGCCCCTTACTAGACTAGCTATAGTTTAAGGGACTTCTAGCCTAACTTAGGATCCTTATAGCCTAATTTAGGGTCCCTATCACTCTACTTATAACCAGGGGGGGGGGGGGGGGCCCTCCTTGTAACAGTCCTTCATAGGGATTAGAGTACCCCCCCCCCCCCCCTCCATTTTCGCGCCTCGTCAGGACTGTTAGTATATGTGGAGCATCCCAAAAGTGCCTAGGTTTTGCTTGGTAGCCCCTTTCAGGTTTTTTTGCTTCAATGTTCCTTTATAAAGTAACCAACCTTTTAAAGGAATCAAGGTTCCCTTATAAAGTAACCAACCTCTAAAAAGTAAAATTCCCTTATTGTGATATGGTTACTGGGCTACCAAGTTCAGTGGCTTGTCTTGGTCTACTCATTATTGCTTAGGAACCCCCCCCCCCCCAAAAAAAAAAAAAAAAGAAGAAGGAACAAAAATGATATTCTTCCTTAAAAGGGTAGCATAGGGATTGTGTTCTTGTAGTCTTTAGCATATAGTAGTTGTAGGTTTGTACTGAAAAGCAGACCTCAACCTTCCACCCTAAACCGGGTGTCTCCTGTTTACAGTCACAATAAACCCTAAACCCTAAACCCTAAACCCTAAACCCTAAACCCTAAACCGGTAGCCCTGCCTGCGCGTGCGCGAGCTGTGCGAGTCGAAGCCATAGGCCCCAGCGGTTTAGGGTTAGGGTTTAGGGATTTACTTCATTCAAGGCTCAGTTCCCCCTAAACCTTACTAACCCCATTAACCCAAAACCTTGAACCCTAAGCCCAAAACCCTAAACCAAACCCTCAATCCTCAAACCCTAAACCCTAAACCCTAATTCCAATTCCTAAACCCTAAACCCTAAACCCTACACCCTAAACCCTAAACCCTAAACCAAACCCTCAATCCTCAAACCCTAAACCCTAAACCCTAAATCCTAATCTCTAATTCCTAAACCCTAAACCCTAAACCAAACCCTCAATCCTCAAACCCAGACCCAGAAGTCGCAAGTTCATGCCCTAAACCCGAAACCCGAAACCCGAAACCCCAAACCCCAAACCCTAAACCCTAAACCATGAGCAGGGCGGCATCCAACAGCCACAGCAGACCCCGAAGGCGCTGGCAGCGTGTCTTGCAGCCCTCCATTCAGGACGTCCTGTAGGTATCCATTCGACCCTTTTTGCTAAGAGTATGTAGATATATAGACATATATATATATACACATACATACATAGAACATGTACTTATTTGGAGAGAGAGAGAGAGAGGAGAAGAGAGAGAGAGAGAGGGAGAGACGGGGAGAGAGAGGGAGAGAGAGCGAGAGAGAGGGAGAGCGAGGGAGAGAGAGAGGGTGAGAGAGGGAGAGGGTTTTTTTGCCGAGTATACATCTGCACCCGCTAACGAAGTTCTCGCGGCCATATGCTGGGCTGGCGTCAGCTCAGGCCCATGACCTCTTGCGCCCTAAACCCTGAACCCTAAACCCTAAACCCTAAACCCTGCTGAGACTTGCCAGAAAAGCATCTCATATAGGGACCTTATAGGGACCTTATAATTTCAACAGGGTTTGTGAGGCTAGTAGAGGATCAGGAACAGGAACCATAAGGGAACAATTATTTTGATCCCTCTAGGAGTGAATTTCGTACATGGAGTGTACCCTAAACCCTAAACCCTAAACCCTAAACCCTAAACCCTAAACCCTAAACCCTAACACGGAGTGCCCTTGCCAGCGAGGCAGCGCTCCCCGACTCCGTGCTCAGCCTCCGCCGTAAGGACTGAGGTGGAGGAGAGGGTGGGATGCTGGCAGGGCTTAGGGTTTAGGGTTTAGGGTTTAGGGTTTAGGGTTTAGGGTTTAGGGTTTAGGGTTTAGGGTTTAGGGTTTAGGGTTTAGGGTTTATAATAGGGTTTAGGGTTTAGGGTTTAGGCTTAGGGTTTGGGGTTGGAGGTTTGGGGTTTAGGCTTCATTTGTCAAAGGCTCGGGGCAGAAAGTGCGTGCTTCACAGGGAGTTGCGTTCTAATTCCATGAGCAAGAAAGGCTCTGAGCGATTAGGGCTACGATTGAGATCTCACTTGAAAGCAGGGAAGAGTTCATCGGACTGCCAACACTTAGATTGGCCCCGAAGCCTACGGAAGAAGACAGAGAGAGTATACGCACATATATATATATATATATAATAGACAAGGAGGCCCCCCCCCCCCTAGTTGTAAGTAGAGTTATAAAGACCCTAAACTAGGGTTACAAGCATCCTAAGTTAGGCTGTAAGTCCCTTAACTGTAGTTGGTCTAGCAAGGGGGCCCCATCTTGTATTATAGGACGCCAAATAGATACACTCACCAAGAACAGTCATATAAGTCCTACTTCATATGATGTATGCCTTGAGAATCAGTGCACGATTCCCTTTTTTACAGGGCAGCGAGGTTCTACTCGGGGCTCTCCCCACGCCCGTGGGGCTCCTGGAGGAGCTGTCTCTGGTTGAGGGGAGGTTACCCTAAACCCTAAACCCTAAACCCTAAACCCAAACCCCAATCCCCAAACCCTAAACCCTAAACAAGGCTCCAAGGGTGAGGTTGACGGGTCAGGCGTTTTGCAGGTTTAGGCGGTTAGGGGTAGGGCTGAAGCCCGGATGCAAACAAAAACAAAGGTTTAGGGTTTAGGGTTTAGGGTTTATAGGGTTTATAGGGTTTATAGGGTTTATAGGGTTTATAGGGTTTATAGGGTTCATAGGGTTCATAGGGTTCATAGGAAGGCTTGTGGCTGTAGTGCCCGGTAGTCTCTTCATCCCCGGAATGCTGAAGGCAGCAAGCCCGTGTTGGGAGGAGGTGGAGCAGCAACGGCCTGCATCACCCACGCAGACCTCGCCTGAGAGGAGGAGGACGGAGAGTGAGAGAGCCCGCGGATGAATGGAGGCTTGGGGGTTTAGCATTTAGGGTTCAAATCGAGCTCTCAACCCAGGTGCCAGTGCTTTTTCAGGAGGGCGATGGGGAGAGGGAGGGAGGGAGAGAGAGAGAGAGAGAAGGAGCGAGAACAGCAAACAACGCATAGCAAGTGGCAGAGTAGTTTGACTCAACTGAGCCCCACGTCCCAAGCGGAAACGATGGAAGGGCGAACGCCAGGGCCTCTTTTCGCGAAGTTCATCAAGATAGCCCCCCGCAACATTCTATAGTGGTTGTAAACTTCTACTTCAAGGAAGAGCGACCAGTACTGCTTTGTGCATGCTATGGTTTTGCCCATCCCCCCCCCAACCCTCAACCCCAAACCCAACAGACCCTAAACCCTAAACTCAACCCTCAACTCTAGGGCCCCCCCCCCCCCCCCAAGTCCATCCATTCCTTCATCAGGAGCAACTGTCAGCTTGGACCAGGTCGGCCTTCCACACCATCTCTAAAGCCCGACCCCAAACCCTAAACCCTAAACCCTAAACCCTAAACCCTAAAGTGTCGCGACAATCAGAAGGGCCTAGGTTTCGGATGCCTGAATGTGTCGAGCTCAAGCTTTAAAGCTTGTTGCTGAACGAGGCACCTGCTGACTTCTTTCCCCGAGCCTTCTACCCCTCGACCCTTAACGCAGGTGCCCAATCCCTAAACCTGAACTCCCCTCAAAGCCGTGGAGCCCTAAACGCTAAACCGTAGGGCCTCCTTTCTTGAAAAAGCCCTGGAGTTCGCGCAGATTTGTTGGAGGCCCCGGCACATACTTCTTGTAGATTCCTTGAGAAATAGGGTTCTGTTTACTTTACATGAACAATACTTGATGGTTCATGGGTAGCCGAAGTTGTACTGACGAACCTAGTGTGAAATCCTAACTGTCCTAACTTTATTTATGTGTTTCTTTTGGGCAACCCTACTAAGGGTTGTAAGGATTTGCTTTCAATCTGGGCGCTTGGGGTTGATAAGTTACGTTCTGGTTTAGGGTTTAGGGATTAAGGCCTAGAGCGCTTCTGGGCTTTCATTGAGGCGCTGTCTGGGACCCTCCCACCACACTGTCCGTTTTGTGATTCGCAAGCACGGCGCAGGCCCATACGTCATAGCAGATTCGGTGGAGCTTGGGCCACAGGATCACGAGCTGTGTTTGAGTGTAGGTTTCGGCGGATAAGAGGCCTTGCAAGCGGCCCTGGGATCGAAGTTTGCGGTAAGCCTGCAAGGATTTCGGGGGTGACCTAAAACATGATTCAGATCAGTTTCTCCCGCACGGGATGTGGGGTTCTGGAAAGGCTTGGCGCCAACCTACTCAGCAGGGTGTTGAGGTTGTCGGGTGAGGATGGGCTGCGAATCTCTGTGGCGGCAGACGTTCAGTAAGATAGCTTGAAATCCAAAGCAGTGCCTCTGCTGAAGACCTAAACCCTAAACTCTAAGTTGCTGGGCCTCACCTACGACGCCGCTTGGCTTGGCTCAAGCCAGGAATCACACGGCCCTTGTGCTGCTTCAACTGTGCTCAGGGTATCAGAACTCCCTGTGCCAGAGCCATGGCTCGGCTGAAGGCTCAGAACAAGCCGGAACCGGACGCCATGCCGCAGTGTCAAGAGATAATTCCCTAACGATCCATGTACCTATATAGTTTATACTTGCGCCCTGAAGCTACTATATGGGAACCCCTTTAAGGCCCAAGTATCTGCTATATAGATACATGGATCCTTCGGGAATGCTTTCCAAGCAGCAAGGCACGGCCTGACTGACAATGCCAAGTACATAGCTTATAAGGGGTGCAGGGGGCGGGGCTGCCCATCAGGCTGCAGGTAAAGCGTCAAGCTCCCCTCCCTACCTCCGGCCGCACCTAACTTGCTAATGGGCACCAATTTTTCTCGTTTCAGCTTAGCATTTGAAAGGGAGCAGAGCATCTCAAATCGTTGGTGCAGGGTAGCTCGCGAAAGACAAAGTCGAACAAGAGTCACAGTACATGCACCTTGACCGACTTCCATGAAGATTTCAACAACTATCCCAGCATCCTGCCCAAAACCCCGAACCCTGAACCACCCGAAGCAAGGAAAGCGCCATCGTCAACGGCCAGTACCGCACTGGGCGCATGCGACAGATTCGGGAGAAGGCATGGGTTTAGGCTTGAGGGCGCAGCTTTGGGAGATGGCCCGTACCGGGTCCTCAATAGGGTCTGTATATACATATATATATATACATATTCAAAGGCAACTGTTCTGGATGATGTCAGGATATTCAACAGGACCCAGGAAATTGTAAGGGAGGGGTGTGAGGCACTCATTCCCCAAATTCACCAGCCCCATAACAATCCTACTTGGAAGCCCTTTTGACTTAGCAAGTAGGCTTGGGAAGGTGGGTTATGGTGATTATAAGAGGGGATACGAAGTAGACTTGCCTCAAGTCAAAAGAGCTTCCCATCAGGGAGCACAGGCCCCCCCCCCCCCGCACCCCCCTTCCTGACACCCGGAATTTGGTTTGTGACCTTCATGGGCTCTTAAGAATGGGCCCTTGGGCTATATACGGAATATGTTGCGCATACTCGAGCTCGAATTAAGAGCCCATACTGAGGGCCCTTGTAACTACCTTTTTTCTTGCCCTAAACCCTAAACCCTAAACCCTATAAGAGGTTCTTCTTGCCTTAAAGCAGGCTGCGGAGAACCTCTTCCAACAGCGACCTTCAGTCCTCGACCGGGTTCCGCGGACTGCTTTTTAGGGTTATGGTTGACGAGGGTTTAGGCCCTACGGGGTTTAGGGGTTTAAGGGTTTTGGGGGGTTTTGAGGTTTTAGGGGCTGGGGTTTTTAGGGGTTAGGCTTCAGGGGTTTAGGGGCTTTAGGGTGTTTAGGGTTTTTAGGGGTTAGGCTTCAGGGGCTTTAGGGTTTTGAGGGTTTTGGGGGCTTTTAGGGGTTAGGCTTTAGGGTATTTAAGGTTTTGGGAGTTTGGGGTTGCCCTTTCCCAGCTTGTCTGGGGATTGGAGTTCATCCAGCTTTGCTGAGGATTGGAGTTGAGGATTCAGGCTTCTTTTTTTGCTCAGGGCTTCGGGCTCAGGTTGTTTTAAGGCCTCTTGCGAAGCTGCGCGCCGCAAATTCTAGACTCAATCCGAAACATGCCTGGAATGGCCCTTTTTGCCCTAGAAGTTGGGAACGTACCTGAATCATTGGGTGTATTTACCCTCGTTGCTTCCTTTAGACACCCGAAATCCAAAAGAACTTCAGCAAATCAAAAACCCGTTCAATTAGGCCACCTCTTGGCCCGACCAGCCGTGTCTGAAAGCCTTGTTTTCTCTGGGCGGCCGCCGTGGTTTACATAGGTTGAATAGAAGAGCCGCAGCGGTTTGTGTGAGCCAGGTCTATTACTGATGATACCCCCGCCCGATACCCTTAACGGTGCTCAGCATAGCTGGTCCTCTGTGAGAGCCGAAACCCCAAACCCTACCTAAGCACGTTTCAACAACAGAAACCGTGCAAGGTCAAGTTCTTAGCAGGTTTGAGTGCGACGTTACCGATACCCTACCGATACCCCCGCCGATACTCTACCCGTAACAGTTCAGGGCAGTCGGCCATCCACTAGCCCCAAACCTTTCGAGCCTCCCCAAGCAGCCTGAGGTACCGAACCGAGGCATGTAGGTGTGAAGGGGGGCTGGGTGTTACAGTTAGGCTGGGAGTTTCACAGCTTGTTTGTTGAGCGAGTCCTAGCTTGATGTTCGTCCATGTTTACTTTTCAGACCTGCAAGTAAGTTTAGTAGGCGGCCGCAGTGGTTTGCTCAGGTTTAGATGTAGGATAACGATTTCAAAACGGGTTTTTGACAATGACTCAGCTCTTCGCAAACCCTCAGCCCTAAAAGCGATGCGTCCTGTTCCGAATGGTGGTCCTTTTTGGGGTGGGAAACCTACACGATGGGAGTTTCCAAATATGAGTGTCACCCCTTCGTGCCCGCATGGTAGAATTAGGGAGCCCTTCAAAGGGACCCCGACCCCCCTCCAAAACAAAAAAACATTCAGTTCTGGGTGTGGGGCTTAGGCGTTAGGGTTTAGGGCGTAGCGTCTATAGGGTTTGGGGTTGGGATGTTCTCCCTTATACTGACACTCTTCAACAGGGATTATAACTTTGTGGTACTTTACTGTAACTTTAGATCCTTACCTTTTTTGGGTTTATTGGGTTTCTTAATAAGGCAGCTAAAAGTTTAATTTATAGCTACCCTCCTGAGTGCAGCCAAGATAATAGGGGGTACAAATAATCCCCATTAAGGGACTGTTAGTATAAGGGGCAAAAACCATCCGAAGGCTGAGGGTTTCATCCTAAGATCAATGTATTTCAGCTAAACCCCAAACCCTAAACCCTAAACCCTAAACCCTAAACCCTAAACCCTAAACCCTAAACCCTAAACCCTAAACCCTAAACCCTGACACTCAAAGTACATTCCTAAATTAAAGGGGGTCTTAGGGGGCTTTTTGGGTACCCTCGTTCACTGAGAGGTCATGAAGAGCCCTGCCTCCTGGAAGTGGCAGTCGACGGGGCACCTCGGCATTTTGGGGCTTTAAAGGGCTTCTTAACCCTAAACCCTAAACCCTAAACCCTAAACCCTAAACCCTGAACCCTAAACCACAGAGAGCCCCCTCCCAGAAAGCTCCCCGACTTCCCCCGCGAAGTTAAGGAAGACACCCACCTTCAGTCGAGTGGTATTCAGGGTAGGTTTTAAGGTGTATTCCTGAGCCAAGAGGTAGGGATCTCTGGGTTACCGGGCTTATACACAGAGAGCCCAATACCCCCGAATTCAAGACCGCACCTTAAATTTCGCAGTTGCTCTTCATGCAATGGACAAGGTAGAATTTGTGATGTTCACCCCTTACACTAACAGTCCAGCCCAAACATATTCGCCACTAGCTTTGGCTGAAGCCCTCAATCGCAAAAGGCGGCTGGACTTCGATGATGTCGTGGAAGATGGCTTTTGCGCGCGCTACTCCAAAGAGTTTCTGGCTTTTTGGCTTATTCAGGGTTTAGGGTTCAGGGTTCAGGGTTCGGGGCTTCCTAACTTATCCACTGTACAGACGTAGTATACACTTGCGCCCCGAAAACGCTGCTACACGTCATGTTTGGGTCTTTGATTCCATGGCATACTGCGTCAGGGTCTGGATTTTGCCACTGAGCACCCTCAGTCAGTTCCCAACCCTCCTCCCGAAGATGTCAATCCCTTCAAAACCCTAAACCCTTAACCCTAAACCCTAAGATGCAGGAGGGAAAAAAAAACCAAAGATGTCCCAAGATGTGGGAGTTTACGCCTAAACAGGCCTCAAATAGTAGGATTCCCTTACCAAGAAGGACCCCCCCCCCCGCCCCCCCGATAAGGTACCCCAATTTCGTAAACCCCCTATGTCAATCCTTGAGCCTTGAACCCGATTTCTTGTGAGCACCGGGCTGGCTGTACCTTGAGGGTTAGGGTTTAGGGTTTAGGGTTCAGGGTTCAGGGTTCAGCTTTCAGGCTTTAGGGTTTAGGGTTTTAGGGTACGCCTAAACCCTGAACCCTCAACCCTGAGGATGCAGGGTTGAGGGAACAGGTGGAGCGCTTTGGGGCTTCCGAGTTGGACTCGGCAACGGAGGGATCGAAGAAAAAAATCCTACAACTGCTGCTATTTGCTTAAGAAGCCCCCCGAAAATAACAGATAATCATCACCATATATTATAAGGAAGAATGTTTTGTTCTTTTTGGGGCTTCTTAAGAAGCAAAAAGTAGACAATCAGCCAAATCCAGGTCTTCGACAAGCGAGAGGACAGGGTGCTCAGTGCCTTTGTCAGCGAGCTTGCAGCCACTGGGCTACCAGACAGAGGTTCTTGGAATGTGTGGGTTCAGTGGTTTGGGCGGGTGATGTTGTCTTAGAATTTGGGCTTTCTGGGTAAGGGCGGCAAGGATTGAAGTCTGCCAAGCTAACCCCTCCTCCTCCTCCTCCTCAGTGCATGCCCGAAACCCTAAACCCTAAACCCTAAACATGTGTCAGGACGGGGCCCCAACAGGGTTCAGAAACCGTTGAGCCCGCATCAACTTGCATCAAGCGCATGCGAGGTTCTGCTTGGAGGTTCATGGTACTCATGAACCAATTGTAACTGGACTTAGAACTGTACTTACAGCCATATTAGGGCACTTAAGGGGCTTTCAAGTGGGCCATAAGCACAGTTATAACTGGTTAACCCTAAACCCTAAACCCTAAACCCTTGAACCTCCAAGTGTGGCACCCTACAGGCAGTTGCCCGTTAAACCCTCGCATCCTGACATCCTGCAACCAAGCCCGCACACCCTAGCGGGTTTAGGGTTTAGGGTTTAGGGTTTAGGGTTTAGGGTTTAGGGTTTAGGGTTTAGGGTTTAGGGTTTAGGGTTTAGGGTTTAGCCCCAAAGTGTACCAAGTGTGAAAGTCGAAGCCCCTTAATTAGCATCCTGTGTCTCTGGATGTTCCCCGTTATACTAGCAGCCCTTAATCAGAATTATCGTACCCCCCCCCCCCCCCCGATTCTAATCCTGATTAAGGACTGTTCGTTTTGAAGGGGGAATCCCAACCGGTTTCCCAAAATCCTGATCGCCTGGAACCCCGAACCCCATAAACCCTCAACCCTCAACCCTAAACCCTAAACCCTAAACCGCTCGTTTGAGGCCAAGTGTCGGACGAAGGATGGGAAGGAAGCTGTCCTCCTGGATTTGCGCTTAGCCGGTGATGCCTGTATATATATATATATAGGTATATATATATATAGATAGTCATTTATATTTATTTTCACTTGTTTCTGTGTTAATATATATATATATATATATATATATATATATATGTGCATATGTATTGTACTTGTATGGTTACATATATTACTTGTAGGCACATATTTCTATGATACATATATATATATATAGATATATACATGTATATATATATAGATGCACTTGGCGGGCGTTTCGGGTTTCGCTTTTTGCGCCCACGATCAGGACGAATGTTCAAGTCAGTGCCCCGAGGGGTTTGACCACAATGAATTATTGGGGCCTTTGCTAATTTAAAGAATAGGTTGATGCACAACAGCAAGCCCCCGCAAAGCCGATGTGCATGGGCTTTGGTCAGAGTTTCTGGATTTGCCGGGCTAGCAACGCCCTAAACCCTAAACCCTAAACCCCTAGGATCAGGTGTTCGTACGAGGGCCTTAGTCCCCCAACTTTGATGCTTCAAGCTGTTTAGAAGGTTAAAGCGGCCCCAAACCCCAAATGCTAATCCCTCAGAGGGATAGGGTTTAGGGTTAATATTTAGGGTTTGGGGTTTAGGGGCCTATCCCCCTAAAGCCTGAGCCCTAACGCTCCGAACCCCCGACTCCCTAAACCCAAAGCCCTGAAACCGTTAAACCCCTAACCTTACTAATCCCGCAAAAACTGCTCAAACCCTGCTAACCCTCAACCCCCAAAACAGCTAACCTCCGAAATCTACTAAGCCTCAAACCCTAAACCCTAGAACCACCTGCGCCCCAAAGGGCCCAGTACCCCTGAATTAAGGAATACAAAAATCACATGAAGGATCCCTATCAAGTCCAAGGAAACCCTAAACCCTAAACCCTAAACCCTCAGCTTCCACCTGGGGCTTTCAGGGCCCTCAACACCCAGGTGGCCAAGGAGGTTGCTGCGGCGTTCGGAAGCCTGGATCCCAAAGCCGGCGGCCGAGCAAAGGGTTTGGGGTTTGGGGTTTAGGGTTTGGGGTTTAGGGTCTGGGGTTTGGGGTTTGGGGTTTGGGTTTAGGGTTTGGGGTTTGGGGTTTAGGGTTTGGGATTTAGGGTTTGGGATTTGGGGTTGGGGGGTGTAGGGTTATAGGGTTTTGGGCTTAGGGTTTAGGACTCTCTCTCTCTCTCTCTCTCTCGTTTGGGTTTGAGTTGCGGCTGAGGGGCTCAACAATGACATGAAGTGTCCCTTGTCCTTGTTGAACACCCAGACGGCCTGGTGCCATATGGGAGGTTATCTAGACCCAGAGTAGGCACTTATTTCCCTTTTATTGGGGTTTTTGTTTCCTTCAAGGGCCTTATGGCACCCTTTTATTTCTAACTAAGTTACTGTAGAGCCTAGTGATTCTGAAGGTCCTTGAAAGGGATGGAGCATTAACAGGAGAGTTTACTGAACATGGAATTGCCTACCTTGAGATCAGCAGCTCACATCCCGAAAGTGCCCAATGCCCCTTAACTACGGAAGATGCCTCAAATCAGATTTCAGGATCCCCATATCAACTAAACCCTACACCCTGCATGGTATATTCCTTAATGAAATGGAACGCAGCGCGACCCTTGGCTTCACGCTGTGTTCGGGAACAGACCCTGCAAACCCCTACATTGGGGTAGTTCTCTGATTTCCCTTTTGTGGTCCTTTATATAGCCATACTATAAGGGGAATCCACAAAGGAACCCTAATCTAGATAACTACCCGAATCCTGTCGGATTTTGTGAAAGCTGCAAGGGCAAGCTGTGAGGATCACAGGGACGGATTTGCCCTCCTTTAGGCTTCCACCGGACCCCTCAACACCCTATCCGCGAAACCTTGAACTTCGACCTTAAGAACCCGAAACCTGCTTGTCGCAGGCAACCTAAGAATCCTAAAAGCGGTGTGCGGCATCCGCCTGCAAAAAACATGGTCGGCTTTGGGTTCTTGAGGTCTTTCAGTACCCTAAACCTCAAGGTCCCAGCTTTACAGGTCTAGACATGTCTAGACCCAAGTAAGACCCCCCAAAAACACTCCGAAATCCCATCCTCAGCGGGCTTGGGGTTTAGGGTCAGACTTACAGTTCGCCAACAGTTGAACTTTAAAGCTTTTGGGTTTCCTTGTGTACTAGGAATAATGAAGTTAAACCTTTTGTTCCCTTGGGTATTAGATCAGTAAGCGAAAAGGTCCCTAAACGAGACCTCACCATCTCTGAGCGGAACCCTAAACCCTAAACCCTAAACCCTGGAGGTCGCGGCGATCTGGCAACGGAGGATCAACGAGCTCGCCATTCCGGTGGCTTCTCCACATTGCCTGAAGAGGGCGTAATTTCACTCTACGTTAATAAACTGTCTCTTCCAAGCCTATGGAAACATAGAATTAGGATGCATGCATCTATTCATGCATATGCGTGCTGGAGTCCTGTGTATCCTAAGCCCTCTTATACCCCAAAACCTCAGGTACCGTAAATCCACTTTTGGTGCTTCAACTAAACCCTAAACCCTAAACCCTAAACCCTAAACCCTAAACCCTAAACCCTAAAGCGGCTTCAACCCCCTTGATTTCGGCTCGAGGGGCCCTGGTCAAATAGCGGCCTTGAGATGGAGACTTGTTATAGACTTAGGGTTTGGGGGGTTTAGGGTTTAGGGTTGGTTTCGTCGCCTGCTCAGGTTTGGGTTACTTGGAGGGTTTAGGGTTTAGGGTGGAGACTGCCCTTCTGTAGCATGAATCATGAAGTCAGTCTTGGAGTGTTAGACTCGTTTGAGGTTCAGGGTTTAGGGATTGGGGTTTGCGGTTTAGGGTCCAGGGTTTAGGGCTTTGGGTTTCGGGTTTCGACCCTGAGCATCCAAACATACCGGCCCAGCCTACATTGCATGCAAGACCTCGCGTTGTGACTTTGCTGGCCATCTGATCTGATTTCGAGCCCTGGTCTCGGGCAAAAAGTCCAATGGCTTCCGGCGGTTAGAGCTACATAGGGTTTAGGGTGTAGGGTTTGGGGTTTAGGGTTTGGGGTTTAGGGTTTAGGGCTTGGGGTTTAGGGTTTGGGGTCGTGTGTCTATGTGTAAGTTTGCTGGAGCCACCTCCTTCGACTCCCCTCCCACCTGACCATTGGAAGCGTCACGGCCGCAACGGGTTTAAACACTTTTAAGCAAGCTATTGTTGCCAGAACCCCGGCACTGTCCCCTAAACCCTAAAGACACGAGACCCTAAGTGACTTAAGTCCGTTCCTGAACGCCAGACTGCGCAGGTGGGCAACGCGCTGCACATTGGCAAGTTGTTCCTTGGCTTAGGGATACGTGGGAGTATAGTTTTTAATTATGAGGTACTGTAATTCCTAAGAAACAGCAAAAACTAGAGTTGTTGCTAGGGTTCCAAGTTCAGTATAGTGGCACCGTTGTGTCTTTGTTTAATTTCCGGGTCTTCTGGGCCTCATCCGTGGTCTGAGGCCGTGCAGGAGCTAGACGTCACAGGGTTTTCTCACGGGACGTGGTCGAACTAAGCAATGGGCACTTGTTGGTCTCTAAACCCTAAGCCCTAAACCCTAAACCCTAAACTACCACCCAACGCACGGTCCATCATGTGGATCATCCCAGACCCCTGGGATGATCTAAGAAGGAGAGACCCCTTCAAAGGTTCCAAACATGGCCCAAGAGTAGTGTAGATCCCCTTACGGGTGCCAAAAAATGGCCCGATAGTCGTGTAGATCCAAGGGTTCCTAAAAAATGTCCAAAAGTACCCTAAACCCTAAACCCTAAACCCTAAACCCTAAACTTTTTTTTTTTTTGGGGGGGGGGGGGGGTTCTGCTTTTTTGGATGCTTCCAGGGGGTCTGGGCATGTCGCAGAGCTGAGGATGCGCCAGGCCTCGGCCTCAGACGCCGATCCCTTCATCTTGCGACCTTGTTTAGGGTTTAGGGTTAGGGTTTAGGGTTTAGGGTTTAGGGTTAGGGTTTAGGGTTTAGGGTTTAGGGTTTAGGGTTAGGGTTTAGGGCGAGTTTAGGGTTTAGGTACCAATGTCCTTAGTGAAGAGGGACGAAGCTACCATCTTCGTATCCGCGTAACATCTCCATTTTTTCTGAGGGAAGCCTAGTTTACTTCCCTAAGCCCGAGTCACTGGGATGATTTCCTAGAGCAATCTAGGTGAGGTACATGTGCACTTGTTAAGGTACAAGGCTGTTCTACAAGGAGGGCCCCCCCTCGTTGTAAGTAGAGTTATAAGGACCCTAATTTGGGTGATAAGGATCCTAAACTAGGTTATAAGTCCCTCAACTATGGTTATTATAGTAGGGGCGCCCCTCCTTGTAGGCTTGCTTTGTCCATTTTAGGGAGTCGCTGTTGCAAGGTGACCCTTTGTAAAAAGCAGAGCGCAAGGGGCGGTAGAAAGGGGATTCATTCCGTTTGTACCCAATGATGAACTCTAGTATTTTCCTACAGGTCTTCCAGCTTAATTACTCTGGGCCAAAGTAGGGTTTAGGGTTAGGGTTTAGGGTTTTGGGTTTAGGGTTCAGGGTTTAGGGTTTAGGGTTTCCTTGTCCTCAGAGAAGCCTTCGCGCGCTCCTTACTGAGGCGAGCTTTTCTGGGGCCGGGATGTGTCGCCACCGGAGCCTTCTCTTCAAGTACCTCATGGGCCAGTTGAAGGCCCAGTGTGCAAACCTTAAGCCTAAACCCTCGCCCTAAACCCTAAACCCTAAACTCTAAACTCTAAACCCTAAACTCTAAACCCTACACTGTAGGTCCGAAAAGGGTTTAGGGTTTCAGGCTCCGGCTGGTGAAGCTTTCAGAGCCGCCCCCCCCCCCCCCCCCCCCCCCCACGCTTTTCCCCTAAGTGCACCCAGTAACCAATTATATAACTGTACTTGTAACCATGTTAGGGCACTTAAGGGGCGCATAAGTGGGTTAACAGTACAGTTATAATTAGTACCATGGTACCATGAACCTCCAGGTATAGCTCGCCTTCCGGACGGTTTATCGGCTTAGGGTTCAGGCCTCTTGGTGACTTTTTTCGGGTTCGGGTTATTGCGGTGGTCTGGTGCTCTCTGATCCTACGCCGCCCAACAGTGGCGTTTGGGGTAGTTTAGTGTTTGCAGAGTGAGAGCCAGGCTCCACAAGTTTGCACTATGAGAGCAGCTCTGCTGCCGAGGGTTGTACGCTGAAAGTCTTAAGTGCATGGAATAGGGTTACGCGCTTAAGT
Organism: Symbiodinium natans; assembly: GCA_905221605.1. Taxonomy (NCBI): domain Eukaryota; class Dinophyceae; order Suessiales; family Symbiodiniaceae; genus Symbiodinium; species Symbiodinium natans. The sequence goes on from CAJNDS010001469.1 coordinate 194,569, forward strand.
AAGCAGTTCGTTTCAAGCTACAATACCTCGACTGCTGACCACAAACAGATGCACGGCAGACTTCCACCACTTGCTGATGACCTTTAACGCTTCCCTGCAGAGGTAGCAAAGTGCGCAGCCCTCACTGGCGTGATTGTGCCGCCTGATGTAACCAACGTTGCTTGGCTACAAGTCGCCTTGGATTGAAGGGACATGGAGGTGGGGGCACCTGGAACTAACAGTTGCGGCCCCAAATCCCAAAACTTTGGGATTGACGCTGCAGGGGCTTCGCTGCGACTTTGAGGGGTGTTTGGGAAACAGCTTGGTTCCTGTAAGAGACTCTACGAAATGCTTGTCAGAACTGAGGCTTGAGTTTCAGGTAAAAGTGATCGAGGGGGTGTAAAACCTCATGACCTCCCTAAACCCTCGAAGCCGTTTCCTCCGACCAGTGCAGCAGAGGTCGCGCGATTTCGTAAGGAGAACGGCTTTGCCGACCACGCCTGGCACCGTGGCAAGAACTAAACGTCCCTACTGGCAACTGCTGCTCAAATTGTGCCAGTTCTCAAGCAATGCCCCATACGGCAGCAGCGCAACAAGCAAGAACAGAGCCTACCTTGAAAGTTGTGGGTTTACGAAAATAAGGGATACCTTATTGGGATCCTGATTATAAGGGATCCTATTATTTAAGGGACTATATGAGGGGGTCCCTCATTTTCGTAAAGCCCCAATTCATAGCCTGTTGATAACCTTGCCTTGCACATATTCTTCCTGGAGTCAGGTGTCGCAGTGCACGACTTACACCTCTACTCTACCTCTCGCAGTTCCTTATAGGGGCTACCCAACGCCAAAGATATGGTCAGTCTAGTAAAAAATTGATACACTAGTTAAGCCAAACAGAAAACCTTAAATCCTACACCCACAAGCCAGAAAAGGGGAGCCGTTCCAGGTAGGCCCCTAAACCCTAAACCCTAAACCCTAAACCCCATGACTCAAAGGGCAGAGGCCTCCTCGTTTAGGGTTTAGGGTTTGTGGAGTTTACAGGGTTCTTAGCTCTAAGGGAGGGTTTAGGGTTTAGGGTTTAGGGTTTAGGGTTTAGGGTTTAGGGTTTAGGGTTTAGGGTTTAGGGTTTAGGGTTTAGGGTTTAGGGTTTAGAGGTCCTTAGTACCCGGCTGGCTGCAGAAGACCTGGTTGCAAACAGGGGGTTTAGTCACCGGGCACCAGGAATCATGGGTTCGCCTACTACCCGCTTTCTACTACCCCCCTAGGTTCTCCCCTTTCTCCCCTTAAATAACCCTTGATTAGGCTTGATTTTCCCTAAATAGCCCTACTTCTGGGGGGAACCTACGGTAGAGGGGGGCTAGTAGGGGAAGCCGGGGGAACGCATGGAACCAGGAACATCGTGCGCATCGCGGGCGCCAACTTTCTCCTTGACATCATGATGCCTGGCGCATTTCATGGGTTCCCCTTCTACCCTCCTCTGAACTACCCCCCCGTAGGTCCCCCCAGAATGAAGGCGAATTAAGCCTAATTGAGATAATTGAGGTTATTTGAGGGGGAACCTTGGGGGGGTACTATAGAGGGGGGTAGTAGGAAAACCCACACGAGCATCCGGCACAGTCAAAATGGAGCCGGAAGTAGATCCTCAAACTACAACGCTAGACCCGAAACCCTGAACCCCAATCCTGAACCTCATAAACCCTGAACCCCGAAACCCTAAGCTATTTTTCGGGAGCGAGATGGCATGTTGTGGCTGTTCAGGGATCATCACACCCCAAAATCTTCCGTTTTCACTTGGAGCCTGCTCCCCCAAGCCCGAGCAACGCTACAACCCTAACCCCTAAACCCTAAACCTCCTTTTTTTGTCGGTGCTGGCATTATGACCTGCATGGCGCGCAAGTCAGGGAAGCTACGTTTAGAGCTGCGGTGTGGAAGTCAACCTGGGCTAGGCCCTTCGTTTTGCCCTTGGGTTTACGAGGATCATGTATACCTACAAAACGCAGTTGGTCCACTGCGCCACCTCATGGTCAGGAATACGCCGAGCGACCTCCGAACCGCCAGCGAAGATGGCCTTCTTCTAAAGGCCAGGGAACATTCCGAAGCGGTTTAGGGTTTAGGGTACCAGGACCGGATTCTGGGCATTATGAAACCCATACCTATATGCAGCCCTACACTGGACGTGCGTGCATCTAGGGCTCTGTAGGGATTGGTGAGTTTTCTATATCCCTAAGGATCCATGTACCTATATAGTATACACTTGGGTAGTAAAGGGGTTCCTTTGTAGTAGCTTGAGGGCCCAAGTATGAACTATATATAGGTACATGGATCCTTAGGGTATATATGCACATCTGCATATAATGAATATATATATATATATATTTATTTATTTATATTTATACATACATACATATACATACATATACATACATGTACATACATATGCATACATATACATACATATACATACATATACATACATATACATACATATACATACATATACATACATATACATACATATACATACATACATATATACATATATACATATATATACATATATATATATATATATAAATCCCGGGGGACTGTGGGCGTGCACTTTCTCTGCCTTTTCCAATAATATATATATATATACCTGTATATATATATATATTATGTTCTTCATCGATTTTATTATGTTTATTACGTTTTTGTCTTGTTTGTTTTTTTTGGGGGGGGTTGTCCCTGGTGGGGATGCTAGTCGTGTATACAAGCCCTTCACAAAAGCACGTAGGTGAGAGATCTCCTGGGCTTGCATCATGGTTTCGGGTTTAGGTCTTAGGCTTTAGGAGAAGCGTTTTAGGAGGAAACCCCTGAGCCCTCAACTCCTGAAAGTTTAAGACCCAAGCTTTGAACCCGACCTGCGACTATACGACCGATTGTGGTTTTGGATCATGCATGATTATACCTATGGGGTTGGGGTTGTGGCCTACTCCTCTGAAGGGGCTTGGGGCTACCGGCAGAGACTATCGTGTGAGCTTGCGATGGTGAAGCATAAGCTTGACCGCTGCACCGGGAATGGAGGTTGAGGATTCAGGGTTTTAGGTTCGGGGTTTGGGGCTTAATTAGGGTTGGGGAGGTTTACACCGCGAAAGGGCAGATTCGCTTTCTCGATCGGCATGGCATGGCAACAGCATGCCACAGCCAAAACCAATCCAGATCTCTAGATGTCCCTCTCCGCGACCAGAAAATTGACCACGCAACGCAAAGGGGCGTAGGGGTTCGAGTCTGGAGCTAGGCCGGACAGAAGTCCTTCCGCTACTACCGCATCGATGGCGGCGCGGGCATCTCTTTGGCCGTCGGCCTGGGAGGTGGACGTGGCTGTGCACTAGCAGCTGCTAGCAAGGCTTCGGATTGGAGATTTAGGGTTCTATGGGTATTCTATAGGTTGCGGTGGCATTTGGCATCCCTGGCCCTCCTACCGTGTGCCATTTCTTCGACGGTGTATGTGTTGAAGACTTCTTTGCACGGCACGCGCTCTGCAAACCCGGCAACAAGCCTAAACCAGATACTCTCACTCCAAAAAGGTTGAAACCAAAGGCTAACCCTCATTTTTCTCATTATTATTTGCAGTGTTCTCTAGATCAGCAATGACACAAGAATTTCTAGTAGCGTTAGTAGTACCAGTACAGTCGCTATTACGGTTGCTCCTATTTCTTACACTACTCTTCTCATATGTCTACTTTTATTTATTTGCATTGTAATCACTCACCAGATTTTGATGCAACAACAATAATAACGACAAGAACAACATCAATAGATATAGCAGCAGCAACAAGGACGTCAACAACACCAGCAGCGGCAACGACAATAGCAACACAACAACAACCGCTACAGCAACAGCAACAGCAACCAGCAGCAATTGAGAACCGAGAGAGCCCAATACCTCTAATTATAACACAGAAAGGTCTGCCTTAACGTACAATATAGGGGTCCTTTATACAATTTAGAACATCGTCCTGAATTAATTCCCCCCAAACCCTAAACCCTTTGCTGCCCAGACGACGCAAGCGGGACGGCCAGCAGTCACGGTGGTGCCCGGTACGACACCTACGCAGCGCCCTACGACAGCGATGAGGAGATTTACGGCCACTGACTTCTGCTGTGGAGTGTAAGGTTTCGGGGGTCCGCGCACGAAAGATGAGGAAGGCCGTTAGAAGCCTTGGCCGCGGATGCGTGTTTTGGGAGGCCGTTTCTGGAGCACCCGGTTTGACCCGGTTTGAACTGCTGTAGAGGGATTTGGCTACGCAGCTTCCACTGCAATCCCACCTTTTGTAGCTGCTATTTGGAGGTTCATGATACTTCTTCACCAATTCTAACTGTACTTGTAACCCACTTATAAGCTCCTTAAGTGCCCTAACCTGGTTACAAGGACAGCTATAAGTACAGTTGTAAGTACAGGTATAATTGGTTTATAAGTACCGTGAACCTCCAAGTAGGGGCTAGTATCTTGCCTGGAGCCTTCAGGTGTAGGGTTTAGGGTTTAGGGTTTAGGGTTTAGGGCTTAGGGCTTAGGGCTTTTTACTGGTCAAGAGACTGGCCGAATCACTGGCTCGTTCTCGCACAACCTCCCAGTATGATGGTTCTTGCAGGGCTGATATTGCGGAGTTGGGCGCTGCACCCTCCCCCCTAAGATGAAAAGGTTTTGTTCAGCGGGGGGGCGGGGGGGGGGGGGTGGGTGGAGGGATTGCCCACAACTAGATAGTCAGAATTGTATTTTTGATGTTCTACACACATATGTATATATGTATGTATATGTATATATATATATATGTATATATATATATATACACATACACTGTGTTTTTCTGACAAGCCTCTCGGAGGTGGCAAGACCGTGTGAGTGCGTGAGTGCTGACTGTGTCAACGCCCTCCTTTTTCCTAGGCGCTTCAGATCAACGATCAGTTCGCCCGCACCCTCAATCTCCAAATGGGTGGTTGTCAAAATTATTGTCCCTTTTTGGATCCCTATTATAATGCGGCACCAAATATTTAGGGTACCCCAAAAGGGATCATAATTTTGACAAACCACCCAAATGACACACAGGAGATGGAGATGGATGCTTGCTGCAACTTGGCTGTGGTTGCACCATCGTGGCCAGTGGAGGTGCCTCGCCTTTGCATTGCTGCTGAGGGTTCCTTAACCTTTTCCCCCTCGGGAGTCTTTTTTTTATTTTTTGTTTATATAACACCCAAGAGGACATTACACACATGTTTTTTGTTAAGGTTCTAAGGGAAGTATAGTTAAATTGAACACATAATGAGCGGTTTAGTGGTATCGCCTTCAGATCGAAAAGGGGTTCAGAAGGTCTCCAGAACAGTTGCACGCAGACAGGCTTGTGTCGAGGTTGTTTGCCCAGCTTCGAGGTATCCAGGCCTCGGTACGAAACCTTAACTGGGTTTTCGAATACCATACTTTAGTACTTTTTTTGGTTCTGGGTTCCTATGATAGCCATGAGTGCATACTTTTTTCCAGGGTCTACTCCGAAGTAGGGTTAAACCCTCAACCCTAAACCCTCCCAGCCTGCACCTTTCGCTTCAGCTTAGGAGGTCTATTGCCGAAGCACCGACAGACTGGAGCCCGTGCTCCATTGCGAGCCCATTGAGCCAGGCAAAGGAATACGTTGTTGAGGGTTCAGGGTTTAGGTGGTTTAGGGTTCAGATTCGGACCGCTAAGGCCATGTGAGGGAGGTTTCTTCTTGGGTTATGAAGAGATATATTCCCTCCCCAAACCCTATAAGCCCTAAACGCTATATATCCTAAAACCCCAGGGCACAAGTCGCAACGCTGGTCGGGATTTCAAGTTCAAGCAACCCCGCAACTTAATGCACCCAATAATTAAGGCGAAACCCTAAACCCTAAACCCTAAACCCTAAACCCTAAACCCTAAACCCTAAACCCTAAACCCTAAACCCTAAACCCTAAACCCTAAACCCTAAACCCTAAGAGGATTCTGGGACAACAGTTCAGAGAGGGTGGTAACCTAGTCTTCCAAGTGCAGGCTTGAGGGTCCCACTGCGGTTTAGGGTTTAGGGTTTAGGGTTTAGGGTTTAGGGTTTAGGGTTTAGGGTTTAGGGTTTAGGGTTTAGGGTTTAGGGTTCAGGGGCCTTTGGGCGCACGACAGCCAAGCTTTGGGGTTGCGTCAGTAGTCGCCACACCCTTTTACAACCCTAAGCCCTAAACCCTAAACCCTAAACCCTAAACCGGAAAATCTACCTTAGTTATTTGGTGTATACACTTCGTTTTGAGATACAAGGTTGCTCTTGGTGGGGTTTAGGCATCGGTTTTAGCAAGTAGCCCTTTGCGCGTTCTGCGCAGATGAGCAGAACGAGACCATACAAGAATCGATTTGGACCCCCAAGCCACCTGTAAACAAGCAAGCTGCAATACAGTTGTGTATAGAAAAGAAAGCACAAAACGCCTCTAAACACCCCTAGTTGCCAAACCCCAAAAACTAATCAGAGCCCCGGCTGCTTCGACTTGAATGCCCTTTGAGACTTGCCCAGAATCCAGAAGGTGTGTTTGGTTTTCAGGGCATCGGTTTAGGGTTTAGGGTTTAGGGTTTAGGGTTTAGGGTTTAGGGTTACCCTTCTGCGATTGAAGGGTTTAGGGGAGAGCAGGCTCTCTGCACCCGCGGACGGCGCTCGCCGAACCCCTACCCAAGCTGTCCCCCAGACCCTCATGCCCCCGTTTCCTCCCCCACCGCCCCACAGAAATCCGATCCACGCCTGTTCATGGCAGGGCGGTTTCTGGTGGAATTTGAGGTGCAGGTTGCTGGCACCCAGGCGACAGTCTGGTACAATTTGCTTAAGAACCCGCCAAGGAAAAAACAAAGAAGTTCCTCTATACCCCTTATGAGGAAGAACATGTTTTTTTGGGGGGGTTCTTGAGCAATCCGCAGTCTTGGGATGTCTTGGGTTTGGGGCTTCGGGTTGGAAAATGGTTTCGCCCATCTAAACCCTAGACCCTAAACCCTAAACCCTAAACCGGTGACATCCCCCAGCCCCCGCTGTCAGATTCGAAAGATTCCCTTGCGCTGACCCTCTGGTTGACCTATCTTCCCGAGCTTTGTCTGATGGATACACACACATACGCATAGCCCCAAATGCCCCAAACCCCCTCCATGAAGGGTGGCCCATGCTAAGGCAAGTGCTGGCGAGCGCGAAAACAAACATCTTTGTTGTCCAGGTCGGACAGCCAGCAAGATGCTGCAAGTTAGGGTTTGTAGGATTTAAAAGGGGTTCAAAGTTGTTGTCGTTCGGCACAGGCACACGTAAAGGAATGGTTTTTCGCGACATGGACCTGGAACCCTCATGGAACCCTTAAGTATCCTTAAGTAACCTCCTTTCTCCATAGTACTTAAGGCCCCTTCTCCGCCCCCGTTCATGCTACTTACTAACCCACCGATAACTGCACTTATAACCCAATCAGAACCATGTTAGGGCACTCAGGGAGCTCATAAGTGGGTTATAAGTGCAGTTCTTGCTGGGTTACAAGTACCATGAACCCTCAACTAGGGTTCTCAGTCGACGGCCCTGGTGTTGGATTCGCACAGCCCAGCCAATAGGCCAGGGTATCGTTTTTTTTTTTTTTTTTTTATTTTTTTAAGCTGCTTTTCAAATATCGGTGTAGGGTTTAGGGCTTAGGGTTTAGGATTTCGGAAACAACTTGACTCTATACAGGGCACAAACTGCACCCCCAAACAGGGGCTCTGGACCGGCGAACTTGACTTTATTGAGGGGGCCCCTGCTGCTAGATCCCCCTAAACCCTAAACCCTAAACCCTAAACCCTAAACCCTAAACCCTAAACCCTAAACCCTAAACCCTTGGGAATTATGTTTTGTGTATATAAAGCCCAAGAGGATATTCAACATATTATGTTTATTAAGGTTCTAAGGGGAGTAGATTGGATCCCCACACCTCGCAGCTATATTCACTCCCCACCTAGACCTCTACTTGTAGAGTCTCTTCTGTGGGGGTACCCAATTTTGGTAATTTTGGTTGTATAGTACAACAGCATAAGTGTAGAATTAAAGCACGCCCCCCCCCCCCCCATTAAAAAAAAAAATAGCGCTGCGAGTGAGGTTCCAGGCACTGCCGCTTAAGCAGGAACCCTAAGCCCTAAACCCTAAACCCTAGAGGGTTTCGGGTGTAGGGTTTAGGGTAGGCGTCGTCGTCAGGTCAAGCCAGACCCCCTACTGATGTCGAAGCAGCTCACATGTCTGGTGGCGGCTCAGGGTTCAGGGTTTAGCATGGACCCTAAACCCTAAACCCTAAACCCCAAACCCTAAACCCTAAACCCTAAACCCTGCCAAATGTCATGATTCTATGACGCTTTAGTGAAAGGTAGAGGGTGCCCATGGGCCGTGGGGGGGATGGTCTCACTGCCGGCTCATCTATGGGTAGTTTCATGGGTTTAAGGGCCCATGCTAAGGGACCATGGAACTACCCTAAGAGGCCCAGCTGACCATGGTAACTTACCCTAAGAGGCCCAGCTGACAGTTAGATTGAGGGCGAAGGGTAAGGTTTAGGGTTTGGATTTAGCGCTCAGGGTTTAGGGTTTAGGGTTCGGATGTCGGGGGGGGTGAATTAAGATTGAATCGAGAGCCACCGGACATCAGCAATGCCGATGAGGGAGACTGGTTAAGCTCTTCCTGATTCTGTGGGAATGTATGCAGCACAGTCTACGCTACCCCCCCCTCCCTCCCCCCATTCAATATCCGAGAAGCGGAATCCCTAAACCCTAAACCCTAAACCCTAAACAGCCAAGACGTGCTGCCCTCTCAGGCTCCCTTCTGGCTGGTTGTTAGGCAGGGAATGAGGGAATGAGGTATCTTAATCCCTTAAAAGGTACATATATGGCCCGAATTCCTGATTCTCTCATGTCCTACTAAGAGCCAGCCAGTTGGCTTTCTCTTTCTTTTTCTCCTTCTCTGTAGTTCCCCACGTGCATGTTGCTGGTGGATCCTGAAGGACACCAAACTCTCGAGGTCCGTATGCTAGGGAGGCGGTTTTTTCTCGTGCCTCTGCAGGGTCACTCGTTAAACCCTAAACCCTAAACCCTAAGCCCTCAGAAGCTAACCTTCATCGTGGGTACCTGAATCCAGGCTTGGCAGCTGTTGCAGTGCTGTAGTTCTGTAAGTTATGGTCCTTTTTTGGGTCCCCCCATAATGCGAGACCTTAAAAAACGGACCCCCAAAAGGGACCCGAATGTAGAGAGCTACCCAGATAGCCTTTGGGGCTCTGCATAAAGTGTTGCTGCAAACAGCCGCAGGCGAACGCGGCTTCTTCAGTGTTATCATTTTGCCGTCGAGTCCTTTCATAGCTGCGCATTCGGTGCCATGACAATTCCACAGTGAACTGGCCTTGAAACCACCTGACAAGCTGTCATGGTCCATGCGCCTACAGCTTACGTATGTACTTCGGGGCTAACGCGAACCCCTTTTCAGGCCCAAGTATATGCTAAATAGGTACACGGGCAGACATGAAACAATTGGGCCACGAGCTTGTCTGAGGATCTGGGGCTTTTGGTTTGGACGGTTTGGAGTTCGGGTGTGCATGAAAGGCGTGGTTTCATCCCTCCGTCTTCCTGCAAACGACCTCACATCCTGTGCGAATTCGAGTCCCTGCCAGCCTTCCATTCAGGATCCGAGAACTCTACTTGACCTTAGCCATGTTGTGGTTGAGGGTTTAGGCGTTGAGGGTTCAGAGCTGGACCTTTCAAGAGAACCTGTGTCCGGAAGCTTTTTCTCAGGATCCTTTTTGGGGAACACTCCCTTCTAGAAGGAAGTGCATTCTGCAGGACGACGAAGTGAATGTAATTAAGAGCATCCGAGCAACCCCGAGCAAGCTCCGGTGATCGTGAGCGAGATGAAGGAGCCTGGTTGTGAGATCTGCCCCTGGACCGGGCGGGTCGTACAAGCACGTTTCAAAAACAAAGATGTTCGGGCTCTCACATGGGTTTATATACTTAAATATATGAATGCATGCATATATGTAAGTTCAAGTAAGTGCAAGGTTTAGAGTGCCGGCGCCTACCCGCGCCCGCCCCGGAAGCTGCAATCAGAACAAACCTTTAAATCCATACGTCTCTCAACGCTAAGCAAGGGCTTTTTCTTTTTCCCTGTAGGGTGGCGCAGGGTATCTCGACAATTCCTACAGAAACACCTACGTACACCCTGAAGCAAAACACTAAACCCTAAACCTTAAACCCAATTCTGGGGGTCCGCGGCAAGCCTTTCAGCAACTGCCTGTGGAGCGATGCAGACTTTGCTATCCTCCGATGCACTGAAGGGAGTAGAGGGCATGTAGACAACCAAGGGAGAACTGTGAGTTTTTTGGGAAACCCGAGCTGGACTTGGCCGGTTGGTGCTCCTTATGGGCTATCTGCTGAGCATTTGGAGGTTCATGGGTACAACACGCCCAATTATAAATAGCCTACTTGGAGGACTTGGGGGGGGGGGGGGGTGGGCGGGCTGAAAAGCACAATTATCATTCGGGATTATAAGTACACGGTTTGCAAGTGGGAGTTCCCCAAGCCCTAAGCCCTAAACCCTAAAACCTGATCCTCCAAGTGCCACATTTGCAAGGGGGAGTTAGGGGTCTTACCGAAGTACCTCCGGCCCTTGAAATCCTGAAGCAATGTTACGTTTAGGGTTCAGGGTTTGGGCTTTAAGGTTTTAGAGTTTTAGGGTTTTAGAGTTTTAGGGGTTTGCAGTAGGACTTTTTCGCCAAAGCGTTCACCAGATTCGTGACGTTGTCAACACACACTTACCCGCAGCCCACCCTAAACCCCAAACACTAGACCCTGAGCAGGTGGCAAAACCCCTAAACCCTAAACCCTAAACCCTCAAGCCGAACACTGCCCCCTTCAGCTCCTTGAGGAACACCATAAGGTTGATCCAACACCTGCGGGATGCCATGTTCCCTTCACCAGGCTCCGACCGCCAGGACTGGGGGGAGTGAAGAAAGGTACCAAGTTTAGGGTTTAGGGTTTAGGGTTTAGGGTTATAGGGTTTAGGGTGTAGGGGATGTCCTTTCCTACGTATCTAACAACTCGCTGCGCGCGTTTCTTAGGTTCTGCTCACTACTAGACATGATCGCGTTTCTTAAGAAAAACCGGCCGATTTTCGTTTTTCGTCACGTTTTCACGGAGAAAAAACTAACCAACCCAATTGGGCTGATGAAACCTGACGCGTTGCTGACGTGGGAAAAGCTAAGTGTTTCGGCGTGTTGATGGTGCTTTTCGCACGTTTCTTGGAACCGTGTTTCTTAAGACTTCTGCCGCTCAAAGAGCGGCCATTTTGGCAGAACGAGCACAAGAGAAAATCAGCAATTCCAACCAATACTTACAGAAACGGCGCTACCTATGAAACATGTGAGATTGGGTTATAAGTACCGTTGTACTAGGTTAATAAGTACCATGAATCTCCAAGTACCCTTCGGCTGCTCCGACTCCTTACGTCTTTCGTTGTGGCCATAGGGTCTCAAATTCTAAGACCCGATAGACTCAGCCCGAGCAGCCTTTATAGCCTCAAAATAAGGAAGCTCGAGGACTCACAGTTTAGGGTTTAGGGTTACCGAGCTGCTGGCGCACGAGGCTCGCTGCAAAAAGGGTTTAGGGTTTAGGGATTTCTTTAGGCACAAGGTTTCTCCCAGGCCGCCTCGAATGTATGACCCTCCTTGGGCAACATGGATTTCTCCGGAATGTTCCTCCCTTATACTAACAGCTCCTTAATAGAGATTATAGTAGGGGACCCCCTATTAAGGACTTAGTATAAAGGAGAACATCCCAACATTTCTTATTGGACCTGACGAGAACTGACCTGTTTGCCAGCACTTTGCTGTACCTTGAAGGATAGTTCATGTGGCCACCGGAGTATGCGAATGCGAACAGGGTTAAATCTTAGAGCTAGGCTGTGAGTTATCGTGAGGCACAGAGGCAGAAACAGTTATGCTTAAACGCCCAGGGCGGTGCCCTTGTTTTGTCTTGTCGAGGTTATTGTAAGCCTGTTCATAAGTCAAAGACGGGAACCCGGGAACCCCCCCCCCCCCCAATTAAATTAGGAACGAACCTTAAAGATTTACAGGGGTCCTTAATCTGACTCGCTGTATGGGTACTTACATGATATGGTCCCTTATTCCGCATTTATAGGGTTTTGCAGTATGGGCCCTATCCTAAACGCGAAGCCCTAAAACCCTAAAACCCTCTAGGGTTATTGGGTTTAGGGTACTTTCCAGGGTTTAGGGTTTAGGATTTAGGGTACTATCCAGGGTTGAGGGTTTAGGCTTCGTGATGGTCTCGGGATGGCTTCAGGACCCTGGCTCGCCGCAGAGCGTCTGCCGCCGCCGCACAGTGCGGCCGCCGGGCCGGCATGGCTCGGAGGCCCTTAAGACTTAGAACTTTCACCCCTAAACCCTTTTGGGTTTAGGGTTTAGGGTTTAAAGGGTTTAGGGCTTAGGGTTTAAGGGGGTTAGGCTTAAAGAGCTGGACAGGGTTTTTCCGCGTACGTGGTACAGTAGTCCCCGCATTGCCATGGCTAGTCGGGCGGCATCCGAAGCTTAGCCCCTGCAATGCCTAAACGCCACGCTGTCGTAGTTTGGGTGAGCAACCTCTGCCTTGTTGGTCGTCGGATCAAGATCGATGATCGATGGGGCTCGAAACTGTATAGGGTTTAGGGTTTAGGGCTTTCGGGTTTAGTATTCAGGGTTTAGGGTGTAGGGTGTAGGGTTTGGAGTTCACCCGAAACAGTAAGCTGTGCACTCCACCTTGCGCTGTACCCTACTTGGAGGTTCATGGTACTTACTAACCAACTATAGCTGTACTTAGAACCCTACTTATCATACCCCTTATAAGGGCCTTATAGGAGTTATCCCAATGATAAGTAGGGTCTAGGGTTATAACTGCACTTCTAACCATATTAAGGCACTTAAGGGGCTTATAAGTGGGTTAGAAGTACAGTTAGAATGGGTTAGTAAGTACCATGAACCTCCAAGAAGACCTTACGTCATGCTCGGCACCCTGCTCAGCCGACCTCCGACCGATCATCTGGCCAATCCACCACGAAGTCTGAGGACCCGGCGGCGGAGCTTCCAGGTTTTGAAGGGTTTAGGGTTTAGGGTTTAGGGTGTAGGGTTTCAATTTAGGGTTTAGGGATTTAAGCTTCTGGGGTTTTGGGATAATTCAGGGGCCAAGTTGATGAGAAGAATGGGGTTTCCCTGTCGTTCTTTTGCTACTTTATGGGCATTGGGGGGCTCTCGACAATTCGGCACGACATGATATATCTGCTCTCTGAAGAGAAGAGATTGCCGCACGGTGAATATGCGAAATGTTGAGTTGGTTGACTTGACACTTAAACCCTCACCCCGGCAACAAAAACAAAACATCCCGGAACTCAATTGCAACCCCCCTTTAAATTTGTCAAGAATCCAAAGCCGCAGGTTAGAAAAAAGCAGGACATCTGGCTCCTTCGACAAGAGGCCTAAACCCCAAACCCTCTACAATCAGAACTTCCGGCCCTCCCACCCATGGAGTGAGTCAGTGAATCGGGGGGATGAGGGGATGAAGGGTTTAGGGTTTAGGGTTTAGGGTTTAGGGTTTAGGGTTTAGGGACGCCGACTCATATCCCCTTCATTCTTAGACCCTAAGCCCTAAACCCTAAAAGGCCATGGACTCGATAAGCTTTCACAAGGACCTACAGACAAAGCCTCGCCCGCTGTTGCATGAGAGTCGAAACCCTAAGTTCCAAAGCCCGAAATCCTCTAGGGCTTAGGGTTGAGGGTTCCTCAAAACAAAACCAGATCAGTGTTAGGGATCCTTTTTACTTTTTGGGTTATGGGCTTTCTTATATATGAACAAAAAGGATCCTTTTTTCTTCCTAGTAGAACAGGGATTAAGAAAAGCCTCAAGTTCTTGAAGGACTTCATGCCCGGTTCCGAAGGCATGGTCCTTGCATGGCCCCGACATCGCACCTTGCCTCTTGAACACCCAACACGCGGCGCGTTGTAGGATTTGAGAGGGCTTAGGATTTAGGATTTAGGGTTTAGGGTTTAGGGTTTAGGGTTTAGGGCACGGATCCCTGGGACTCAGCGTGGGCCCGTGTTGGAGGGGTTGTTGCGTACCCAACAAGCCTGTTTGCTAACACGAATGTATCCTGCTTCATTCATAGCTGACCCTGCGTTCTAGTACGGGGTTCCTATATTGCAGTTTTTTGGTCCCAAGTATATGCTAGGGTTTTGGGCTTTAGGGTTTAGGGCCATGCAACACCAGTGTATGAACACGTTAGGACGGGCCCGAAGTAACTTCATCATTACCAGCGTCACACCCTCAACTAGTTGTTTCTGTAAACGCCCAGGGGGGTGCACAACGAACTTTTTTCATTGTGGTTCAAGTAAGCCTCCAAAAGGGTGTTAGGGTTTAGGGTTTAGGGCCCTTCGAGTAAGGAATGTTCTCCCTGAAGCCACAAGACCCAGAGAGCTCAAAAACTCCGTATTCAAGCCACATTCCTCAGACTAGATGAAGGATCGCTCTATAGGTTGTGGTGTATGCCTTGAGGGGTAGTGGGCTCTTTGGGTACATGGCAGAGTTAAGGTTTCTTGTAGTCTTTGGGGAGACCGACAGCTAAGTTCCCAAGAGTCCATGTGCCTACCCAATGCAAGGAGGCCAAGTAAGTAATATACCTCATTAGGGTTTAGGGTTTAGGGCTTAGGGTTTCTACAAAGATCCTGCCCATAATTTAAGGTATATTCCTCAAATTAATGTACTGGGGCGCTTTCGTTCCCTAAGGGTTCATGTGCCTTTGTAGCACTCAAGGGGTTTCCACATAGTAGCTTCGGGGCCAAAGTGTATACTGCAAAAAGGTACCTGAACCCTCTTCCGAGAACAGCCAGCATACGTTTGCATGTAGATCCCTGTGTTGGGATGAACTTTAAGAGAAGCCTTAAGCAGTTGGAACCCCTTGTTTTTTTCTTCGGGTAAGCTTGCATTGCAAGGGGTTTTTTTAACGTTAACAAAAACCCTTGTAGGGTTTTAACGTTAAAACTAGGATGCCCAGTAGTACCCTGATTCCCTTTTTGGGGGGTTTAGGTTCCCTGATAAACCCCTTTAAGCAAGAACGGGCACCCTTTTTAAGCCTTGGTTACTGGGCAGCCTAGAAAGAAACCTAAATGCGTTGCAAGGAATCTTCGGCATGATGTGTGTCGTTTTCTTCGCGCGCGGGACGTCGCTGCTGCTGCCGGCGCTGGGACCAAAGATCCTCCTGGCTCATGCGGGATGCTTGGCTCCGAGACTTTTGTGCTTGGAGGTTCATGGTACTTACTAACCAGTTATAACTGTACTTATAACTGTACTTATAGCCATATCAGGGCACTTAAGGGGCTTATAAGGTGGGTTATAAGTACAGCTATAATTGGTTCATAAGTACCATGAACCTCCAACTAAGGATCCATGTACCTAAATTACCCCCCAAGGTACCTCTCTCCCCCCCCCCCCCCCCGGGTGGTGTGGTTGTGGGTTGTTAGGGTTTAGGGTGGTTAGGGTTTGGGGTTAAAGTTTAGGGTTTAGGGTTAAAGGTCCCCCCCCCCCCCGTGGTGTGGTTGTGGGTTGGTTTTAGGGTTTTGGGGTGTAGGGTTTCGAGTTGAATGTTGGACCCTGTTTGGCAGGGGCCTCCTCTAAAAAGTCAACTTGGCCGTGTCATTCAGGACATCCTGACTGTTTGTGGGTCCCTGTTTACAGTCAAATCGTCCGGGCGCCGTAAGAAAATTCCACGTGGCGCGCCTTAAAAAAAACATTGCCGGGCATCGCTGCCCATTTAAAACTTATCTAAACCCCTCCCCATTACAATCATATAAGCCCCCGGGGCCATCTGAAACGGAGCAAGTCCAGCCTCGACTGTTCAGGGGGGGAGGGGGGGGGGCAACACTAAACAGGGTTCAACATTAGGGTTTAGGGTTTAGGGTTTAGGGTTCAGGGTTTAGGGTTCAGGGTTAGGGTTTAGGGTGTAGGGTTTAGGGGGCGGGGGGGGGGGGGGGGGCGGCGAACCGAGCACTGGAATCCTATGTAGTTATACTTGGGCCTTGAAGGGGTTCCTATATAGTATTGGGCCTAAACCCTAAACCCTAAACCCTAAACCCTAAACCCTAAACCCTAAACCCTAAACCCTAAACCCTAAACCCTAAACCCTAAACCCTAAACCCTAAACCCTAAACCCTAAACCCTAAACCGGAACGAATGGGAGTCTGTGGGCACTTACTCTTGGAGTCCAACCCTTGTTCGTCTGCATCTAGGTTAGGGTTCAGGGTTTAGGGTTTAGGGTTTAGGGTTTAGGGTTTAGGGTTTAGGGTTTAGGGTTTAGGGTTTAGGGTTTAGGGGTCTGCAAGCTTGATGCAACTCCGCGAGGCAAGTCAGCTAAGCTACGCCGGTAAGCCTTTCTTTCCTTTGCACCTTGTGCGCCCTTGTGGATCCTTGTGATGAGGACTGGCGTCTGTGCCCCTCTGCTACGCCTGGTACATAGCTTCGCGAGCCTACCAGGCTGCCAATGTTCTCAAAGACCCTAAATATCCCTTAATTCTCTTAAACCACATAAAGGATCTCCACATGAACTCAATTAAGGCATGTTCCTTGACTAAGGGGGATTGGGCTCTTTGGGGTATCGTGTAGGAGTGTCTAGGTATAGTCTGGGGGCTTCAGACCCCAGGGCCTCAACTCTGATTTAGGGTTCGGGTTTAGGGTTTAGGGTTTAGGGTTTAGGGTTTAGGGTTTAGGGTTTAGGGTTTAGGGTTTAGGGTTTAGGGTTTAGGGTTTAGGGTTTAGGGTTTAGGGTTTAGGGTTTAGGGTTTAGGGTTTAGGTGGGCCTTGGCACTACTTAGTCCCAGACCCCTGGAAGAGGATCCATAAAAGTAGATCCCTTGTTAGGGGTTCCTAATTCTGGCCCAACAGTGGGATAGGCTATTTCGGGGCTCTATGTTCCCGAGAGAGCCCAATACTCCTTAATTAAGGAATATACCTTAAATCATAAAGGAATCCTTATTATGGTTTAAGGCGTATTCCTTAATTAAGAGGTATTGGGCTCTCTGGGTCCGGATCTTTTGAGGGCTGAGGGGTTGGAGAGTGGTCTTGAAAATTGAAAAGGGGGCCTGTCTGTTCTGGTGACGGCCTGGTTGAGGTTTAGGGTTTAGGGTTTAGGGTTTAGGGTTTAGGGTTTAGGGTTTAGGGTTTAGGGTTTAGGGTTTAGGGTTTAGGGTTTAGGGTTTGCAGAACAGCCAGCGCGCCCCAACCATCTGCAGGAAGCCAAAATCCTCGTAAACCGGCTGGCAACTTTTCAAGGGCTCAACGTCGTTGAGGCCCTAAACCCTAAACCCTAAACCCTCAACCCTAAACCCTAAACCCCGCCGGGTTCAGGGCCTGATTTCCGGCTAGACTAAGGACGTGCCCGGATCAAACACACCAGCTTAGTCCAGAGCAATCTCTACACATGCCACATACCAGAGTATATTCAGCCGGGCCTTATACAGGGGTTTTAGCTTAGAATTTCGGGTTTTGAGCGCAAAATCCAACAACTGCGGCCCCCTAAACCCTAAACCCCTAACCCTTAACCCTTCACCCTTAACCCTTAAGCCTAAACTGCTGCCCTTCCAGGTGTGTCATGATGTCGTCTTCTGCCTGCTGGGCTTCTTGATGCTGCTGGGGATGAAGATGAAGTGGTTTGGGGTTTAGGGTTTAGGGTTCAGGGTGTAGGGTTTAGGGTCTAGAGGGTCACTGTTCTAGCATTCATAGTCATTAGGGGGTTCCAGGCTCAGAAACAAACCCACCCGCCCAAAGAATCCCATGACATTAACAAAATAAAAGGTCTTCATCCTACCCCAGAGAGTTTTACCTACCCATTTCGTGAGAATTTTGACCCGAAAAACTTCGTAACAAAGTGGTGTTTGGTGGCCCCGAAACCAAAAACAGCTGCAAGTTGAATACAATTTGTTTAACTTGCAGCTGTTTTTGGTTTCGGGGCCACCAAAAATATTGTCCAGATTGACCGAATAGTCACCAACACTGGTCCAGATTGACAGAAAAGTCAGTCACCAACACAGAAAAGTCACGAACATTGGGGTCAGATTGACCGAAAAGTCACCAACACTGGTCCAGATTGACCGAAAAGTCACCAGCACTGGTCCAGATTGACCGAAAAGTCGCGAACATTGGGGTCAGATTGACCGAAAAGTCGCGAACATTGTGGGTCAGATTGGCCGAAAAGTCCCGAAGGCTTAAATAAATAAATAAATAAATATATATATATATATATATGATAGAGAGGGTTTAGGGTTTAGGGCCTTAGGGTTCAGCCTTCTGGATTGCATTTTTTGGGTGAAGGTGATTCCATCACCTGTGCAGGAATTTGTGATTCCTTTGAACGGGGAACGCTGCAGCACGAAAGCCACTAGGGCTCAGGTTCTGCGCGCGGATTCATGTGATTTTGCCGATGAGGACTGTCACGACGTGATTTTACGCAGCGGACGAGTGGCAATGAGAATTGTGGTCGAGAAGCATGTTCGCCATGGCGCGTTTCCTACGGAATGTACCCATGTCCTATCGAGATCCACAGGTGTGTGCGGGTGCTTTCCGACTTTCATGTCCGTAAGAGGATCACATATTGCAACTGGTCTTGGACGAAACGCCTTAGCCGCAGGGCAAGATTCAAGAAGTAGTACTAGAGAAGACGGAGCAGACCACCGAAGGCCCAAACTTGCCATGCTTTGCGATCTACATGTGGCCATGGCCTGTTCAGGTCATGTTGAAACCCAAAGAGCCCTTTTTTTAGACCCCCAGATCAAGGAATATTCATTGAATCATCGTAAGGATCCCTTGATAATTTAAGGAAAATTCTCAATTCAGGAGTATTGGGCTCTGAAAACCCTGAACCCTGAACCCTAAACCCTAAACCCTAAACTCTAAACCCAAGTCGCAGGTTCCTGTACTGTTGGTAAGCAGGGAATGAGGGAGGTAGGGCCCCATTTGTTTGCCCTTTTAAGGGATTCTGTAGGGTACCTCATTCCCCATTCCCTACTCTAGGGCCCTATTTATACACTTTAAGGGATGATGTAGGATACCGCATTCCCCCATTTCCCTACTCTAGGGCCCTATTTATACCCTGTAAGGGATTCTATAGGGTACCTCATTCCCCCATTCCCTACTCTAGGGCCCTATTTCGACCCTGTAAGGGATTCTATAGGGTACCTCATTCCCCCATTCCCTACTCTAGGGCCCGATTTATGCTCTTTAAGAAATTCTATAGGGTACTTCATTCATTCCCTACTCACCAACAGTAAGGCTCCTATACATGACGAGAGTGTCGGTGCCCATCTACGCCGAATATTTCCCAACGGCAGAGCCACGCCAAGGAATTCTCGGCTGCTTGGCCCTGATCAGGGTTTAGGGTTTAGTGGTTTAGGGTTTAGGGTTTAGGGTTTACACCTGCTGAAGAACCCCTCCCCCCCCCCCCCCAAGTAAGGCAGATCTTTTTTTTAGTATTGGGCGGGGTGGGGTTCTGACGCAACTAGTAGTGATTGCTGCCTTAGGGATTCAACTCAAGTGAACTGTGCCTGCTTCCTGGACCTCCAATGTGTTTGCAGTTCACTGTTTGGGCGCCAGATGTTCGCACTTCAACAGGTACCCAAAACGGAAGTACAATACCCTAAACCCTAAATTAGCAGGTGGCAAAAAAACCCTAAACCCTAAACCCTAAACCCCCAAAAGCGAAGCCCTCTGCAATCTGGCGCAGCCCAACCCTAAACCCTCAACCCTCAACCCTCAACCCTGAACCCTGAACCCTGAACCCTGAACCCTGAACCCCAGCCCGAAGCTCGACGACCAGCCCTCATATGATATGCTGCTCCGATAGCCTGGTGGACTGCAGATCGGTTACAGGCTAGGTTTAGGGTCTAGGGTCTAGGGTCTAGGGTCTAGGGTTTAGGGTTTAGGGGGTTTACAAAACCCTAAACCCTAACCCCCCTAAACCCCATTCTGATTAAGGCCCCTATATTAGACGGGTGGCGAAAACAAACTTGAGGCTTCATTCTCATGGAGCACTGCTACTTGCTCATGGGTGCCTCGGCAGTGGCTTCAGAGCCCCCTAAACCCTAAACCCAAACCCTAAACCCCTTTAACCCCTTAAACCCCTAAGCATAACTTGGTCCCAGCATCCTGCTTCCAACAGTACATCGATCGCGAAGATGGAGTTTGAGTTGCCTTAGCTGCTTCTCAGGAACCCTGAACTCTAGGCTGTTTGGGGCTTAGCCAAAGGCTCCTATGTAGAACCTTTTTGGGGTAGTACACTAGAATCTCCTATAACTATCCCAAAAAGGTACTACATAGGAGCCTTTGGGCAGGGCCCGCATCTGTCCATAAACTTCACCATGGGCTCCTGCGCTCGTGTTTAGGTTTCGGGCTTAGGGCTTAGGGCTTAGGGCTTAGGGCTTAGGGCTTAGGGCTTAGGGCTTAGGGTTTAGGGCTTAGGGCTTAGGGCTTAGGGCTTAGGGCTTAGGGCTTAGGGCTTAGGGCTTAGGGTTTAGGGTTTAGGGTTTAGGGTTTAGGGTTTAGTTACCTGCAAAGGCGTGCATCCTGCTTGTCTGGCCCTCTTCGACGTGGCAGTGGTGCTGTTCTGTCCTGTAGGCGAGGCCTTCAAGATTGCCAGGCGTCTTCCAAAGAAACTTTTAGGGTTTAGGGTTTAGGGCCACGTGTTCCGAGTTGAATGGTGTTCGTATTCAGAGGTTGCTTGTGAGGCTTGGCTAAACTCACGCAGGCTGCCAAAAACGAAGCTTGCATGTGCATCACAGCTTTTGCAAGAGCCCAACCCACGAGTAGCACCTGACGTTCCCGTACCCTCTAAGAAGTATGTTGCTTGTGAAGGCCTTCCAACTGTAGAGACACCTGTGGCGCAATGCGTAAAGCAGGGACTGGAGGTGTCGCGGATTTCGAGGATTTTGGAATAGACCTTAATCCCTGTTAAGGATCCCTATATTTTTGCTGCACTGTGTGTCTGAGGCCGCGACCTGTCGACAAGTGACAATGAGTAGCCGCTTCAGGCTGCTTGTGAATACAGACAAAATAATAGGAAACTCATGCGGCGGGATACCGTCAAAACCATCGAACTTCGGGGTCCACTTGTGGCCAAGCGATTTCCTATCAGGGAGAGATAGGCTTTGAGCAAGGCTAGCTTGGAGGGAAATAAGCATCTGATGGTGAATCTGCTGACACCTCATGGACCCATCCACTAAGACTAAGGCTTTTCAGACCAAAGACTGCCGCTGATTTAACATGTTTTAACGGAATGAAATTTAAGGTCTACTCCTTATATAGTTATCGGGTATTGGGCTCTGTGGGTGATGGACCCTGGCAGGCAATGGAAACATGTCCGGCAAGATCGACCTCGCCCTGGTGTTCGCCGTGGTCATGATCAGCAATCTACTGATGGAGAGGACAGCGGACCGAAAAGAGCTCTAGGGTTTAGGGTTTAGGGTGTATAACGAGCCCTTTATACCCAAAGGCTCTAATGTAGTTCCATTTTGGGTCAGTTATCGGGGATTCTAGTATACTACCCAAAAAGGTACCACATAGGAGCCTTTGGGTACCCCTTCGTTTAGGAAGATTCCTTAAATCAGATCAAGGGTCCCTTTAGAAGTTAAGGTCTACCTGCTACCCTCCTGACCGCTTTATTTCCAGTCGTGCCAAAATAACTAGGTTTTCTCGGGGCAGCAGGAAAAAGCGGTCGCAGGTGGAAATGCTCAACAAAAACACGGTCTGTTACGCCATTTTACGGTTATTTTACGCCTTTTTACGGCCACTTTACGCTTTTTTACGGCCGCCAGGTGGCTGCTTGCAAAATACGGGCGCAAGACCCTTTTTTCTGTGGAACATCACTGAAAACCAGGTTTTTCAATTTTCCCGCTTTATTTGTGGTCGTTTGCGGTTGCAGGTACTTATTTAAGGGGTAATTGGGCTGTCTGGGTAGTGATCCGCACCATGCGCTTTGAGAGCCCGTCCGGGCTTGGACCAGCAGGGCCGTGCGGGGTTTAGGGTTTAGGGTTTAGGGTTTAGGGTTTAGGGTTTAGGGTTTAGGGTTTAGGGTTTAGGGGGCGCATACCCTGTGAAACGCCCACCTTCTGGTAGCAGTTAGGAGCCAGCTTCCCTACCCCAGACCCCCCCCCCCAAACCTCCCCATGTACCCCCGCATGCCCCCCTTATACCCCTCTTGTAAACCCCAAACCCTCAACCCTAAACCCTTCCAAACCCGATTTTGAAGGGCGCTTTCGGTTAGCCTAGAGACCTTCCCTTCCGAGGACGCGAGCCGCGGCGTCGCGTGCCGCTTTGCTCAGTTTAGACCTGAAGAGCTCTGTATGCCACTTTATGTACTACTGTTTGCTTCAGAACCCCAAAAGAATAACAAATCTTCCCTATATTGCCCTTATAAGGAAGATTTGTTTTATGGTTTTTGGGGAGTGTTCTTAAGCAATTACTAGTTTAAGGAATATTCCTTGAATCGCATATTAATTAAGAACCCCTTTTACAATTTAAGGTAAAACTCCTGTATTAAGGGGTGTTGGTCTCTGTCTTTGGGTTTATACCTGGACCCCATTGTCAATTGTCAATTGTGGCTCCCTTCTCGGTCTGCCTAGCCTTCACATTGGAGTACCAGAACAATAATCCCATAGCGGCAGGGTTCCAGGAAAAACCAAAGTCCCTAAACCCTAAATCCTAAACCCTAAAGTCCCTAAACCCTAAATCCTAAACCCTAAACCCTAAACCCTAAATCCTGAATCCTGAACCCTGAACCCTTTTCTCTCGGAGTGGGGCTCTTTTTGTGTTGCAGTATGCTGGGCTTAGGATTTTTTAGGGTTTAGGGTTTAGGGTTTGTTGTTTTTGTTTTCATGCGTTTATTCCTGGACCTTAAGGCGACCTTGGGGAGCTGGGTGTAGGGTTCAGGATTTAGGGGTTCAGGGGTTTAGGATTTAGAGTTTAGGGTTTACGGTTTAGGGCCCCTTGATCCAGGTCTTCACCCAGGGGTGGTTTATCTAGACTACTATAGTTTGTGTCCGTTTTTTTCCGGGTACTGTTTTTTCCTTCTTTTGTGTACTTTGTTTTTCTCTTTCTTTACTAGACTCCTCATAAGATTAGGTACCCCAAACAGGAACAACAGAAACTACACTTCGGGTCTAGATACAGAAGCCCTCAGCCACCAGCCTTCTTTGCCGTCATTTTGGGATGTTCCCCTTATACTAACAGTCCTAAAACGGGATTAGACTACCCCATATTGTAATGCCCGTTAAGGACTGTTAGTAAAAGCCTTGGGGACCACATGAACCCAAAAATTGGGGTTATATACCCGATACTACTATAGTCCGTATTAAGGTGTATGAACCCATAAACCCTTTTAGGGTTCATTTGGTTTGCAGGGATTTTCCTAAACCCTAACTCCTAAACCCTGAACCCTGTTAGGGTTCCTTTGAAGCCGTCATGCAGGCGACTGCCGAAGCAATGCGGGCTCGCACCGCACAGTACCAGAGACAGAGGCGCCTCTTGTCTGCCCTGGCGGTGGATCGAATCGTCATTCTTCCTGGGTCATTGAAAGGTTTAGGCTTTAGGCTTTAGGCTTTAGGCTTTAGGGTTTAGGGGTCATTGCGGGGGCAGGTGGGCTCCTTGCCAGCAATGGACAAGCACTGTTGGGACTTCGCTATGAATTTCCATCTTTGCTCACGCAAAAGGTGCTCAGGGGAGGATAGTTCGCGTCGAAGAGCCTGTGTTGTCCTTCAAGTGCGTCGTGTTATGTTTTCAAGACCCCATGAAAGCCTTATACCCCCGCCCTAACCCTAAGCCCTCAAATCCTATGCCCCTACAACCCCTCAACTAAGGGGTATTGGGCTCTTCGGGTAGCTTCGTGCACTCCCGAGCCCATTCTGGCGGCCGAACAGTTTCATACAGTCTCCCAACAAGAAAGAGCCCTGGTAGCACGTATAGGTACCAAGACCTCTGACTGTAGCTAGTTTTCTTCTGGGGGCGGGCTACCTATCTTCATGGCTTTACAACCTGAAAGGCAAGTTAGACTACCCACAAAAGGAGCGTCGACGTTTGCTCTCCCTCCGACTATGTGTACCAAGGTCAGCTCGAGCAGTGCATTGCCTCCGGACGCGAAATTGAGTGGGTTTAGGGCAAGGGTTATAGGGCTACCTCGACCCACAGCCTACTTATTCGGTAGGTTATGTATGTACATATATTTATATATGTAGTGAAGTTATAGGATTCTGTATGAGGTCCCTTATAGGATTCTGTAGATCTTGAGGTCTGAAGGTATAAGGCAGAAACTAGGGCTTTGGGAAAGCCATTCGTGGCAAATCACCCCATCCAGTGGCAAGACCCGACCCCGAAACACCTGATGTTTGATGCTTGGGAGTGACGCCGAGGCGTTTAGCGGTTGCCTTCCTAGAGTCTGTTCCCTTCATGAAGGAGGACTGCACAAGAATATGTAGAAGGATGGATATAATGGCACCCTAAACCCTAAACCCTACACCCTCAACCCTAAGTGCCGCTAGCAAGGTGAGGGTTCGCCTTCTCTTCTTCCTGTACTCCTGGTATACTCCCCAAAGCTTCGTTTGCTTTTGTAATTTAGGGTTTAGGGAACGGGAAGCCTCACACCAGGCCGCATATGTAGCACCACGAGGCAAAACCCTGAGAATCGTCTTGATCGCGCGGGGGCGTGCGGGATCTGTGCTGTTGCACTAAGCCAAAGGCATGCTTAATATTACTATTGTAGTCATTGTCATTATCATTGTTGTTATTGTGTTTTTGCTTTACGAATGTTGCTTTTTTTGTTGCCACTGTCAGAGTGTTTGTTACAATGGTTGTCTTTGATAGCAATATCACTGGTATTATTAGTGTTCAGTACTGGCACTGTTCTGTTTATCATTGCTCCCAGAACGAAGGCCCTGGTCTTCACGCATATCAAGGCGCCCCTGTTGCTGGCAAAGTCGGAGCTGCCCCTTGGCCCTGGTTTATGGGTTCAAGGGGGAAGGTTCCCTAGTACTCCCCACTACTCCCTAAGGCTCCCTGAGCTTCCCTCAGGTTCCCTAGGTACCTACCCCCCACTTCAAAACGCTATAACTGGTTCGCGGAGAAGAGCTCTTCCGGGTTAAACATTGGCTTACTGGGAGATGTGTGAACTTGGAACCCTAAGGTTTCGGCGACACCCTAAAGACCCATTAGGCCCTATCATAGGCCCTGAGCCCTGAATACAGCACCAAACCCCAAACCCTAAAACTGCCGACCACCCCGCTCGCCGCTTGCAGGTCTGGCAACCAGGACTGCTATGAGGGCAATGCGATGATTGTTATCTGTTGGGGGCCTTTATAGGGATTCCCCTAAACCCTAAACCCTGCTTTCTCAAGGGGTAGTGGAGGGGTGTGGGATCTCGGGGGGCCTTTCGAGCTTCAATTGAATAACCCAAGAGCCCAATGCCCTGCAAATGACTTCAAATCATATGGGGGTGTCCGAAAGGATGGGTCCCTTTAAGGGTTTGATTCTATTTGGTCTATACAAGGGCCATCCTTATTTTGGGAAATGCCCATATAGGGATCCTTAGTATGGTTTAAGGTGAACTTGTTCTTTTTGTTGGGTGTTCAAGTGCTTTTTGGGCAAGAAGCCAAGCAGTGTCAGAGGATGGCAGTGTAGCTTTTGAGGGTTTAGGGTTTAGGGTTTCTTGGCAAGGACGCCAAGAAGGCCGCTCGCTGCGCATCGGCGCGGATCGGGCCCGCTTGTCTGCAAGATTTCGGGGGGTTCTATTCTCAGTAGCTGTCCCTACTTGGAGGTTCATGGGTACTCAACCCTAATTATAACTGTACTTGTCAGCCCCCGAAGTCCCCTAAGTAGGTTATAAGTAGACCTATAACTGTGGTTCTAAGTACCCATGAACCTCCAAGTGAGGATCCATGTACCTCTATAGTATATACTTGGGCCCTGAAGCTACTATATGGGAAACCCTAAACCCTAAACCTGGCCTATCTGCGTGGGCTCCGTTGCACGGTAGAGACCCTAAGTATGGCTTGAGCACATGCCACTTGGAGGTTCATCGTACTTACGGGTTTAGGGTTTAGGGTTTAGGGCTTATTCACCAATGATAGCTGTTCTTATAACTGGTACTTATCACCATATTGGGGCACTGTAGGGGCCTAGAAGTGGGCTAGAAGTACAGTTATATTATTGGTTCATAAGCACCATGAGCCTTCAAGCAAGGCAGATCTGGACCATGCTCAACGGCCTGCAGCGGGAGATTGAGAAGGAGCACAATATCAGCCGCTCGTCCTTCCAGTGGGCCTCGGAGGTGGAGGCCCTGATTCACAGCCATCCTGTCCTGAGCCCTATAAACCCCCGAAAGCCCCAAACTGCGGGTTAGGGTTTAGGGTTTAGGGTTTATATGGGTTTAGGGTTCAGGGTTTAGGGTCCCCAAACCCTAAACTTTCGGGCTTTTCGTCCATTGCTTGCTTCACGTCGAAGTTGTGGGGTTGGTTTGAACGGGGTGCAAAGCGGCTGTGGGAGTTTAGGGTTTAGGGTTCAGGGTGGCCGTGAAGATCGCAGCTACTCGGGAGAAGAGCCCAAAGAGCCCAACACCCCTTGATTACGGAATATTCCTTAAATCATATTAAGGATCCCTTTATGATTTAAGGTATATTCCTTAATTAAGGAGCATTGGGCACTCTGGGAGGGACGAGCCCGAAGCAAAGAAACATGGTCCAGGGCTTCTGGAGCTTGAGCCAGGGTTCAGGTTTATTGCTTTCCAGTATGGACCACAGCGACAATTCCACAAGGACCTTTTAGTGCCTGCAACCCTGTGTGGGTTTAGGGTTTAGGGTTTAGGGTTTAGGGTTCAGGGTTTACGGTTAGCAGTGCGGCACCAGGATTCCTGAGCGAAGGCGGGATCAGCCAGCAGGTGTCGGTAGACGAGGAGAGGCTCGTGATCACAAGCCCCCTAAGCCCTAAACCCTAAACCCTAGACCCTAAACCCTAAACCCTAAACCACCTGAACCACCTAAACCACCTAAACCCTGAACCCCAAAACCTAAAACGTAAGCCCGAAACCCTAAACCCTAAACCCTAAACCCTAAACCCTAAACCCTAAACCCTAAACCCTAAACCTAAGCCCCAAACCCCAAGCCCTAAACCCTAAACTAAACCCTAACCACAAGTCGAGAAGTGGCCAAAACAAAACCTAAACCCTAAACCCTTTTGTGTGCGATTTTACAGCATCCCAAAGCCTTACCACTCCCGAGGAGCTTGGGTTTAGGGTTTAGGGTTTAGGGCTTAGGGTTTAGGGTTTAGGGTTTAGGGTTTAGGGTTTAGGGTTTAGGGTTTAGGGTTTAGGGTTTAGGGTTTCATTGTTAAGGAATCGACCTTAAGTTATATGGGGGTTTTCCGAAAGTAGGGGTGCCCTTTTTGGGCTCTCCCTGCAGGGGATTCTATTCTCCCCTATCTTGGGAAATACCCATAGAAGGAAATCCTGAATATGATTTTTAAAGACATATTTCTTATTTACCCCGGGTGCGTAACCCAATAGCCAGGCTCCCTGAGTTGAACCGCAGCACCCAGTAAGGCTTTATACCCCTTAATGAAAGAATCATACCTTGCATGATTAAGGGGCTCCTCGTTATTATACTTTAGGGTATATTCCGTAATTGATAAAGGATTATTGCTTGGTTTATCAGGGAATCCTTAGTATGGTTCCAGGCATCTTCCTTAGGTAAGAGAATAAAGGGCTCTTTGGGCAACCCTCGGTGTGGGGTTGTTAGATTTTGAGATCCACTCTTCTCCTCGCCCGGAACTCTTCTCCTCGCCCGGTCTGCTTCTCGCTCATCCCTGGAGTGCCCAACCTCAAAGTCTCCCTGAAGTGCCCAACACCAGAGTCTCCCTGGAGTGCAAAAGTGCCCCGCCGAGTCTCCCTTGGAGTGCTGCTCAACCCCAGAGTCTCCCTAGATTGCCCAATCCAGAGCATCCCCGAATTGCCCCAGAGTCTCCCTGATTGCCCAACCCAGAGTCTCCCTCTGGAATGCCCAACCCCAGAGTGTCTCTGAGTTTTTCTGGAGCGTCCAACCCCAGAGTGTCGCCGGAGTGCCCGGCCCTAGAGCGTCCCTGGAGTGTCCAATCCCAGAGCATCTCTACCAAGAGAGGGTGGGGATGTTCGAGGTAAAATATGTTTTATTAAGGTTCTCAGGGCAGTATAGATAAGATATCCCATTTTAAGGCATATGCTTGCATCAAGGGGTATAGGTGCTCCTTGGGTGGCTTGCGAGGTGTTACTTCTTGCAATTCTGGGAGCCCAAAACCCAAAACCCAAAACCCTAAACCCTAAACCCTAAACCCTAAACCCTAAAGGGTTAGAGTGGGGGCAGTGTGCAGGACACGACGGATACCAGGGCACCACCGCCCCCGCAGCTGGCATCACTGTGGACGTCTCCTGTGCCTGTGCCGATTGGGGTTTAGGGTTTTAGGTTTTAGGGTTCAGGGTTTAGGGTTTAGGGTTTAGGGCAAAAAGGGTTTAGGGTTTAGTATTTAGGGTTGGAGGTCCTGGGTGACCACAGCAATCTACAGCTCGGGCCAAAGGATCTTGGAATTTTAAGTCAATAAAGTTGGAGATACCCAAAGAGCCCAATACCCCTTAAATAAAGAATAGACCTTAAATCATATTCAGGATCCCGAAATGACTGAAGGTAGATTCCTGAATTAAGGGGGGGGGGGGGTATTTGCGCTTCCTGGGTAAAGAGTTCAGGGGTCCACAGGCACCCAGAGAGCCCAATACTCCTTAAATTAAGGAATATACCTTAAATTACAAAAGGGATCCTTAATATGATTTAAGGAATCTATTCCTTAATTAGGACCTTAAATTATAAAAAGGGATCCTTAACAAGATTTACGAAACAGATTCCTTAATTGGGGGGTATTGGGCTCTTTGGGCACAATGCGAGAGTGCTTGAAGGTTCATGGTACTTACTAACCAATTATAACTGTACTTATAACCCTACTTATAATACCCCTAAAGGGCCTTATAGGGGTTATCCTTCAAGCTGACTCCCTGTCTGACATGGCAGCAGGTTGCATGGAGCTCATGCATCGCAAGCAGCAGGAGAGCCGAAAGCCCATACGTGGGTTTAGGGTTTAGGGTTTAGGGTTTAGGGTTTAGGGTTTAGGGATTAGGGTTTAGGGTTTAGGGTTTAGGGTTTGGGATACTACCAACCCCTTTTCGGTTCCATGTAGGTCTGCAACCCTAAGCCCCAAAACCTAGGCAAAGAGATAAAAGAAGAAGCAAACTGAACTCTAAATTCTTTGCTGCAATAGACAACAAGCAAATAATGGTGAAACCTCAGGCGCCCTCCTTGGCTCCTGTCCCGGCGACCGATGAGGTGTGCCAGTGGCAGGAGCTCCCTGCCGGAACGTCTCCTGGCTCCAAAAGTTTAGGGTTTTGGTAGGGTTTAGGGTTTAGGGTTTAGGGTTTAGGGTTTAGGGTTTAGGGTTTAGGGTTTAGGGTTTAGGGTTTAGGCAAAAGGGCCACTTGGAAGCTCTCTTGACTTAGTACGTTTACTTCGTGTCCCTTTGAAACCCTCTTATAATCCCCATAGCCCACCTTCCCAATGCTACTTTCTTTGTCAAAAGAGCTTCCAAGCAATAAGCCCTCTATGCCCAACGAAGGAAAATGGTGGTTTACGAAAAAAGAAAAAAGGACCCCTAATACAGACCCCACATAATAGGATCCCCTTATAATAAGAACCCAAATATGGTCCCCCCCCCCAATTTGGGAATCCCCACTTATAACCCACTTGTAAGCCCCTTAAGTGCGGTGATATGGTTTTTAGTACAGTCAGTTAGAAGTACGGTTATAGTGGGTTAATAAGTACCATGAACCTCCAAGTATACCCCTGAAGGAAAATGGGCATTTCCTACCCATTTTATACCCCAAATAGAAGAGAATCCCCTTGAAGGGATCCCCCCCCCCCCCCCCCAAAAAAAAAAAAAAAGGCACCCCTATGTGTGGAAATCCCAAAATACCTTGAATCGTATCAAGGATCCCGATATCAAAGAGGCCTCTGCCTTAAATCATATGTGGATCCCTACATAATTGTGGGTACCAAAGAGCCCTCAATACCCCTGAAGACCTTAAAATCATGTGAAGGATCCCTATACAATTGAGGGTATTCAAAGGGGTATAACGGGCTCTCTTGACTTCAGATTTGGTGGCAACAGCAAAGGCTCTATTCAGCCCGGATCTTCTACTATTTGTTCAAGAATCCCCCCCCCAACAACAAAAGAGACTTTTCCCTTTGTAGGGATTATTCTCTATCATGTGTCGGGGTTCTTACGCATATATGAAGTATCTTTCTTTGGCTTCGTAGGCGAAGTGCACCCGTGGGAACTTGCAAAGCCCTTAGGGTCCATGTACCTATATAGCATATACTTGGGCCCTAAAGCTACCATATAGGAACCCTTTTTAAGGCCAAAGTATCTAAAAATATAGGTCTATGGACCCTTTGGGAAGCTAGCTTTAGTCCTTCCATTCTGTCTCAGATGTCCGTGTGGCGTCTGTCTGCGGGTACTCGTAATTCTCTGAGTTAGGGCCCCTTGTTGGGTCCTTCTTTCTGCACCCAAAAGCCTAAACCCTGGAGAAGAACCCTAAACCCTAAACCCTAAACCCTAAACCCTAAACCCTAAACCCTAAACCCTAAACCCTAAACCCTAAACTTGAACCTCGAGAACTACCCGTGTGGTTGTGCACGCAACGACGCCCCACGAGGATGGCCACGGTGAACGTGGTGGTTGATGACGTTGATGCACTCGGTTTTCGGGTCTCTGGCCTGGACATGCACATCCCAGGAGAGGGTTTAGGGTTTAGGGTTTAGGGTTTAGGGTTTAGGGTTTAGGGTTTAGGGTTTAGGGTTTAGGGTTTAGGGTTTAGGGTTTAGGGTTTAGTAAGGGTTTGGGGTTTAGGGTTTAGGGAAGCTTGTTGTTGTTTTTGTGGCAGGGTGTAGAGGGTCTAGGGTGGGAGGCATGCCTGTGCAAACTCGAAGTTGATCATGAGCCCTTGGATGCCTAAACCCTAAACCCCATTATCGTCAACCACTATTTGCTGGCAGGTTCCCCCTTATACTCACAGTGACGGGCCATTAGGGCCTATAATTCCCATAATCATCCGTGTAAAGGGCCTTTTGAAGGGGTTATAGGGTATAATAGCCCATCCTGGTAATACGAACAGTCCTCAATAGGGACTAGCATAAGGGGTACTATAATCCCTACTAAGGACTGCTAGTATAAGGGGAACATCCCAAGCCACTTGCTTAAAAACACCCCCCCCAAAAAAACGAATATTGCAATCCCCATCTTTCCCTTAGAAGGGAGAGTG
This sequence comes from Symbiodinium natans, assembly GCA_905221605.1. Taxonomy (NCBI): domain Eukaryota; class Dinophyceae; order Suessiales; family Symbiodiniaceae; genus Symbiodinium; species Symbiodinium natans. The sequence continues at coordinate 226,005 of CAJNDS010001469.1, forward strand.
TGTTGTAATTCTTGGGGGTTCTTAAGCAACTAGTAGTATACCCCCCCCCCCCCCCCCCCCCCCGCAACATTAGGGGGTTCTTAGGGAAGGGGGGGGGTTCTAGGGGGGGGGGGGGTATGAAGCCCAAGGGTTGCGCGTGATACTCCCTGAGGCCCCTAAGCTTCCCTAAGGTTTAGGGTTTAGGGTTTAGGGTTTAGGGGGTTCTCTAGGTACCTGCCCCCCATGGACCTCCCTCCCTTTAGGGACCCTAAACCCTAAACCCTTCTGCCACTGCTGCACTTGCTTTCCGAAAGAGCCATTTCTGCCCCTCAAGTAAGGAACGTTCCTTAACTAATGTCGCAGGAATAGTACACACACACATTCTTATTGCGGTTACATTAGGGAGGGGGTAGAGCATAGGGCATGTGGGTGAAACACTCCCTGGCATGCGCGTCTGCGTTTGGAGACTGGGCTGGGCCCGCATGCAGTCATAGTCTCCTCCTCAAGACAAGAGCACCAGTTGCGGCAGTTCCCTGTTTTTTTTTCCGAGAAAAAACGCCAAAAAAGCCCTAAACGTCTATAAGCCCCTCAAGCAAACTTGTTTACCTACAATTACTGCATGGGGGGGGCCCTACGACCACCGAAGGCAAAGCCTATCTCCCAACACCAGGGGACTGCTCTGAGTTTGGGGCTTAGGGTTCCCTCAAAAACCAAAAACCCTAAACCCTAAACCCTAAACCCTAGACCCTTAAGAACCCCACAGTTTAGGGTAGGTATGGAGGAGAACCGACGAAAGACCAAAGAGGAATCATGAAAGGCAATGGGTTCTTATCATCCGAACCGCTCAGCCCCCCTAAACCCTAAACCCTAAACCCTAAACCCTAAACCCCAACCATCCGCAGGACTCCAGACATTGGCCCCCCCCTCCACTACTTCACCCTGGCGGCCTCTTTTTGCAAGTGAGCCTTGGCCCTAAACCCTAAACCCTAAACCCTAAACCCTAAACCCTAAACCCTAAACCCTAAACCCTAAACCCTAAACCCTAAACCCTAAACCCCTAAACCCTAAACTGCCCTAAACCCTAAACCCTAAAGTAGACTACGACCCAGGCGGGGTTTAGGGGTTTAGGAGTTTAGGGTTTAGGGCTTAGCGTTTAGGGTTTATAGGTTTAGGGTTCTTGTAGGGTTGAGGCCAGAAGCCTACAAGCTAAGCCCTAAACATCAACCCTAAACTCTCAACTATAGGGCTTACCTAGAAGGGCCCTCTTGGGGTATTTTCTGACTGAATACCCCGAGCTGCCTTATAAAAGGGCCGGTTCCTTTTGGGTCTAGCAGAGTGTGGCTAAAATCCCTTACCCTAAGCCCAAGTAAAAACTGTAGAGGTACATGCACCATTTGGGTTATAGACCACGTAAAGCAACAGGAGGGTACTTGCAGGTTCATAGTACTCATTAACCAATCATAAGTGTAACGGAAGGGTGGATCATATGTACCGTTATAATTGGTAAATAAGTAGTATTTTTCTTTCTAGGTTGACCTTGGACGGTACAGACACTCGAGGCATCGGGCAGTTTCGGTTCGTCTCTGCCTACATGTAGCGCGATGTCGACCTTGGACCGGAGAAGATTTTAGCTATGTGGAGAAGCAGGTTTCGGAGCGAATGCTCATGAAATTCAGCACGGTGAAAAAACATTATTCTTCTTACCAAGCGCTGTGTCACGTAGATTTTACTTGTCAGAAGAGCTAATACAAACAAAAAGAACACTTGCAACGGTGGAATTTCAAGAGCTACCAAAGACCCTTCTTCAGTTTCAGTGGTACTACAGTTTGTTAGGGCATCCTTTCCCGGCCGACGACCCAAGCCCGGACGAAAAAATGAAAATAGTCCCTGAGGGCCGATGTACCTATATAGCATATGCTTGGGCCCTAAAGCTATCATATAAGAACCCCTTTAAGGCCCAAGTATCTACCACATAGGTATATGGACCCTTTGGGAATACGATACCCTAAACCCAACAATGCAAAAGCCATAGAACTATCTCTGCCCCAAATACTGAGACTCGATGTTGCTTTCGAGGACGAGCGTGACCGTTTCCTTCACTGGCTGGTGCAGTCCTCGAACGCAACTTTCAACGACCGCGCATGCGACAGCTTGGATGAGGACCCGCAGTATTTTAGGGACTGCACGTAAACAAGCATACAGACCTAAAGCTCCCTTTCTTGGGGTAGTATACTGGAGTCCCCTAGAACTCAACGAAGAAGGAACTACACTAGAGCCTTCAGGGAAGCAGAAAGTTGTTGGTTTTTGGCCCCCAGAAAAACCCTAAACCCTAAACCCTAATCCCTAAACCCTAAACCCTAAACCCTAAACCCTAAACCCTGCCTCCTGTGCATGTTGCATGAGGTCCTGCCATGCGCCCTGTTCCCCTAGAGCGTCGCAAAACGCCAGGCTTTTGCTCAGTGAGCGCGCGCACAAAGAGCCTTAAAAATTCGGGAAGAAACCTTAAATCAGATTAAGGACCCCTATATAGTGTAAGGTACATTCCTTATAACTTAAGGGATACTTTACGAACTTTGGCACCTCAACCCTAAACCCTGAACCTCTCTTCATATATATATATATATATTTAAACCCTAATGAATTCGTCGAATAAGCCAAGTTCTTCGTCGAATAAGCCAAATCCTTCGTCGAATAAGCCAAGTCCTTCGTCGAATAAGCCAATTCCTTCGTCGAATAAGCCAAGTCCTTCGTCGAATAAGCCAAGTCCTTCGTCGAATAAGGCAATCCTCGCTTATTTGCCTTATTCGACGAAGGACTTGGCTTATTCGACGAAGGGCCGGATCCTGGCCACCCTCCGACATTCGTCGAATAAGCCAAGTCCTTCGTCGAATAAGCCAAGTCCTTCGTCGAATAAGCCAAGTCCTTCGTCGAATAAGCCAAGTCCTTCGTCAAATAAGGCAAGCCCTTCGCCGATCAAGTCCTTCGTCGATTAGGCAAATGGGTCAAATGGGTTTGGTGCGAGGGTGGGGTGGGGAGCCTCCCCGGGGTTCCAAAAAATTCTTCTGGGGTCTAATGTTAAGGGTTCAGGAATCTCAATTTCTGTGATTTTCTTCATTTTTCTTGGTTTTTTATTGTTTTGGGGTCTAATGTTAAGGGTTCAGGAATCTCAATTTCTGTCATTTTCTTCATTTTCCTTGGTTTTTTATTGTTTTGTTTCGTTTGGGTGCCTGGGTTTTGTTGAGCTTCTGGGAGACTCCCCGGGGTCCAAAAAGTTCCTCTGGGATCTAATGTTAAGGGTTCAGGAGGTCTCGTTTTTCTGTCTGGCTTTTCCTTATTGTATTTCTTTTGGGAGCTTTGGAGAGCTTTTGGAACAAATGGGTGCGAAGGGAGGGTTTATGAAAAGCTGCGTACGATAAAGAATAGAAACTCTATATTTTCGTAATGTTATGGGACCCTCTGGGCGGGTGGGGTTTTGTCTGGTTGCTCGAACCCCTTCTAAACTAGTAATGTCCTGGCCCTGCCAATCGTAAACCCTGAACCCTAAACCCTAAACCCAAAATGCAGGACCTGTTCTTCGAGCTGCCTCTACTTTGTCAAGCCTCCTTGAAATGTGGGAGTGTCAGTGTAGCGCCTCCTGGACTTCCAATTAGGGTTTAGGGTTCCCTAAACCCTAAACCCTAAACCCTAAACCCTAAACCCTAAACCCTAAACCCTAGACCCTAGACCCTAGACCCTAGACCCTAAACCCTTGGGATGGTCACCGGGCTTCAAATACAGAGGGCAGGGCGCCACACTTGTCAGGAGCCTTTGTTGAATCCGAGTATTTACCCAGAGAGCTCAATGCCCCACGGTTTAGGGTTTAGGGTTTAGGGTTTAGGGTTTAGGGTTTAGGGTTTAGGGTTTGGGGTTTGGGGTTTGGGGTTTAGGGTTGGCAATACATGATATAGGGACACTTGATATGATGTCCAGGTATACTCCTTAACGGGCATTGGGCTCTTTGGGTAGTTGGACCTCCCAGATCCGAAGCGCGCTGAAACCTAAATTCTTCACCCTAAACCCTAAACCCTAAACCCTAAACCCTACACCCTAAACCCTAAACCCTGAACCCTAAACCCGTCTCTGGGAGACAGGTCGGCCTCCCTGGACGAGAAGAATCAGATCTCTGTGAGCTTGCACATGTCACAACTTTCAATCTCTGCTCCGAAGCACGACATTTCAAGCAGTGAGCAGGCGCGAAGCGCGCCGGGAGCATGATCCTGCGTGGAGGTTCATGTTACTCCTAACCCACGCATAACTGTACTTCTAATCCACCTACAGGCCCAAATAATGCCCTAACATGGTTGCACAATTGGGTTACAAGTGCACCTGTACTTGGGTTATTAAGTACCACGAACCTCCAAGAGTGCTGCACTTCGCAGCGACTACTTTTAAAGGCCTCTCTTCTTGTACCCTGCCTTGTACCTTGCCCTAAAGCCGAACCCTTGGGGACCACATGAACCCGAACATTGGGGGTCATATACCCTGTACTACTATAATCCCTATTAAGGTATATGAGCCATAAACCTTTTGAGTGCTCATTTGGTCCCCGAGGAAGTACTAAGCCCAAGAGCGCTGAAGCTCCAGTGCTCGATGATTACATGAAATTAGATGCTTCGTGCTGTCTGTGCCAGACATTTGAAACCGCTGTTCAAGTGAGACGGTGGAAAGGGCTTCGGTTATAGGGTCCTGGAGGGAGCGGGGCTCACAGGGGGTAGGTACCCAAGGAAGCTTCGGGAAGCTTTGGGAGCCTTCGGGAGTAGTTGGGAGAATCAGCAAACCTTGGGTTACATACGCCCTTTGAACCCCCGTCCCTTAACAACCGACTATTCTGGGACTGAGGATTGCCCTGAACATAGGTGTGCTTACACCTAAATCACATGAAGGAACCCTATATAAGTTCAGGTGCATTCCTTAATCAAGGGGTTTAGAGGGCTCTCTGGGTACTTGAAAAATTGTCTAATCTTTGCCAGTACCCCCCCCCCCCCCACCCCAAACAAAACACTAAATAAACAGATCGGTATAAATATATGTATATATATATGTATATATATATATATATGTATATATATATGTATATATATATATATGTATATATATATATATATGTATATATATATGTATATATATATATGTATACATTAATACTCGAAATAAGAATAATAAATGCCCCGAAGCTTCCCGAGGATCTTAGGTCCCTTGCGACTTTATCATTGCCCAACCCCTGAAGCCCAAATCCTGGACGACGGACCTCAACCTGTAAGCCCTATAGTCCGTGAACCCTAAGACTCTAAATCCTATAGACTACGCACTATAGAGGTCGGAATCATGACTACTAGTATTCCGTTATGGTACCTATATCCAAAAACCCTACCCTAATCGTCTTGGTAGCCCAGTGGTACCCGTTTCTCGTTTTTGGTACTTTGTTCCCTCATAAAGAAACGAACTCAAAAAGTGTACCCTTATTAGAAGATGGTTCCTGGGCCTATATGTTAGGGTTTAGGGTTTAGGGTTTAGGGTTTAGGGTTTAGGGTTTAGGGTTTAGGGTTTAGGGTTTGGGGTTTAGGGGCCAATATATATATATATATATAATTGGACCGCATCGCCTGAGGTCTCTGCCTTGCTGGCCGTGTCGACCTCGGCCTTAGAGTCCTCGAAGCTCTTCTTCTTGTTGGTTTTTAGGATTTAGGGTTTAAGGTTTAGGGTTTAGGGTTTAGGGTTTAGGGTTTAGGGTTTAGGGTAGCCCAAAAAGACCTACAATTTTAAGAGGGTATATATATATATGTATATATGGAGATCACAGCAACCGGAACCCCCTATGCATGTACATATGGTTGTGCGCTGTGCGTTCTCGCCCCCCCCCCCCCCCCCCCCCCCCCCCCCCCCCCCCCCCCTCCCCCGCCAGGTATCCCCCCCACCCCCCCGCCGGGTCTACGGTCTCCGCTAAACCAACCCTAAACCCCTGAACCCCCTAAACCCCTAAACTGCAAAAGCCCTAAACCTAAAAACCCTAAACATCCTAAAAACCCTAAAAACCCTAAACCTTAAACCCTATAAACCCTAAAACCAAGGGCCGAGTTTTACGTACGTCAGTCTTTTACGCTAAAGCCATGAAGATGCAACTCAACGATTTCAAAGCTTCACATGCATTTACGACCCAATTGTATTGAGTGGGCTTATTTGTTTATGACAATGCTTAGTTTCAATCTCGCACACCTTATACAGCCTATACTTACCAGGCCCTTGTTCCAACCCTTCTAGGGCCCCTCATAAGTGTCCCTCCTTTCGTGCCTTTGAACCCAAGTTGTCGATAGCCCAAGGTATGACGTCCTACCAGCGCCCATCGCGCTGCCCACGGCCGGGGTCGCCTTTTGGTGGGTTTACTTGGAGGTTCTTGGTACTTATTAACCAGTTCTATCTGTACGTATAAACCACATATAAGACCCTTAAGTGCCCGAACATGGTCATAAGTACAGTTATATAAGTACAGTTATAGTTGGCTAGTAAGTACCATAAAGGGCTGTTTTGGGGTTTGGGGTTCGGGGTTGACAGCTTTCAGGGTGGATATGCAGCCTCGGGCGCTGAACCTCTGAGCCCTCAACCCTGAACGATGCGCCGCACACGGCTCGTGTCCCTGGCCCTAAAGAGGGTTTAGGGTTTAGGGTTTAGGGAGACCCTAAACTTGAGATGCTCCCCCTTATACTAAGCGTTCTTAATTGGGATGATCATGAGAATCCCAATTAAGGACGGTTCGTATAAGGGGGAACATCCCAACCCTAAGCCCTAAATCCAGACATTGGCATCCTGGAAGCTACTAAGCCCTGACACCCATTTCAATGATATCCTACATCACGGATTGGGTTGGCTCAAGGTTTCTACAGATCTACAATTACAAGGTGGTGTCACGTCTGCAGATGACGCAGAAGAGACACCACGATGCTTGCGCTGCTCCTTGCAATTGTCGAGGGTGTGGGCTGTAACCCTAAACCCTAAACCCCTGTCAAGGCAGGGCAAAAATATAGAGGAACATGGGGAATATACAGTCTCTAGGAATTTGTTTCGCTGAGCTACCCTTACGGCTGTGCCTTATTTTGGGTACCTGCATTTAGGGTTGGGGTTCCTAAACAAAAACAAAAACAAAGCTACCCCTAAACCCTAGATACCCGGATACCCTAGGCCCTAGACCCCGCTATACCTTGTACTAACTCTGCTTCTGCAAGCCTGCCCAAAGGGCCCTTAATTAAGGAATATACCTTATACCATGCTAAGGATCCCTACATGTATGATCTATTCCTTATAATTAAGGGTACTGGTCTCTTTGAAAGCGTCCTGAAGACCCCAAACCCCAAACCCCAAACCCCAAACCCCAAGCCCCAAGCCCCAAACCCCAAACCCCAAACCCCAAACCCCAAACCCCAAACCCTAAACCCTAAACCCTAAACCCTAAACCCTCACCAGGAGGCCCTGGAGGCACCCAGTCCATTAGACAGCGATGCGGCCTTCGCATGTGCGGCGCTGAGAAGGAACCACGGAGAGCCCTTTACACCCCTTACTTGGGTTTAGGGTTTAGGGTTTAGGGTTTAGGGTTTAGGGTTTAGGGTTTAGGGTTTAGGGTTTAGGGTTTAGGGTTTAGGGTAAATGAGGAATTATACCCCTTAATTGAGAATTATACCCCTTAATTGAGGAATTACACCCCTTAATTGAGAAATTACACCCCTTAATTGAGGAATCATACCCCTAGCCCTAAACCCTAAACCCTTCATTGTGGAGTTATACCCCTTAATTGAGGAATTGGTACCCCTCAATGGAGGAACTATACCCCTTGATGGAGGAATTATACCCCTTAATTGAGCAATTATGCCCCTTAATTGAGGAAGTATACCCCCATTGAAGGAAGTACCCCTACATTAAGGAATTATACTATGATTTAAGGAATGTGCTCGAATTGAGGGGTATAATGGGCTCTTTGGGACTTGCTTGGAGCCTTGTTGGCTGCAGGCTTTCGGATTTCAGCTGGCAAGTCTATGTCGGTCTAGCGTGGAAGTGTCTGCATCAAAGTTGCTTGACTTGCAGGGGTGTTGTTGCCCACGGCATGCTGCAGTGGGGCTTTTATATTTATGTGCGTTCGTGGGGGTTTTTATCAGAATGAGTTGGCATTGCGTCGATGGTATATCGTAAATGGTTTGCCACTTGGGGTGACTGCTGACGACTGCAGAGGAAAAGAGGATGCTACCGACGCCGGATCAGAAGCACGCATGCAATTTGCAACGCGCGTGAAGACAGCTTCGGCGCAGGCTGGTCAACGTGTCTTCTTGTGCAGGCGTCCTCTTTTATGTGCCCTCCGCCGACCCCCCCCCCCTCCCCTTCAAGACACTTGCATGCTTGCTTTTCGTTTATGAGCTGCATACGCATCAGGCCGCATCTCATGTTTTAACTTGTGCTTGTTCCAAAACCCTAAGCCCATTTGGCTTAGTTCAAAACAGGCGCAGCATTGGAGCTTGGCTTCGGATTTCGATGAGAAATCAGACACAGCGACTCATGAAATTCGAGAAGGGAGTGCATAGTTGAACTGGTCTTGATTTGTTCCTCTCATAAGTGCTTAAAAAGACCTATGTGATGCCTGGGAGCCCTGCTGCGCGGCCCGTCCAGCTATGCGAGAGCTAGCAAAATCTTAACCCTAGCCCTAAACCCTAAACACTAAACCCCTAGCCCTAAACCCCAAACCCTAGCCCTAAACCCTAAACCCTAGCCCTAAACCCTAAACCCCACGAAGCCTGAGTCCACACGTTGGCCCAGGTGGTCCGGAGTCTTCTCGGGCAGCAGCCGGTAGCCTCGGAATCTCGAGAGTCGCTGACATGCGCTTGCCCATACATTTTGGGGTTTAGGGTTTAGGGTTTAGGGTTTAGGGTGCCTGTTTTAGGGTTGAGGATTGGGGTTTGCGGTTTGGGGTTTTGGGGTTTTGGGGTTTTGGGGTTTTGGGGTTTGGGGTTTCGGGTTTTGGGGTTTGGGGTTTCGGGGTTTGGGGGTTGAGGGTACCCAAGCATCAAGGTACCTATCCTTCTAGGGGGGAAGCCGGTTGCTCTAGGCATGGTTTGTTGAATTTGCAGGGAGATGAAGCTAGATACGGTGCAGCCCTAAACCCTAAACCCTAAACCCTAAACCCTAAACCCTAAACCCTAAACCCTAAACCCTAAACCCTAAACAAGTCTTTTGCGGTCCCAGAGGGCCCCAGACCATCGGGATCCTTGATATGACTAAAGGGTATGTTCTTTCTTAAAAGGGTTTAGGGTTTAGGGTTTAGGGTTTATAAAGGGTTTAGGGTTTAGGGTTTAGGGTATGTTCTTTCTTAAAAGGGTATTGCAGCTTCAGGTCCCAGAGAGCCCCCAATACCCCCCTGAGTTTAAGGAATGCATTTCCAGAAATGACTGAAGAGATCCTTGAGATCATGTGAGGCATCTTCCTTAGTTAAGGGGTACAGAGCACTCTCTAAACCCTAGCCCTAAACCCCAAACCCCAAACCCTAAACCCTAAACCCAAAACAGGCTCTTGAGGGTTAGGAGACTATTGCGATGCCTCCAGGCTGCGGCCGCGATTTCAGCTGCTGCGTCCGCGGTCTGGGCGGCCCATGAGGTGACGGTGGTACCTGGGTGTAGGGTTTAGGGTTTAGGGTTTAGAGTACTCGTCGCCGGCTTCAACCTCAGGGACCAAAAGAACGCTAAGATTGGGGTTCTATTCCCTCTACTGCTACAATGCGTCCCATCACGGTTTTTCAGCCCTAAACCTTTTGAGGGTTCATGTGCTCCCCAGGAAGGAGAGAGGGTAACCTAAACCCTAAACCCTACTAAATCCTAAACCCTAAAGAGTTTGCACCTCTCGCTTTCAGGCGGTGGAGCCTCTACTGCGGGAGGCCGGATTTTCGAAGGGTGATGTTGAGGGAAGGCCCTTTGTACACCCCTATAGTTGAAGCTTTTCTAAAGGGTACCCTACAGAAACTGCCGTAAACAAGAGGCTCACACTGGAATTCCTGAAGTTGTTCACGGCCCCAAACCGACAAGCCTAGACCCTAAACCCACAACCCTCGACCCCAAACCTCATCACTAAAGTAGAGGTTAACCCAAAGAGCCCCCCATTAGGTGTCTTTCCCAAGCTAGAGGGATCTCCGGAGAAACCCAAAAAGATCGGGTTTAGGGTTTTAGGGTTTTAGGGTTTAGGGTTTAGTGTTTAGGGGTTTAGTTTAGTGTCTGGGAAGCCGGGACAGAACCCTGAGCCTCAAGCCCCGCTCAAAGATGGCGCCGAAAAAAACACACTCCTCAAGTTGCCTTGCATTCTCTTCTATAAGCCCTTCACCCTAAGCAAAAAACAAAAAAACATAAAAAAGAAAACAAAAATCAATAAAACCCACCTTAAAGCCTCACATCCTACCCAAAGAGCCCAACAGGGTTGAGGAGCTTTTAGGTTTCCCCCTGAAAGAATTAGGACCGAGCAGGCACGCTCCTACTCCCGTTCTCTAGGGATTAGGTTCCCTCATGACTCATAAGCCGCTTGAAATCAAAAAGCGCGCCCTTTTTATTCCTAGGTTACTCTTGGGCTTAGACAAGGAACATACTTCAAATCATATTGAGGATCCCTATGTAGTTTAAGGTACTATTCCTTCATGAAGGGGTATACAGGGGCTCACTGGTCAGCCGAAAAAGAAGGGGTAATGCGACTTCATCCCCTGTTCAGGGTTGGGCTTGACTCATCATCGAAGAGCGCCACAAGCTGCCAAGCCCACTTAGCTCGAGTAGTTAAGGGTCTCGGTCTAGGGTCTAAAGGGGTTTATATTTTCTTCACCTAAACGGCATTGGGCTCTTTGGGAGCAGCAAAAACCCTATAACCCTGAACTCCAAACTCTAAACCCTTGGGCTCTTTCAAGGCAGCCAAAAACCCTAAACCCCTACAGGGGGGGCACCTGGTTCCAGGCAGAGCAGTCGCCCAAGGCTCTCCGGCAACGCAGCGAAAGTCCGCCTTGGAACGCAAGGTCGCAGACTCCGCGAGGTGCGCGGGCAGGGTTTACTTAGTCATAGTTGGGTACCATCTTACATTTTTAAGGGTACTTAACCCCAATAAGGAATAAGATTTTAAATTTTTATTATTATCCCAACAATGAACTAGTTTAGGGTCTAGGGTATCGGGTTTAATGTTGACTTCGCATTAATAAATCCCCCCCCCCCTTCATTGATCAATCTCTCCGGCCAGGGCCTCCTCAATAATATCCGCCTAAATCCTGGTAGGTCTAGCTGTCCCGGTGCCACCACAGTGGGCTAAGTGAGCCTCTACTGCGAGCTTCTGGGGGATCACTTTTAGAAGAATATTCCGGGCTGGATTTTATAATTGTGGCGGGCTACATTATTGTGTTCTGGCAGCTGGATTTTATAATTGCGGCGGGAATTCCTAATGTGAAGTCAACATTAGGGTTATTCGTGTGCATTGTGTTATCATGCGAGTACATGATGGTAGTAGCATGATGTACTTGCTTGTGTGTTTTGATTTGGGGCTTGTGTTCTAAGCATCATAAACGCCGGGCATTTACATGAGAAGGGCAGGGTGACATGATAGTGAGAAAGAATTGCATGAAGAGATGCTTGAGGTGCAATGTCTAGCCTCTTCATGAACTTGTTGTGCAAAAAAGGCAGGGGCTTGAGAGTCAGGGCCTTGTGGAGCTTTGATGGAGTTTTGAGAGCTCGCGCTTTTGGAGGTTCGAAGAGTCCGGATGCAAAGAGGAGGTTCACCTGAAGGGTCCGTATGTCCCTGTGTAGTATATGACAGTATATACTCCCTCAAGCCACTATAAAGTACCCCCCCCCCACTCTTGAATTCAAGAGCTAAGTGCATACTATATGATACACGAACACTTTGGGTTAGGGTTTTTCTGTTTCTTTGCGGGGCCTGGGCCTGGGGAGGTCTACAGCGCAGCTGCAGCTCGACAATCACTCGGACAGCCCCGCGGCCGAGCAGTTGCGTTTGTCCACAGTGGTAGGATCAGGGGGAACCCTAAACCCTAAACCCTAATCCCTAATCCCTGAACCCTAAACCCAACGGAACCCTTCTTCACCCTCTGCTGGCACTCTTTTAACAGGGACCTTATTCCGAGGGTCTATATCCCCAAGGGTCCCCCTTATCCTACCCCCTAACAGGCAGTTTAAGGGTTTACCAGCGACCTTCAGCCTTCTAATGCCTCAAACAAGAGTACATATACCTCATAGTTAAGGTTTAGGGTTTAGGGTTTAGGGTCTAGGGTTTAGGGTTTAGGGTTTAAGTACACGTCCCTTTTTCTATAACAAGGTTCTACCCAGTAAGAAAAAGGGCCATGGCATGAGAGTCTTTAGAGGGGAGCCGGCCCTTCCCTCAATCCTAAACCCAAAGGAGCCCTCCATACCCCTAAATGAGGGAATCTGCCTTAAATTATATTAAGGTGTTCTTAATATATGATTTAAGATATATTTTTTAAAAAAATATATATGTATGATTCAAGGTGTATTCCTTTGTTTGGGGGTATAGAGGGCCCTTTTGGGAAGCCACACCCTCCTACCGCAATTCGGGCCGACCCCCACATCTTGAGGCCGTTCAGTAAGGGTTCTGCCAAAAGAAGGGACCCCTAATCAGTTCATGGTACATGTGACCCAGTTATAACCACACTTATAACCCACTTATCAGCCCCCTTAAGTACCCTAACATGGTTGTGATTGGGTTATAAGTGCAGATATAATTGGGTTACGAAGTACCATGAACCTCCAAGTATGCTTGGGCCTTAAAGAGGTGTCTTCACAGCAGCACTAGGGCCCACATATACCTGAAGGCTCTTATATAGTTCCTTTTGCTTTAGTTATAGGCGGGGACTCTAGTATGCTACCCCAAAAAGGTACTACATACGAGTCTTCAGGTACCCCAAACCCTAAACCCTAAACCCTATAAACCCTGTAAACCCTATAAGCCCTATAAGCCCTATAAACCCTATAAGCCCTATAAGCCCTATAAACCCTATAAACCCTATAAACCCTATAAACCCTATAAACCCTATAAACCCTATAAACCCTATAAACCCTATAAACCCTAAACCCACATGGAGCTTTCGGGTCGCTCTCTCGGCTGTCGTTGGCTGGATACATGGATCCTTGTAGCGAGCTTTGAGATGCCACCGTCTGTAACCCTTAAGCAAGGACTATCGGCCCTAAATCACATTCGGGGGTCCCTAGTCCCGAACTCTAAGGTCGGAACCATGTGTAAAGCGTTCGCTGTGGACTTTTAGGAACTGGCGCGCTCTCTCAAGCCTTGGTGGGGGCAGAAGCCGCAATGGTCCGATTTCCCGATGGGCGGGGGGTGGATAGGAACTTACCTCCTACCTGTGGCCCAAAACCTACCAGTACCATTTTTAGGGGTTCCTTCCTATGAAATCCTTAAATACTCCCTAGAAAAGGTAGGTTGTTTGGGTTACAGGTAAATCTTAAGCCCACAGCCAGAGTTGAGACGGCGTCTTTGCCTGCGGCTTTGGGTTGTAGACGGTTTCGCTTGCAGGCTCCAAGGTAGTACCTCCCCAGAACCCTAAACCGAAAACCCTGACCCCAAATCTGAGAAAGCTTCAAGGTTGCGCGCAGCCCTTCAGCCCCAAGGCTCCAGAGGGGGGGGGGGGGGGGGGGGGGGGAGGGGGGGAGGGGGGGGGGGGAGGGGGGGAGGGGGGGGGGGGGGGGGGGCGCAGGGTAGCGGGGGGAGGGGGCAGCACTAATATTCACTCATGGTCCCTTTGTAAGTACTAGAATAACCCCCAAAACCCTCTTCTATGGTTTGCAGGTGGGTATGTGTGTATACATACAGACGAACATATATATACATATATATATATATATATATATTTATGTAGACACGTATATGTGTGTTTGGGTGCCCGTTTGGAGGTACTAGTGACAAACAACGACTTCAACATAATTTTGCTTGCGCAGCCCTACAGTGTTGCATTTTTTTCTCCTGCCGATATGTGTGGCCCACTAGGACCCAGTCATTCCCTTGCTCCCTCTGTGGTTTAGCGTGAGGTTCCCTTCTAAGCCCCTTTAAGCCAACATGGGCACACTTGTTATTCCGAGGTTACTCTCGGGTCGAGTATAGTCCAGACCCTAAACCCAATCCCTAAACCCTAGATCAATGGCGCGGCTGTTTTCGTTCTGCGGGGGCGCCATGGCTGCCACCCTCGTGGGAAGCCCAACTTACATGCGCTTAGACCTCTAGATGGTTTGTAGAACATACCTGAAGGCTCTAATGTAGTTCCTTATTGGTATTAGTATCCCTCTGAGGACTGTTAGCATCAGGGGGGAGCATCCCAAGCCTCATGTTCTAACCTTTGTTTCAGGTACAAGGTTGCTCTATGCGGGATTGAGGGATCAAGCCCCTCGTAGTAGTAGAGTAGGTAACCTTTCACCTTTTTTGGGGTAAGAATAATCCCTTCATAATTCCCAAAGGTGAACCTTTACTTCCCCCAGGTTACTGGACAACTAATAGTCCCTGTGCCGGACAGATCGCCGCCGCCCAACCCTGCGGCCGCAGTGGGGCGACCCCTGGTGGCTGTGCCCGTGCTGGGCCCTTGCCGGAAACCCAGCGGGGAGCTGATGTCAAGCTTTGTGCCAGGGCTGATATTCACACTGCGCAAATGCACTTAAGATTTAGATGAAGGATCAGACCTGAACTAAGGGGTTCTGACCCAAAAATACCCCTTAATTGAGGATCATACCTCAAATAAGGGGTTCTGAGGCTATTGGTTGGTGCCCCTAGATATCCAGAACGGGTTTCAAGACCCCATCTTCGCTTGCGCACCTCCTTCTACCATTAGCTTAAGAACCCCCCCCCCCAAAAAAAAAAAGAAACAACAATAAGATTCTTCCTTACAAAGGCAACATAGGGATCGTCACGCTTTTTTGTCGGAGGGTAGTTGCATGGTCCCCTAGCATGGTCCCTTACCTTCGTTAAAGGGTGTAAGCCCTAAGATCTGAGGGCCGGGGGGGTTTAGGGCTTCGGGTTCTTCAGCGCCCTCAGTCAGTATTCCGGCAACGCCCTCAGTCCGGCTGCGACAAAGGGTTCTTAAGCCAAAAGTAGCTTGGTGTTGGTAGTCTGGAGTCGCCTCCATTGCTGGAACTTCTAGGCTACGCAGCACTTCCCAGCCGTTATTTATTTTCATTTTTGTTAAACCCTTTACTTAAGGCGTTTATACCTTAAAGCGTGGTAAGGATCTTAGTTAAGGAGCCGCATGAAGGATCCCGAATAGAAATTATCAAGGTCTGCTCCTTCATTGAGGGGTACAAAGGGCTGTACCCGAAACCCGAACAAAGGGGGTTCGAGCTTCTAGCATCGCACAGAAGGAGGACTTGAACATGCTTGAACCCTAGTGGGTTTTAGGGTTTAGGGTTTAGGGTTTAGGGGTGCTTGTGCTACCGAAAGGCATGCGGAGGTTTTCCGAAATTTTGGGTACCATATTGGGGTCCTTGTTATAAGGCATTTTGGGGTTTATATTGAACCACGTTTAAGAGTATCGGTTTCTCTCTATAGGTAGCCTAAGCAAAGAAACCGCATCACCCCCGGGTCGTCATACTCAAACAGGAGATACCAAAACTACCCAGAATACTTGTTTCAATCGCATAGGCCCCTCTGCAAGGGGTCGCACTTACTACACTAGCTAAAGATAAGGGATCCTAAGTTGGGATCCTTATCACCCATTGGGGACCTTATCACTCTACTTGCGCAACTACTTGGACGCTCCTTTAACATAAATAAGTCTACTTAGAATCCCCTAGAAACCACTTAGAATCCCCATAATACACCTTGCCAACCCTACCAACCCTAGTTACCCCTAGACCCTAAACCCTACTGAGTCAAAAAGGGCTTCCAAGTAGGGGGGCGGGGGGGGCCCGTACTTGAAACCCTAAACCCTAAACCCTAAACCCTAAACCCTAAACCCTAAACCCTAAACCCTAAACCCTAAACCCTAGCAGGTATGTCCTCCGCAGCCGTGCCCTTGGTGCCCAGCTTTGGAGGTGGCGCGCCAGTTCCAGATACGCTGAACCTTAAACCCGAAGCCCCTAACTTGGGATAGTTCCCCCTTAGAAGCCCCCCAAGTTGGGATGTTCTCCCCCCTTATGCGAACAGTCCTTAATAGGAAGGATAAGGTTTAGGGTTTAGGGTTTAGGGTTTAGGGTTTAGGGTTTAGGGTTTAGGGTTATGATCCCTAGTAACTGTTAGTTTATGGGGGGAACATGCCAACCTTGAACCCTTCCGGGTCGTAGGAGCTTCGGGACTTACGACTTATGAGTCCCTTTTCAGGCGAAGTAGGGGGCAGAAGAAAACCCTAAACCCTACACCCTAACCCTAAACCCTAAAGAGTTTCCTGATTCCCTCTGAAGAGCCAGTTTGGGTGTCGAGTTGGGCAGTTTAGAATCTCCTGTTTCAGGAGTTTCGGGCTTTCGGGTTGAGAGTTTGAGTCTGCGGGGGTCCAGAATGCCCAGGGCCAGATTTGTGTTTTATTGTTCGGTTCCCACCTTGGGTGTGGGGGTGTTAGGTTTTCGGCCAAAGAACCCAAACAGCCCAATACCCCTTAGTTTTGGAATAGACCTTACCTGTAGCCCACACCGCCCCGCCTTTTTCACTGGTTATAAAAGCACTGGATAGAAAAGGTAGTTATAGCAAGGAACCCCTCAGAAGGCCGGTTCTTTTGGGTCTACAGGTACAGTATATTCGGGATCTTGATTATGATTTATGGTACATATTCCTGAATTAAGGAGTATGGCCGCAACAAGCCTGCGGCGAAGTATCCTTACGTAACTACCTGTCCCAAAGGTACAGACAGGATGGCTCCCACCTTGAGGGAGAAGTCCAAGTCCAACTGCTTTGCAGTGAGCACTAAAACCTCCAAAACCACTGCTTGCAGTAGTGAACTGTATAGGTTCGATGACATCCTTGCCTCCAGCACCTGTCATGGCGTACCCGCACCTTGGCTACTGAGTGCTTCTGGGAGATTGAACTACGTTTTGTCGGATCAGGCACTTTGGTTTTAGAGAACAGGCTCATGGTTCTCGAAAGAGTTGTCCGAAGTTGCGCCCTCAGCCCTAAACCCGAAGCCTAAACCCCGCAGCATCACAGGCTCCCTGTTGTTGGAAGAGAGTCATGCTTTGGAACAACTAGAATGAGGTTGTTCTAGGGCGATACCGGGCTTCAGGTCCTGGTTGCCTGCTTTCCGGCAGGAACTGCAACCTCGCTTGGGTCAGATTGGGGCTTAAGGCAATGTTTGGGTCCCTGAACTCTTACAAACCCCAAACCCCAAACCCAAACCCCAAACCCCAAACCCTAAACCCTAAACCCTAAGCCCTCTTCCGACCGGCGACATCTGAGGAGTGGTCTGTCTCGCTCACCGTCTCCGGGCTTGGGCCTCTGGCTGGCTAGGAAAGCGTGCAGACACGGGAAATAGGTTTAGGGCTTAGGCTTTAGGGTTTAGGGGGGGACCCCTGATAAAGACCCCCCAATAGTAGGACTCCCTTTTAATAAGGACCCAACAAGGTACCCGATTTTCGGAAGCCCCCATAGAGCGAACACGCCAACCCCTTTCACATGACCTGGCTCTTCCCGCTCTGTTTGTGTTGTTTCTATCTCTGTCTTCTGTCTCAGTCTCTCTCGCCTCTGTCGTGTGCTTGATGTTTATGTGTTTCTCTCTCCCGCTCTCCACTTTGTCTGCTTCTGATGAAATACACATATCTTGGGTTTCCTATCTGTTGCAAGGTGCCATGGGCATTGGAAAAAGCTCAGGTTGTTGACTGTTGAAGGGAGAGGGTATAGAGAGCAGCAGTATACATAAAACGCAGAAACACGCAAGGGCGTGAAGTACGAACGACGACTCTGTCATTGTTGTTCATGCAGTTCGGTGTCTTACCTGCTCTTCTTAGCAATCTCTTGGTCTGACGGAAATGAAGAGAGGCCTTTTGCTTTCGGCTATTCTAGGAAAGCCTTGATCATGTGGTGGCTAGTCTTGACTAGCCCGTCGGCACGTCGCCACACATTCGAATCAGACATTCTCTGTGCAGGCGGTTTGGATGTTGCACAGTTTCCCGTATCATGTTGAAGGGGTTGTTTATTTTCTAGCATATGTCAAAGCCAATCCAGAGGAAGTATTCTGCAGCTTTGCTGCTAATGTCCGAATCTTCGAGCCACTGCAGAAGAACAGCACGAAACCTCGACTGGGTCCCCATGCGTTTCGTGCTAACACGACGAAGACCCGAAGACCCGAAACCCTAAACCCTAAACCTCGCGGCTCGTTATATTTGAGTGCCCAGTCGAATCTCCTGGAGCCGTGCAGCTGAACATTTTTTTTAACGTAACACAAGGGTTTTGGTTTTATAGTGTTTTTACTGTTGAAGGCTTTAGTTTACGTATATGATCCCGTGATAATCCTGTACAAGCAGACAAAATCTCCGAAAACTCTAGACCCATACTGACTTGACTAACCTTGAGTCCATTACCCGGCAATAAGGAGTTCACCATAGATCATACTAAGGATCCCATGATAGAAACTAAGGAGAATATTCCATAATTAAGGGGTATAAAGGGCACTTTGGGTGACTCAGGAGAATATTCCATAATTAAGGGGTATAAAGGGCACTTTGGGTGACTCAACCTCAACCTACGAAGCCTAAGGTGGGGCGCTCCCATCATTGGAGGCGTCGCAAGCTCAGCATTCCCAGACCCCCAGAGCGTCCCACCGTTTACATGAAGTCTCAAGTTCGGACCACATGACGTACACATACACATGTATACACGCATGTGTATATGTACATATGTACATGTATATATATATATATGTATATTTATTTTTATTTGCTATTATATTTATACTTATACATATGCGCCACCACAATCCCAGTCAAGGTTCATGGACCACATGCAGGGGTTCATTTGCCAACCCCACCCCACCCCCCAAAGCTTGGTCATGGCCTCATGGCTGGTGGTTTTTGTTGGGTTGGCGTTAGGTTTCAGGTGACCCCTCCAACATTCGTCTCTTCCTAAACTGGTTCTTGTAAGACCCTTTGAGGCAGGTTGTCGGGAGAACTTATTCCTGAAAGACGTGCAGAAAAAACATGTCACGCCATGGTGATGGGTCGGTAAGCTCTAAGTTCGTGTGGCCTCGGATGACGGAGATATGTACAACCCAGCCTGTATACCGTATACCTGAAGTTGCAGCTCCTTCCTTTGTTGGGGAGGGGGGGGGGGAGGGGTACTATTTCTCTATTCCTTTTATGGTTCGTACAATCTTCGTCAGAAGACTTGATGCCC
Organism: Symbiodinium natans; assembly: GCA_905221605.1. Classification (NCBI taxonomy): domain Eukaryota; class Dinophyceae; order Suessiales; family Symbiodiniaceae; genus Symbiodinium; species Symbiodinium natans. The sequence goes on from CAJNDS010001469.1 coordinate 245,358, forward strand.
AACAAAGGAAGTGGGGGGGGGGGGGGAGTCCGGGCAGCACCCAGAGACTCCAAAACCCCTTAATTAAGGAATATCCCTTAAATCAGAATAGGAACCCTAATATGATTTAAGGTATATTCCTTAATTAAGGGTTTTTGGAGTCTCTGGGCACATGATGATGTTGCCCAAGTGGCTGCAGAGTGCCCCAGGATGCGCCAGATGAGCCCGCGAGAGCCGACCATGCCATTGTGCGCTTGGCCTTTTTAGGGTTTAGGGTTTAGGGTTCAGGGTTTAGGGTTTAGGGTTTAGGGTTTAGGGTTCAGGGTTTAGGGTTCAGGGTTTAGGGTTTAGGGTTTAGGGTTCTTCGGGTCTTTCGGGGAGTGTGAGGGGGGGATTTGGGTCTTGGGTTTTGGGTTTTGGGTAGGGTTAGGGTCTTCGGGCTTCGGATGAGAGGTTTACACAGGGTTTCTAGTGTGGCTTAGGATAGAAATGTGTGTCGATTGCAGCTCGAAAAGATAGATGTAGACCTATCCCACACTCAGCTGCGCAGAGCACCAGCACGGATCCCCGCAATAAGGCCTGGAGTGGTAGTGCATTGAGTATGTCCTAGGCATATGCAAGGCCTGCAAAGACCAATTTCTGTAGATTTGGGACTTGCGTGGGGCGGCAAGGGTGCTAAACAAGTGAAAGGGCGGGTGCACCATTGTCTCTCCTGCAACCCTACGCCCGAACACTAAACCGCCATGTATCGACAACATCCCTTTCAATTGAAGGTATATAGATATATTTATATATATATATATATTAGACTAGGATGCCGCTGGATGCTTTCTAAAAGCAACTGTACGACTAGTCGATTGCGACGGAGTCTTTGGTGCGGACAACCGCATGGTGCGCCATCTATTGCCAAATCAGCTTGGGATGTGCAAAGAATCATTGTCGGTAATTCTCAAAAGGTGGTGTGTGCGCATGTGCCCGCGCGATGGCTTGGTAGGGGTGACGACTCTTTACCGTTGCAATGTGCCTGTCGCATAGACAACCCAGTACGCCTGGCTAACCAGGAGTCCCGACGCCCGCAAAGCCTCAAAACCCGGAGCATGTTCCTGTATAGTAGAAACTTGGGCCTTAAAGGGCTTCCTAGAAAGTAGCTTTAGGGCCCAAGTATACCCTCGACAGGCCCAGAGAGCCCAATACCCCTGAATTAAGGAATATACATCAAATTCTACAGGCCAGGTATCCTCAATACGATTCAAGGAATAATCCCCCTAGGTACTGGGCTCTTTGGGGGTACATGGATCTTTAAGGCAAGTGCTTCACTCAGTTCCCCCTCTCTAGGGTTTAGGGTTTGGGGTTTGGGGTTTGGGGTTTAGGGTTTAGGGTTTAGGGCTGGCAGGTACGTCGCCTCCCCGCAGCATGTGATCGTGTCCGGCCCTTGCTACGATGCGTTGCGAGACCTGTTTCGGGTGTTGGGGGATGGCCCGGCTCCATGCAAAACCTTTAGGGTTTAGGGTTTAGGGTTTAGGGTTTAGGGTTTAGGGTTTAGGGTTCCCCCCCCGCCGCCCCCCCGCTCCCCCGAAATGCCAAACTTCGAGCCAGGCTTGTCATCTTGGCACACGTTCCGTCGTCGACCTTATAGCCCCCGAAGACCCCAAAACAGGTCCTGCTTGGAGGTTTGCAACTGTACTTCTACCCCACTTATAAGCCCCCTAAGTGACCTAATATGGTTATAAGTAGAGTTAGAAGTACGCTTCTAATTGGTTAGTAAGTACCATGAACCTCCAAGTACAACCCGAAACGCAGACATGCCTCAACCCCCCCTGCGGTGTGCAGCATCTTCCTCTCCTTGAACGCAGAAACTCGCAAACATCGCTTCCTGAATGGGTCATGGGGATCTTCCTTACCCGATACTGCCAGTTACTCAAACCTCGGGCCCGGTATCCTGTATTGTAAGCCCATGAAGGTTAGGGCTTGTGAACCCCTGTAAGCCCCAAGCCCTAAGCCCAAAGCCGCAAGCCGCAAGCCTTGCCTGCTTCTGCACGAGTGCGGGAGGTGAAGCCCTCAACCCTGTATTTTAAGGGTAGTTTTAATAGCTTCTGCGGGTTTAGGGTTTATGATTTAGGGGTGTAGGGTTTAGGATTTAGGGTTATATGTTCCTTAATAAATATGGTCCCTTACCTTCCCAAAAAGGATTCTGAAGTATGGGCCCTTGGGTTTTACAGCGCATAGAAGGGGTATGTAAGGGGCCCCCTTTGACTAGGATGCCCAGTAGTGCCCTGATTCCCTTTTTGGGGGCTCTAGGTTCCCCTATAAACCCCTTTAAGAAGAAAGGGCACCCTTTTTCATCCTAGGTTACTGGGCAACCTTGTAACTACCCTTGGATGTAAAACCCTGCTTGGGGTCTAGGGTTTAGGTTTAGGGTTTAGGGTTTAGGGTTTAGGGTTTAGGGTTTAGGGTTTAGGGTTTAGGGTCTCCTTGAAGCAGGAGGAGAGCTACTTCGCCTTTGTCGGCTCACGGCTCCCTTTGCTTAAGCTGGGACTCCTGGAATGTCCCTCCTACCTCGAACCATTTAGGGTTTAGGGTTTAGGGTTTAGGGTTTATGGTTTAGGGTTTAGGGCAGACTTTACCCCCTTGGAAGAGGGAGATGTACCTTTGTTTTGGGGTATATTCATCCTTTTTCCTGTCGGGCCTAGGGGTGGGGCTTAGCGTTTAGATGCTTCGGTGCTTTATGGGGCTCCGGGCTTCCAGGGATTTCCTCAAGTTGTCAAGATTGTGTGGCTTAGGCTTTTGCAAGGTTTCAGGCCCCCAGGAGTACCCATGCCGATTTCACTAGGGCAGACCCTTCTCACCCAAAGATTGCAGGCGGCGCCCACATGACGTAGTCTAGCGGACTAGGCTTCTTTCCTTGTGTTTGGGGTTCGGCGGCCTCACAAGCCCCCTTAAACCAAGAAGGGCAGCCTCTCTGGTCTTCTAGTTCCATCGAGTTTCGCAACTCGGCGAGTTCTGATGCCGTGGGCGACGTGGGGTGCACATTTTTTTTCGGGAGAGCACGTCTCAACCCTAAACCCGAAACCCTAAACCCTAAACCCTAAACCCTGAACCCTGAACCCTGAACCCTGAACCCTAAGAGGCCTCGGGAGTTTCTGTCATGGCATGGCCTTCACTTGTGCCACCCTTCATCTCAATGTCCTGCAAAACCCCCTCCCTCACCTTGAGGACAAACAGAACCCTTTTAGGGTGTAGGGAGGGTTAAGGGTTCTGGGTGCAGGGTTTAGGGTTTAGGGTTATATAAGGGTTTAGGGTTGTAGAAGGGTTTAGGGTTCAGGGTGTTTAGTGCTTAGGGTTCCCGCGGCCCCAGCCAGGCCCACCCGTCGCACCAGCCCCATGCAGCATGGCACGAGTCCTGGAAGGGTGAAGCTTAGGGTTTGGGTTTAGGGTTTAGGGTTTAGGGTTTAGGGTTTAGTGTTTAGGGCATTAATATTTATCTTGTTGGGGTACTGTAAGCCCTATAAGAAACAGCAAAAAACACCGAGTGTAATTCCGAAGAAGCAGCTAAAATTCTAATGTAGTTCCTAGAAGAAACGGCTAACATTTCTAAAGTTTTGCTCGGGTTCCGAGCTCAAAAACCCTAAACCCTAAACCCTAAACTTTGAGGGTGCCTTAAATCATCATGGGACGCTGCCTTGGACCCCTGAAGTTGCACTTTCAGGGTTTAGGGTTCAGGGTTTAGGGTTTGGGGACCCGTTTTGAAGATCTTCTAAGAGAATCTGAGGGCCATATTAGGAGAGGACGAAGGGAACCTCTTGGGCGTTACATCCTTAGGGATCCCAGTTTGGCTCCCTGTGAGCACCTTAAGGGTTGAGGGTTTAGGGTTTTTAGGGTTTTGGGCTTTGGGTTTTGGGTTTTTAGGGTTTAGGATTTTGGGCTTGAGGCTTTAGGGTAACTATACACATAGTTTGCTCTTGTTCTTGCATCACTTGGCTAGTCGTATGTGGCAGCAGTTTCAGCGCATTCTACTATTCGATATCCTCACGTCCTTGCAGATTTCTTTCCTTAATTCCCATGTGCTTCCTCATGGTGACATGGGTGCATAGAACAGTTTAAGTGATGTTTTGCGTGATGTGACTTCTAAGAAGTTGCATGTTTGCCGGCAGCCTCCAAAGTTCGTTGCTCAAAAGGGTAATTATGCCCGAAGAACTGGGGTATTGTTCCTTTCAAACTGGGGAAGAAAGCCTGATCTAGGCTGTTGCTCAATACAGAGCCCGTACATCTAGGGTTTAGGGTTTAGTTGACTGCAAGTTCCTGGTGAAGCAGACGCCGGACTAGTCAGAAACCAGAGTCGTATAGTCGAGTTGTCAGGCTGACCGTACTGCATGAGGGTGTTTAAGGTTTAGGTTTTCGGGTTTAGGGTTTATGGTTGGGCCCTTCGAAGGGCAGACCGGTCATGTTCCAGGCGAAAGAACAAGGCTTCCCCAACCTGCAGCACTAGCCCAGTTGAAACTCATCAAGTCCCCATGACTGGAAAACCCCTGCAGCCCCTACAAACCCTCAAGCCCAACCTCGAACCCACCCTGAACCTTACACTCCCCCCTTCCCCTTGCCCTAAACCCGAAGCCCTAAAACCCTAAAACCCTAAACCCTAAACCCTTAACCCTAAACCCAGCCCCAAAAAAGCGGTGAGGCAGCCGCTGCCTGGGCAGCGGCGGCAAGCCCGCAGGCGCTGCTGACGTGGTTTTTGGCCCATAAGGAGCCAATTAGGCCTTAAGTTATCTAGGGCTCCTTCCTAATTTGAGAAGGCATATTCCTTAATGGAGAGGTATTGGGCTCTATGGGTTCTACACTTCAGAGCCCACATGCCACCTGAGATTTTCAAGAAAACCTCTCAGGCTTGGACCTAGATCTCAGGGTCCAGTCTGAAGCTCACACGGGTTTAGGGTTTGGGGTTTAGGGTTTGGGGTTTAGAGTTTAGGGTTTGGGGTTTAGGGTTTCGGACTTTGGGAAACGGGCGGCGGAGGCGAGGGGAAGATTGGAACCCTAACAGGGGACCAAACAGGGAGGGGGGAAACTTTGGCCATCGGCACAGGGAGAGGGAGAAAGGAGGTGGTTCAGGGTTTAGGGTCTCTGAACTTCTTGGTTCGGGCTATGAGCTTCGTTCAGCTTTTACAGTAGCCCCCTGGAGCAGTCACTCTAAACAGGTGGCAAAAGCAAACCTTCCAAAGAGCCCATTACCCCTTAAGTACGGAATGCGCCTCAATTTATACTCATCCTGAATATTTGTTGAAGGTATATTTCTTAATTAAGGAGCACACCTTCATGTATAGAGATCCTTAATACGATTTCAAGTGTGTTTCTGAATTGAGCGGCCTTAGTTAAAGGGCCACTTGGAGTTCATTACCAAACTTATTCGACTGTTTGGGGTTCTAAATTCAATTAAGGATTGCCGACATTCTGAGGACTGTTGCCGGGTTCCTGGGCCCTTTGGCTCCCTTTGTCTCCCTTTGTCCCCGGTTTTCTCCTTTTGTCTCCCTTCGCGTGGGTGGCTTTGCTTTCACGTGGGTGGCTTTGCCGGGTTGCTGTGCTCCTCGCCACCCTTTGTCTCCCTTTGTCTCTCGTCATCTCCATTGCTTCTTTGACATGCCTTTGACTGTTTGGGGTCTTCGCTGGTGTAAAAACTGTTCGTTTTACCCATTTATAACCATGCCAGGGCACTTAAGGGACTTATAAGTGGGTTATCTGTACAGTTATAACTGCTTAATCAGTACCATGAACCTCCAAGTAGCCCTAAACCCTAAACCCTAAACCCTAAACCCTAAACCCTAAACCCTAAACCCTAAACCCTAAACCTTATAAGTGGGTATAATCAGCACCCTTAGCCTCCAAGTAGAGCCCAGGGGCTGCTGACGCGGAGCTCTTCAGGAGCTTTAGCGGTCAGAGCCCCAGCTTGACTCAGGAGGTCGGCACACGGTCATACAGGGTGTGGGGTTTAGGGTTTAGGGTTTAGGGTTTAGGGTTTGGGGTTTTGGGGTTTTGGGGTTTAGGGTTTGGTCATGTTCATGTGCACTGGTGCTGTCGTGGAGCGATGGTGCAGTCGCATTCCCGTCTCAGGCAGTAGCATAGCACGGGTTCATTAGGGTTTAGGGTTTAGGGTTTAGGGCTGTAGGGAGCCCTTGTAAGGACTGAGGGTTAAGGTTTAGGGTTTAGGGTTTGGGGTTTTAAGGGTTTTAAAGGGTTTAAAGGGTTTAAAGGGTTTAAAGGGTTTAAAGGGTTTAGGGTTTAAGTATCATGGCCTGCGAACCCCCAAAGCCCGCAGAGCTCCCACACCAAATCTCCGAAAGCCCCTGTCAACCTTGAATGGCAGATCGGGGTTTACAGGGCTCTCTTGGGTTTAGTGGAAAAGATGCCCTCAGCCCTACTAAACCCTCAACCCTACACGTAGTTCCTTGCGCCCGAAGCTCAAAGGCAGGGGTCTTGCGGTTAGGGGTTTAGGGCTCTCTGCCGCAGTCTGGTGCTGAAGAGAAGGGGTTTCTTCTTGACATGTGCGGGTCTGCTGTTCCACAGCCGTATGAAGCAGGTTCCAGGTTGACAGGGGCGATGAAATCCGGCCGGTAGCCCTGATTCTCTTCAGGGTAGTTGCACATACGCACTTCCCTGTTGAACGATGCTCAAGGAGCCCCCCAAGACTTGTCCCTCATGCCGAAATCATGAGACCTTCGGCTCTTCGGCCATTTTCAGTCGTTCACACCAAGCTTACAGTAGTTTAGGGTTTTTGGGCTAAACCCCAAACCCGGCCCTAAACCGTTCAGGGTCCTGAAGTCTTTACGTACCCTGCGTTCGCCAGACTCGGACCGTTTCTGCAGCTGCAAGGCGCGGGACCTCGCTGTAAGGGCTGGAGAGGGGGTGGGGGAATCAGGGTTTTAGCCTAGTGGTAGGGTAGGTAACCTTTAACCTTTTTTGGGTAATATAATCCCCTCATAATCCCAAAGGTTAACCTTTACTTCCCCCAGGTTACCGGACAACTAAGTTAGGGTTGTTTCAAGTTTCAAGGTGGCCTACCACCTTGACCTTTGGGCCTTGGGGACTAGCTGAACCCAAATTGAAGGGGTGTTCGGGTCCATACACCATACACCTTAATCAATAGTGAAGAAGGAGAGGAACAATTCACAAATTTTAGGGCTCATTTGATTCCGATGGTATGTTGTTTATTAATCCTAGTTGCAACAGTAGGAACCCCTATTTTCGGAAACCACCAAAGGAGTTCCGGGTAAAGACCAGCCCGGGGCCCCTCCCAAAACAGGCTTAAATCGAGAAGCAGCATGAGCACAACCTCAAAGAAGCCGGCAACATCCTACCACTCGGTGCCCCTAAACCCTTAAACCCTTAAACCCTTAAAACCTTAAACCCGTCAACCCTTAAACCCTTAAACCCTTAAACCCTCAAACCCTTAATCCCTTAAACCCTTAAACCCTTAAACCCCTAAACCCCTAAACCCTAAACCAGACAAACCCTTGACACCCTCGAACCTACTCAAGCTGCCCGACATGAGGCCGGAGCCAGTGAGTGCGCACCCAAGCAGGTTGAGCTAGATCCTTAGGGACGAAGCGGACCCTAAACAGGGTTTAGGCCCATGGACCTAGAGCAGACAACCTCATGCAAACCCTACGCCCTAAGCACATGATCCACATTTTCGGGTTCCAGTGGTCTCCGACAGTTGTGTGAGGAGTGGGTCGAGTCGCGTCTCGAAGGGTGTTAAGTTAGTGGGGTTGCAGTTTTTAGGGGTTTTGGGGTTTAGGGTTTAAGGGGAGGTCTTGGCTAACGTGGTTCTTTGTAGGGAATTAGGTGCCTTTGCTTTGTGTCAGATATTTCTGACGAGAAGTGGTGTCAGTCGTATACAGAGGCACCCTCCTGTGGACCCGGTCAAGGGAGGACCTTGAGAACCAAAGCAACCCTTCACCAATGGTACCCAGAAACCGTAGACTCTTATGTTCTTTATTACCCTGTACTTCCAGGGGTCTGATAATTGTGTCCTTAAGCCTTAAGGGTTCTGGTAACCTAATTCTTAGGCCCCTGGAAGTGTAACGGATCTCATGGCGTATGGACCCAAAATCCTACAAAAAGGATCTTTCAGTCCCCATGATATAGGGCAGGGGAAGATGCGGGTCGGCCCCCGGGTGCGTTTTGTGCGTTGTAATACACTTGAAGGCTCTATAGCGTAGTTCCTTGTTGGTTTATGACCCAACAAAGGTACTACATGCCTTGAAGAAAGAAGGGTTGCCGTAGAAGAAGCTTAGTTGCAGGCGGTTGTTGCTTTTTGGCGCGGATGGCTGGCTGGTTTCGGATGGCCCTCTGAACCCCAAAACATTAAGGGTCTTGGTCAAAGCCGGTACTGAATCGAAGCAATGGCAGCATGCGAGCTTTGACCCTGCTCAAGAAATACCGTGGGTTGTGTGGGTAGAGTATGCCTAAAGGCTCCTATGTCAGGTGGCATGGCATCTAGATCGGTACGGCTCATGGCTGCTCACAAGCCCGATGACCTAGCACTGAGGGGTGAGAGCTGGGAGCTTCCACTCAACACGCAGACCCTAGGTAGACGTTAAGTACTTACAGGCTGGTAGGGGTGAGGCGGCCGTCTTCCCATGTGTTGCGCTGGCGTCGGCCGCGCCAGCACCCTGCGCTGACATGCCGCTGCCGCCAGAAAAGTCTTCCAGGAGATCGGGTTTGCAGTGGTTTGCAGCCACGGGTTCAATTCAGGACAGAGGTTTTGGTTGGAATCGTGCTGAAGCAACTTCCAACTCAGGAAATTCAGAGAACCCGACAAAGATATCCAACTCCTCGTTCGATCATTCTGACAGACGGGTTTTTGTCCGTGCGTGAGTGTCGAAGAGGAGAAATCTAATGGAGAAGATCTCCCTAAGCATCTTCACTAGTTTGAAGTCGCCCGTTTCTGTCTGACAACTCCTCGGCAGTGTTCGCAAAGTCACACTCTGCATGCGCAGGGGGCTGTTCTGCACACCTTGCAGGCGGAAACACCATGCAGCGGATGTTCCGAATGGTACCGGTGGCGGCAGCGGCTTTGGTCGTGGCTTCCTCTCCGTGCGCACGGTCTTTTGTGGCGTGCGCCGGTGGCAGTACCAGGTTAATTTCCCAGGGATGCTTCCCCCGCATGCAGTCTGGCCAGTTTCATGCGCCCTTCATCATGTGGCCCCTTCCCTTGTCTAAAGGGTTCTGAAGTATGGGCCCTTGTGTTTTTCTAGGGTATATAAGGAGCATATAAGGGGTCCCCCCGCCCATATTAGGGGACCATGTATCTACCCTTAGAGACAGGATGCAGGGGTACATTCAGGATAAGGGAGAACCAGACCGTCAACATTCAGGATAAGGGAGAACCAGACCGTCATCTTATCCTACAGACGTTGATGTTCGGCGACGAAGCGGGCGCAAGTGACCACACCGTAAGGATCCATGTACCTACAGTTACATAGTATATACTTGGGGCTTTTAAGGGTTTTCCTAAATATTAGGTGCCATATTATCTATAATCGGGATCCAAAAAGGGACTAGAATTTTGACAACCACCTATAGAGGTACATGGATCCTTACGGGCAGGTCCCTGAGCACAGGCCCGATCCCGTGTGTTGCTTTGATGTTTTGCAACCCAAGCCTTAACAAAAATGTCCCGCGTGTGGCCCCCAAATTAAGATGCAACCCCCGCCCCGCCTGGCCGCCTAGGGTTTAGGGTTTAGGGGTTAGGCCCCCCCCCCCCAAAGGTCGGCACCCGGCAATGGGAGCATTAACAAAGATTGTAGCAACCCTGAAGACCACTTAACAGCCACAGAGGAGTAATGAGTAGGACGAACATTCGACCTGTCAAAGTAGACGTCGGCCAGTCTCCGGTGAGGCGCTCTGTGTGGCGGCCTAAAGCAAGGAATTCTTGGGTCAGGTTTCGACGAGGCCCTTCAGGGCCGGAAATACTGGGTTTAGGGCTTGCAGGTGGAAAATAGGTTTGAACATACTTTTAAAATTTGTTACCCTTAATTCCCTACATAATCTTTGTAGAGCCATAAAAATTCAAGCTTTCATAGGGCCCCCAAACCTACCCCAGTTTAGGGTTACAGGGTTGCGGGCCCAGAGTTGCAACATCGACCATGCAGCGACTCGGTGTCGCACGAGTGCTCGAGGCAACGGCCCGCGCTGCCGCCCGGGTCATAACATGACCGGCCCAAACCCCAGGGTTTAGGCCCTAAACCCTAAAGCCTAAACCCTCAACCCTAAACCCCAAGTATAGACTGTAGGTACATGGAGTCTTAGGGACTTCGGAAAGTCTCCTCCTAGGTGGCCGTTGTCTTCATCATCTGCATCCTGGCCTGCATGGAGATGCAGGGATTTGCTTCGCTGTTCCATGGTATTAGGGTTTAGGGGTTTAGGGGTTTAGGGCTTAGGGCTTAGGGTTTAGGGTTGCCAGGATCCAGAGTAAGCCCTTATTCCCCTTTTGCAGGCTTCATTTACCTGCAGTGGTTATACCTTTCTTTCAGGGTCCATGTACCTATACAATATATGCTTGGGCCTTAAAGGGGTTCCTGCATAGTACGTAGCAAACGGCCCAAGTATATGTTATATAGGTACATGGACCCTTTGTCTAATGCTCTAGGGTGTATCGGGCTAGAGTGTACCCCAGACCCCTGATTCTACTTCCTTGCTTTTGGGTTCGAGGAAGGGGGAGGGGGGTGTTTTATGACGAACAAATCCTACCCAAAGGCTCATATGTAGGACCTTTTTGGGGTTGTATACTAGAATCCCCTATAACTAACCCACAAAGGAACTACATTGGAGCCTCTTTAGGAACACAACAAGGAACAGGAACTCAAGGTGGGGTTGGATATGGGTCCAGGACCCAAGCCCCCCAGCAAAGGTAGTTTTCAGCTGGTCCTTCTCTTCAGCCACACGGACCCTGCCTATGATCCTCGGCTCACGAGTCGGTTAGTTTCGGGTTTTTGTGTCTGGAGTGACAGGATCCTAGTAAGAACAACGGCGGCGGGAGGGGCGCGATCTGACCACACGCAGGGTTTCGTATCTAATGTAGTGCAACCAGCTTAAGGACCTACCAGCGTTGCTTGTGTTCAAGCACCTACACGATTTTTGTTGCCGCTACCTAAAGGCTCCTGTTTAGTACCTTTTGGGGTAGTATGCTAGAATCCCCTATAACTAAACCAACAAGGAGCTGCATTAGAGCCTTCAGGTACTGCCTTAAGATTGGCTCCCTCTTGCCCTCTCATCTTCCTTGTCATGTCAAGTGCATCTGTTTTAGGGTTTACAGTTTAGGGTTGTCTCAGCAGAACATGACCTGGCGGGGTAGGCATGCACCCGCAAGTCTTTCAAGGAACATGCATGCAAACATAAGAATGTGATGTGGTTCTCATAAACCCGAAGGATCCATGTACCTCTACGGTATATACTTAGCCCTTGACGCTACTTTATAGGACCCCCTTGAAAGCCCAAGTATATACATGGTTCGGGGGTCTTACGGTTGAGTGGGTTCGAGTGTGTATATATATATATTATACCGAGCACGGACGAACATGGTTGCACAATCTAGATCCCTTGAGCCCCTACGCGTCTGTGCGCAAAAAACACATGAAGAGCCGCCCAGGAGTCGCAAAGCCAGAATGCTCGGCTGTGGCACTACCTGCAGGCGACCCTCAACCCTAAACCCTAAACCCCACAGTTGTTGTGCTCCAGGTTCATTGTATCCAAGGGCCCGACGTCCTTGAGCCTCCGGTCGCTGGAACAAGGTTTAGGATCAGGGTTGAGGGCGGGGCGGAGGCGGGGGGGCGGGGGAGCTGGGTATCTCGACATATGAGCACAGCAAGTAACAGTCGAAAGACTTATAGAGAGACACCGACAGAGAGAGAGAGAGCGAGTGTGAGACAGAGCGAGGGAGGGAGAGAGAGAGAGCCAGAGTGCAGGTCCATGAGGCCAATTTGACGGCTTTGGCGCTCCAACAGCGAGAGCCACTCGTGATGCAACCGAAATCCGAAACACAATGAATCCTAAGCCAAAGTCCTGTAAACCTGCCCTAAGCCTTGCCATAAAGCAGTGTTTCCAAGAATTGTTTGCGGGAGTCTGCGAAACTGTTCAGCACAGTACTTAGCAAGTTCTTTTGCACGGTTCTGCTCGTCGCTGGGAGTTGGTGCACGCTCTCGGTTCTTTGCATTGCCATTCTGCGTGGACCTTAAATCTTCAAGGCCCCCAAGCCATTTTTCTGCAGGGTTGAGAACAGGCTGCAGATGTAAGGTAAATCCTAAAAGCACCTAGAATCTAGAAACCCTAAGCCCGAAACCCTGCACGATCTCGGTATGGCAAGTCTTGGGCCCTTGTTTCTTGCCTGATTGGGTTTTTTCGAGGCCCTGACCCCTTGGAAACCAGCTGGGATGTAGAGTTAGGGTACGTCATTTACCTGGACAGCACTGTGGCTAAAGAGCTGCTCCCACCGTTTACCCCGTAAAAGAGCATGCCGCAGCTCCCCAACCACAAGTCCCAAGTCCTACAGCACAAACGACCCTGACTTTAGCTGGGCCCTTGAGACTTCGGCTTTTAAAGGGAGTAAGGGCCTACTCTGGGTCCTAGTACACCCTAAACCCTAAACCCTAAACCCTTGGTGAATGAGCGTGGTTCAACTTCCTCGTGCCTGAGGTTGACTCGACTGCTTGGGCAGCTGAACAATTTGCTGGTTGGGCAGCAGTCGCTACATCGCAGGGTTTAGGGTTTAGGGTTTAGGGTTTACGGTTCAGGGTTTAGGGTTTAGGGTTTAGGGTTTCACCCTAAACCCTAAACCCTAAACCCTAAAGGACTTGGCAAAGGGTGCCGCTGGCACCCAACTAGCCCAATAGGTTTACTTGGTAGCCGAGAGGTACCCTTTTCCTTTTTTTGTTCCTTCAAGGTTCCCTCATAAATTAACCAACCCCAATAAAAGGGCTGCCTTATTATACTATGGTTCCTGGGCCACTAAGTTTAGGGTTTAGGGTCTAGGGATTTTGGGGCTGTAACTCTGTGGATCCATGTAACAGTCCATGTACCTTTAAAGGTTCAAGCTACTGTATTGGAACCTTCTGTAAAGTCCAAGTATGTACCATATAGGTACATGGTAATGTGCATGATATAAATAAATCAGCAAACATCAACATATATATAGACATATGTATATGCACTCATATATCACTCCCTTCATGGCTGTGCGGGCTTTCCTCCAATTTCAGCTCCATCCTCTTGCTACTCTTGCAAGACTGGTTTTCTGGAGGCCAACTTGACAACACAGCTTGTGCACATCAGCCAGAGAGTCTCAAGGGGCTCCACCTTCTCGAAATCCATCTGCCCTGTAAGGGTTTAGGGTTCAGGGAACTCCCACCGGCCTTCATCGTCCCAGCCTAAACCCTAAACCCTAAGCCCTGATGTTTACTTGACCTATCGCACGCCAAGGAAAGAGCTCCGCCAAGTGGAGGCCACGCCAATATTTGCGAAACAGAAATTGGGGGTCATATACCCTATACTACTGCAATCCCTATTAGGGTATGGATGGTATATGGACATACTACTGTAATCCCTATTAGGGTGTATGGGCATACTACTGTAATCCCTATGAGGGTATATGGGCATACTACTGTAATCCCTATCAGGGTATATGAACCATAAACCCTGCAGGGTTTATTTGGTCCACAAGGTATGATGTTTCCGGACCTGCGCAGGACCCAGCAGTCCTCCTACCATACATAAGGACCTCGCGGCCCTGTTGTAAAGTGAACTAGAAGGGCCCAGTTGGGCAGATGGGGGTGTGTACTTCCTTTATGCGACAAGCTTACTTGAAGGCTCCTCAATGTAGTTCCTTTGTCGGCTTAGTTCTAGGGCTTCAGCGGGTTCTGAGTACCCAAAGAGCCCCATACCCCTTACGTAAGGAACATACCTTACATGAAATAGGAGTCCTTAGTCTGTTTTAAAGGTACCTTATTTGAAGGGGTATCGGGCTCTTTGGGTACATACAAAGTCTTTGGACAGCTCAACCTCCTCCGCAGCCGTCTGTGAAGTCACCGATGTGCGCCGTCAAAGGGCGACTTGTCTTACTGTCTGTTCCAAGTATTTAGGGTTTAGGGTTTAGGGTTATCGCATGGGGGTTTCTGAAGATACTCCTAAACTAGGATGCAGAGTATTTTGAGACTCCCGGAGGGTTCCTAAGAATGACCCACTAGTAGCATGGGGTTTAGGGTTTAGGGTTTAGGGTTTAGGGTTTAGGGTTTAGGGTTTAGGGTTTAGGGTTTAGGGTTTAGGGTTTAGGGTTTAGGGTTTAGGGTTTAGGGTTTAGGGCCAGGGTTGTTTAGGCTGCTCTTTTGGGGGGGTAGGGGTGCTACTTTTTGGATCCTCCCCGGGCTCTGGGCAGGACCAGCTGTCAAACCCGCCCACACCGCCATCGGCGACCATGCCTGCGGGCGGAGCCGACTCTGCCTTTTGATTTGAGTGAGGGGTTAGGGTTTAGGGTTTAGGGTTTAGGGTTTAGGGTTTAGGGTTTAGGGTTTAGGGTTTTCCGGCTTCCGGGCTTTTGGGGTAGCGGGGAAACACCTCAACCTCCTCTTCTTCTGTGGGGAGCTATGCTGGAAGGCTGAGATCAGCTGTTGTTTGGCGATCTCCCCGAACCGAAGCTGAAGAACCCTAAACCCCAAACCCTAAACCCCGCGGAGCTGCAAGGCAGTGATGCGGAAGATGAGGGAGCTGAAGGTGCAGCACCAGGAAGAGCTGGACAGGCGCTGTGCCTGGGTTTCGGGTTCAGGGTTTAGGGTTTAGGGTTTGGGGCTAGGGCTTAGTGCTTAGTGCTTAGGGCTTAGGGCTTGGGGTTTAGGGCTACTTAGGGCTTGGTGCTTAGGGCTTGGGGTTTGGGGTTCAGGGTTTAGGGTTCAACGCTTCAGGGTGTCGGAGCCTTGATCGGACCCAAAAAAACTGCAGCGCCTTGATTCGACAGGCAATTCCGCGAGATCGCGCAGCTGCAGGCAGGGGCCCTACTTGAAGGTTCATGGTACTTACTAACCAATTGTAACTGTACTTATAACCCTACTTATAATTGGGATAACCCCTAAAAGGCCCTTTAGGGGTATTATAAGTAGGGTTTTAAGTACAGTTATAATTCGTTAGTAAGTACCAGGAACCTTCAAGTAGGTTAACCCCAAGGCCCGAAGGGCTTTTATTTTGTGAAGCCCAGGGAGCCCCATACCCCTTCATTAAAAAAAAAGGCCTGGGAGCCTGAATAGAATTTGAGGTATTTTCCTTAATTAAGGAGTATTGGTCTCTTTGGGGGCTTGGGCCCAACAACCATGCTATATGGGGCTTCAGGCAGTTTTGATCCTACACGGTTACAGGCGGGGAGCGAAAAAACCTGTATACCCCGCCCCCCTCCCCCCCAAAAAACAAAAATCCACAAAAAGTAGTAGACCCCAAGCCCTAAGCCCCAAACCCTAAACCCTGAACCCTTAAAAACCACACAAGCTGCAAGGAAACCCAAAGGATCCATGTACCTCTATAGTATATACTTGGGCCTTAAAGGGGTTCCTATATAGTAGCTTTAGGGCCCAAGTATATACCATACAGGTACATGGATCCTTTGGTAAACCCTAAACCCTAAACCCTAAACCCTAAACCCTAAACCCTAAACCCTAAACCCTAAACCCTAAACCCTACATGGATCCTTTGGGCAAGGGATCGGGTGAGACAGGCCGCAGTGAAAAGCCTGAGCGGCGACACGGCAACAGCACCGCCTGCAACGCCCGCATCAGTGGCCTGGCTCAAGTGTAGGAGGTTTAGGGTTTAGGGTGTTCCAAAGTGCCGCGGTCCCGACCCGCGCCAGTGGTGGCGGGTCGGGCCGCCTCGGTGCAGCGGATCCCACCCCAGCCACCCAAACTGCCGCCTTTTTCGGGTTTAGAGCGGTCTACCCTCCACAGCCCCCCTATCAAGGGGGCTGACCTCGAGTCTCCCCGCTGGCCGGGGTGGGACGTGTTGACTGCTGCTGTTGCTTGAGCCTACACTTTCCTGGATCAACAGGGAGCGGGACAATCTGTTTCACCCATACTGTGTTTAAGACACCCTCAAGCCCCATTCCGGACCCAAGCTCATTCATATGGCAGAATGGCGAGGGCCAAGCGCGGCAGGCCCGGCCACCCACTGGCGCAAGGGCCCTGGCGGGAGCAACTGCCGGGGCGACCCTGGCGGGGGCAACCCTGGCACGGGCAACCCTGGAAGGGGCAAGGCGAGGTTTTTTTGTATTAAAAATACGTCTTATTTCCTTACTGGCCCAAAACCCAACTTTTCAACTTTTGGGCTTCCTATAAGGTAGTTTATTCTGAAAGTTCCAACTTTTATTTCCTTGGGTTTTGGGCCAGTAAGTTTCTCTCTCTACATATATATATATATATATGTCAACCTTGGCGGGGGCAACCCTGGCGGGGCCCTGGCGGGGGTGACTACTAATGGGAAACCCTGGCAATTAATTAATAGAGAACTTTGACAGGGCCCTTCGCACTTGAAGCCCTGCTCGGCAACTAAGCAAAACTTCATAGAGAAGGACGACGAAGCCTCGCCAGCGCGCGAAGAGGACGAGGTGCGTAGGGCCGTCGCAGAGAAGGTGCGCAATTCCTGAGTAGGCGACGTGAGGAGGCGCGGAACCCTGACAGGGCAACCCCTGGCGGGGGCAAGCCTGGCGGGGCAACCCTGCCAAGGGCAACCCTAACTCGGCGGCAACCCTGGCGGGGGCAACCCTGGTGGGGGCAACCCTGGCAGGGGTAAAACTGGGCAACCCGGCGGGGTTGCGATAAAAACCATTAAATCTACTGGACGTCTTAATTTTAAAATAGAATGACATTGAAAGACTTCTCATAAAGTAAAATAGGATGAAAGATAATGAATCCTGCATTTTTATTTGGTACAGCTTTTAGCATAGCATATTGGCATAAGAAATACCATTCAGGTACGATATGTAAGGGAGTAAGTAATCCACATGCTTCTACTGCATTCACTGGATGTGAGAAAGAAGAGAAGCCGAAATGAATTTGAAGAAGATATAGATCGAGAATTAATATCTTTCCATAGAAATCTTCACTAATAATGAAAGGGAAAAATGCCATTTTATTTTTAGTGGAATTCCTTAAAGGAATATTAGAAGATAGAACATGTAGTTTGAAAATATGAAAAATGGCGGGGACAACCCTGGGCATCCTGGCGGGCAACCCTGGCGGGGCAACCTGACAGGGCAACCCTGGCGGGGGCAACCTGGCGGGGGCAACCCTGGCAGAGGCAACCCGTGAGGTATACGCATATATTGATTTCTATATGTCTGGACCCTGGCGGGGGCCACTAATGGAGAACTTTGGCAGGGCCCAAGGACGACGAAGCATACAGGTGCACAATTCCTGAATAGGCGGCGAGGCCAATTTCGGGAAGGCAACCGCCCTGCTGGGCAACTGGTGGGGGCAACCCTCTGGCAGGGGCAACTCTGGTGGCAACCCTGGCGGGGGCAACCCTGGCGGGGAACCCTGGCAAGGGCAACCCTGGCGGGGGCAACCTGGCGGGGCAACCCTGGCGGGGGCAACCCTGGCGGGGGCAACCCTGGCGGGGGCAACCCTGGCGGGGGCAACCCTGGCAGGGGCAACCCTGGCGGGGGCAACCCTGGCGGGGGCTGGCGGGTAGGGGCAACCCTGGTGGGGGCAACCCTGGTGGGGGCAACCCTGGCGGGGAACCCTGGCGGGGGCAACCCTGGCAACTCTGGCGGGGGCAACCCTGGCGGGGCAACCCTGGCGGCGGCAACCCTGGCGGGGGCAACCCTGGCGGGGGGCAACCTGGCTGGCGGGGGCAACCCTGTGGGGGAACCCTGGCGGGGGCAACCTGGCGGGGGCGCAACAGCTTCTTAGGCCCGACCTCCCCCGCCGGGGTCGCGCGTCGGGGGTTTAGGGTTAATCCATTATTACATTGTGCCCTATGGCTAGCAGGGATGCATCAGGTGTGGCAAGCTCGATCTGCTTGGCAAAGCAAGCAGATCTCGAAGCGGTAGCGTTCAGTTGTACCGGCCGCCGCCTGGCGTGGGCGGCCTATGGTTTAGGGTTTAGGGTTTAGGGTTTAGGGTTTAGGGTTTAGGGTTTAGGGTTTAGTTACCCAAAGGATCCATGTACCTGTATGGTATATACTTGGGCCCTAAAGCTACTATATAGGACCCCCTTTAAGGCCCAAGTATATACTATATAGGTACATGGATCCTTTGGGCTATAGGGTTTTTACGGTTTGCAGGATTTATAGGGTCTATAGGGTTTGTAGGGATTAGGGTTTAGGGTTACTGAGCCCAACACACCATCAATGAGGAACATACCCTCAATCCTATTCAGGATCCCAATATTGCTGATGTAAGAGTACATTCCTTAATTGAGGGGGTATTGGGCTCCCTGCAAATGTCCGTATTTCGGCTAACCTATATACCATCAAAAAAGGGGGAAACAAGGTAGTTTAGTTGTAGCTGGTGCCATTCCCTTTTTTGTAAGAGTGTATAGCTCCCGAAGGATCCATGTACCTCTGTAGCATATACTTGGGCCTTGAAGGTGTTCCTATAGCCTAGCGAGCCCAAGTAGATACTACATCTTGGGATGCTCCCCTTATGCCAACAGTCCTTAATAGGGATTATAGTACCCCGATTATAATCCCTATCAAGGGCTGTTAGTATCAGGGGGAACATCCCAGTCTGTATAGGTTGTTCTAGCACTGCAGATTGATGCGTTGGACCGGGCTGTAGGGGGCCTGGCGATGCACAGCCCCGGTGCACAAGTACGTGTCATGCAAGATGCCCAAACATCCCAATACCCCTTGATGAGGAATTGGGCTTTAGGGTTAGGGTGTAGGGTTTAGGGTTTAGGGTTTAGGGTTTAGGGGAATCCAGATAAAATCTGCGGGTGTGTTGCTTAAATGTCTTTACGGACATCGGTTTGTTCGTAAACTGCCCAGCTAGCGGATTCGAGGCCGCGATGCAGAAAAGAGAATCCCAGCTGCAAAAACGGGGTTGAGGGTTTAGAGTTTTGCATGTTTAGGTTTAGGGTTTCGGGTTTAGAAGGTTTAGGTTTAAGTGTTGGGGCAAATGCACGACCTGTTGGCCACGTCGCTCTGCTCTCCGGACCACCCAAGAGTCTAGGTGCCCGATAGGCCAAAGATCAGACATGTACCTGAGGCCCTAAACCTACCAATAGATTCCTTCAAGGCCTCAGTATGTCCTGCATAGGCTCATGGGCCCTTTGGGAATGAAGCTGCAACTAAGGTGGAAAGCACGCCGCCCGAGATGTCAGCAAAGCCGGCGCCAGCGTTAATAGAACCAGGCCGGGTCGACGTAGGCCGGCCTGTCTTTGCTCTAAACCCTAAACCGTAAATCCTAAACCCTAAGCCCTAAACCCTACTTGGGGGTTACACAACACAAGGGGGTACCTTATTGGGGGTCCTTATGGCTTTTGAGTGGCGAAAAACCAGAATATTCGGGGGAATCGACCTGAGCCCGGTAGGATCAACCCTAGACTGCCCTCCCCCAAAATTCAACGCCCTAAGCCCTAAACCCTAAACCAAAGGATCCACGTACCTGTATGGTATATACTTGGGCCCTAAAGCTACTATATAGGACACCCTTTAAGGCCCAAGTATATACTATATAGGTACATGGATCCTTTGGGTATAAACCCTCAACCTAAAACCTCAACCCTAAAGACCGAGTGGCCAACAACAGACCTAAGCTCCGACGGGCGCGGGCCCGGGAGTGGGAGGCACCCCCAAGGTTGTACCCCTAAAGGTTCCCCTTAATAGACTGCTAATCTGGCCCTTCTGCTGCCTTACTGATAATAATCGCAACCCTACGTCTGCACCCTTTAAGCAGGGGAAAGGAACCTGAGTTATTGGGTATGTAACGTACCTGTTTTGTGAGTTAGCGAGGTTGCTCTTAGGCAAAACCATGTCGTATACCTCATGCTAAGTTCAACGCGTTCTTTAGTATGATGTAAGGCATACTCCTCAATAAAGATGCAAAAACGGCTTGTTGGCCGGAAGTATAGTTTTGCCACCGGTGGCACAGGACCTGAGCTCACCCGCAGCCCCTCCGACAACGGCGAGACCCAGCTGCATGGTGATCGTTCTTATTCCATCTTCTGTGTCTGGGCTTTAGAGGCTGGCGCAAGAAGTGCTAGACGTGGGATGTCGGGTCTGTCCTTAAGCCTAGCGGTGTCATTGCCATCCGTCCGCCACTGTCTTGCCAAGCTTGAGAGCGAGGCCCTAAACCCTGCCTATGGTATCCTGTCTGTTCTTAAATCAGGATCAGTACCAGTCTACTTGAGGTCAAGGTCGAAAACTGTGAGGCTAAGTGCCCTTGTCAATACGGCGCCTTGATTTCGTTGGGCTCTGTGCTTTGCAAGCACGATTGACTGGCAGACGTGGGAATTGCACCCAGATATGGACATCTTTCCCCGGAAGTAACAGCCCAGCTATGTGAGGCTATGTGGGTGACTCGCGATACTGCCTCATTTGTTCATATAACCCATTGTGGTAACTCATTTCAAGTTCCCGACATACGAAAACCCCAAAGACTGACAGACACTGCTGCAGGAGTGGCCAGAACAGTGGCTGCGACGCTTTACCGCCTCGGATCTGGAGGCATGAGCCAAGAGTGCTCACGGGTCAGGGTTTAGGGTTTAGGGTTTAGGGTTTAGGGTTAGGGTTTAGGGTTATATTGGTTGGTAGTCCGGCAGGGTTTCTGTTTTGTAGGGGGGTTCTTATTGGGGTATCTAGGGGCTATATTGAGGTATAAGGGTAACAGATACAGAGGCCACCGGCCTTTGAAAGGTCAGGGTGTTTAGGGTAGGGCTTTTCCTAGCTCAGCCTTTACTGTATTGTACTTTTATTGGGTTAGCGTACCTTTTTTATGGGTGTCCAAGGGATGGGCTACTATACCCCATCCCTTAGGCATGCCCTTGCTGGGCCGTAGCTCGACAGTATCTAGAACCCAATTACTTGTACAGTAGTTCTTGTTTGGAGGGGCGCGTGGAGGAGGGGTACAAGTTTGCCCTAAACCCTAAACTCTAAACCCGCTTAAACCCTGGTAAGTGATCCCAGAGGAGGTCTGCTAGGCGGCCAAAAAAAGCCAACAGGTCAAACACAAATCAGGTAAAGTAGAAATTATTTTTCAGGTAAAGCATTTTCAGGTAAAACAGATTTCACCTGGTAAGCACACGGAAGTGCTTTGGTGGTCTGGGTAGGTCCGGAATCCCTGAATCTTCCACCGCTCAACACGATCAACTCAAGGGTTAGGGTTTGGGTTTTGGGTTTTGGGTTTAGGGTTTAGGGTTTAGGGTTTTGGGGGGTCACGCGCAGGCTGAAGCGCCTTGGCGCGTGTCAAGCAGCAGCCGCTATTTCCAAGACTAGCCCCTCATAGTCCCTCTGTTATGTAGGTATGGCAAACACCCACTTGGACAGCTAGTCTCATTAAATAGGGGGCCCCACCCTACACTTATTAATGTTGCTTCCACGTCAAGTTTGCAGCATGAAGTTGCGCACATGGAACACGTAGCCCATATAGACCAATTAGTAGCCCAGTGCCACCCTTTACCCTTTTTCTTTGGTTATGAGTTCCCTTATAAAGTGACCAACCAAAAATAGGGTGCCCTTATGATAATATGGTTACTTGGCTACCAAGTCTCACAGTTATTGGTTCCACCAATGTACCAGGGTCATGGCGCTCAGAGTCCATACACCTGAACTCGTACCACCCCCCGCCCCAAACTCCGAAGCGTATTCTGCTTCGTGCAATGCCGGACAATCTTTCGTGTGTTTGGTCGCCCCCCCCCCCCCCCCCCCCAGGTATCCCAAGAAACCTCAAGTATCCCGAAGTGGTGCTATTCTGGTTCAGGTTTTTTTTCTGTAGGGTTTGTCGTGAAGAGGGGATCTTCCTACAAGAGAGGGTCCCTTACCCCAAGTGCAAGGCCTCAGCCAAAGAAGCTGAGCAGTGGCGAGTCATGGCCAGGCCCGGGGCGGGGGGGGGGGGGGTGAGGGGTCGCTCTTAACCTTGTGGTACTTTGCCGTAACTTTAGATCCTTACCCTTTTTGGGTTCATTGGGTTTCTTAATAAGGCAGCTAAAAGTTTAATGTATAGCTACCATCCTGAGTGCAGCCAAGTTAATATAGGTATTCTAGAGCCCAGAGTTGCAGGAGCGTGGTTCTGGAATCCCTTAAAGCCTTAAAGTCCTAAAACCTGAAAGCCTTGATGGCCTAAACCCAACACCCTGTAAACCCGTCAAAGCCTTGAAATCCTAAGCCTCACAGCAGCCTAAGAACGCATCAAGTGCAAGCTCAACAGAGTAGCGGGATATAGGCGATAAAAAAGGGGCAAGACTGTCACGAAGAATCTGCCAGCGACCCGCCTGAATAGCGCGACATGACGGGGCTCTGCTCTCAGGTTGCAGAGTACCACGGAGAGCAGTCTCCAGTTTTGTTGTAGGATGTAAAGCAGAATAGTCATAATCATAATCAAAATAATTGTAGAATTAATAATAGTAATAATAATAATAGCAATAATAATAATAATAATAATAATCATAATTACATGGCCCCTCAGTGTGGTCCCTTGCCTTCTCGAAAGGTTTTCTCGGGTGTATCAGGGGTATAGAAGGGTTGCCCCACTTCCGGGCCCATGTTACCATGTAACCACCCTACGACAACAAGTATATAGCCACGGCGACTTGCCAGCTCGGTACCCCAAACCCTAAACCCGAAACCCTAAACCCTAAACCCTCCAGAGGGTGTCTAGGGCTCGGCTGGCCCTTCTTATTCCCGTTTTTTCGAGTTCAAGGTTTAGGGCTAAGGGTTAGTAGGAGCCAGAGTAGGCCCTGATTCCGCTGTTTTTTCGGGCGTAGGCTCCCTGAGATGAGACGCCCTCTTTAAACCAACAGGGGCACCTTGTGTGTTCCTAGGTGAACTCTTGGGTCTAGGTTTAGGGCTGGGGGTTGAAGGGTTTCGGTTCACCCATCAGCCAACTATGCCAGTAGATAGAGCGCATATTGACAATTCAAAATGTGAGCTTCTCGGCATTTCTCATACACGTGATGTTAGATACCCTCCACTAGATCTTATATGAAGGTTCCAGTAGTGTAGTTCCTTCTGGAGTTAGTTTTTTCTGAGATTCTAGAAGACTACCACCTAAACCCTGCACCCTAACCCTAAACTCTCAAAAGCCACTACATACGAGCCTTTGGGGAATCCAGCCGCTGCAGACAGGAACGCGGCAATCCATGCCTGGAAGGGGTACCGTGACCGAGCGTGGGGCAAAGATGAGCTGAAGCCCGTCTCAGGCCTGCTACCCAGGATTTATAGGATTTAGAGTCGAGAGTTGAGATTTTAGGGTTTAGGGTTTCGGGTTTAGGGTTTAGGGCAAACCCTCAGCCCTCAACCCTCAACCCTACCCAGAATGACCTTTCTACCCTATGTTTGTTAGAGATTGCCCTGTCAAGGGAGAAATACCTGAATCGTTGGGTAAAAGTCATATTGGCCCTTTTGTAAGGTATACAGGTTACTTTATTAGGTAGGGTTAGGGTGTCGGGTTTCAGGTGTAGGGTTTGGGTTTTAGGGCCCAGTCCTTGGTGGATTTCATGTTCGCGTCTTTACACCCAGCCTGCGCTCGCGTGCAGCAACGCCTGGGTTCAGGGTTTAGGATTTTGGGCCTGGGTCCTGTCCCAGATTAGGTGTGCTTAGGGACCAACTGGCTGACTTTGAACCTTCTGGGGTACATACAACCCTACCATAATTGAAAGGTTAGCCTTGTTTGGGCCAGGGTACTTGGCAACTAGGGGGACCCCATACCCTCAACCCTCGACCTCCTACGGGCTCTGCACCCTAAATCCTAAAACCTAAACCCTGCAAACCGCTTTAGCCTATAAACCCCAAAACTATACACACCCCTTAAACCCTATGAACCTGAGACCTAGGTTCATGGGCACTTGTAAGTGCGTAGGGTACTCATAATCCTAGTTCAAAGTACCCATGAACCTGCAAGAAAGGCCTTCTCTACCCTAAAGCCGCTCGATTGAAACAGGCCAGACCACTGAAAGCCGCGTGCGGGTTCACGGTTTAGGGTTGAGGGTGTAGGGTTTAGGGTTTAGGGCTAGGGCTTTAGGGTTTCGGGATAGGGGTTTAGGGTTTAGAGTTGCAAGTTCAGAGGTAAATCGCATGGTTGGCACAACTTCTGACTATGAAGCCTCCCCCTGGCATGTCCGAGCGGATTGAGCCCCCAAACCATGTAATTGAGGAGTCGGAATGATTACTATTAGTTTTCCCCTATGGCCCCTATAGAAGTAGGCAAGTATGCCATGGTGACCCCGAAACCCTATTCTACTTGCAAACCCCAAAAGCGCCCTACTTCTTACTCCCATATGAAGGCATAAACCCCTTGAATCATAGTAAGGATCCCGAGTACATGGTCAGTGCGCAAAATCTCCTTTTTTGGGTAACCGAAATATTCGGGGCCGCCTGGCCACCTTATCACAGTAACCCCAAAAACGGCCAAAATTTGGAGCAGTGACCATAAATGTTTCCGGTTTATTCCTTCCCTAAACCCTAAGCTGTTTCCAAAAGAGCCCTTCATGCCCCGAACTGAAGGTCCATACCTCCAGAGGGTTTAGGGTGTAGAGTTTAGGGCTTAGGGTTTAGGGTATACATCTCAGGTGGAAGGACCCAGAGGAGGCCCTTATCCCTGGGGGGGCGTGAGGTTCCCTCATAAGCCCCTGTGAACCGAAAAGGTTACCCTAATTCTTCCCAGGTTACTCTTGGGTCACCTTAGACCCTAAACCAAAAACCCCCTAAACCCAAAGCCCTAAACCCTAAACCCCTTTTATTCATCGGGAAATTCCTTATTAATAGGGTTTAGGGTTTAGGGTTTAGGGTTGTTAAAGCCCCGAAGATATGCAAGGTGCGGCTGGGCGGATATGGGGCAACACGGGGCTCCAGAGATTTGGCGCAATTCGCGGTTTAGGGTTCAGGGCTTAGGGTTAGGGTTTAGGGTTTAGGGTTTAGGGTTTAGGGTTTAGGGTTTAGGGTTTAGGGTTTAGGGTTTAGGGTTTAGGGTTTAGGGTTTAGGGTTTAGGGTTCAGGTTCAGGGTTTAGGGTTTAGGGTTTAGGGTTTAGGGTTTAGGGTAGTTTAGGGTTTAGGGTTGAGGGTGTTGAAATTGAGCATTGTAAGCAAGGGTCTTGATTCAAGATGCGCGGACATGTACGAGGAGCATCGCCACCGATGGTGGCTCAAGGGCGAGCAGTGAGAAAATGTAGGGAGCCCGTGCGTGCGAGAGAGGGTCTTTCGGGACTGTCTGCTCTTCAGTTGGTAGCGTTGAGCCGGGTTGACGATGGCCACCCTGGACTCATTAGATGAAGGCGAAGAAGCAAGGCAGCGACATGAAGAACCTTCTCTTCACGACATCCCCCCTCATGACTCAGTCGCCCCACTTGCAGATGAACCATCGTGGCACGACACCGACTGGAATGGCTCGAGCCGACCGTGGAGTGCTCGGAGCTGGAACAGCGGCTGGTGGTACGGCGGCTGGGGCAACTGGTATGGCACTTCGTCTTCCTGGGCGAGGAACGCTGAGGGCCCCTCAGATGGAGAAGCGACTGCGACTGCGGGTCAGACCGCGAGTCCCGAGCTCTCAGCAGCAGGAGGGCCTGCTGGCCAAGGAGCTCAGCAGCAAGCATCTTCGTCTGGCTCGTCTCGAGATCCCTGGGCGGCGGCGGCAGCGGCGATTATGGCGGCGGCAGCGGCGGCCCGGGAAGCGGCACCAGGAGATCCTTCTCGTGTCCATCAAGGCCACGATTCTCGCGGTCCTCTCGAAGTTTCGCATGGACCTCGCGACGAAGCAGCGGGCGTAGTCCAAGGATCCCAGGCCGATCCGTGGAGTTCTTGGAGGTCAGCGCAAGGATGGAGGACTTCTGGGGACTGGGAGCCTTGGTCATGGAACCGAGGACACGGAGCTGGGCCAAAGCCAGACCTTTCTGATCCCCCCGCGTGGCCTGGTTGGCCATACCGGCGTTTCTGGGTGCAGGCTGTGAAGCGTTGGGACAAGGCCACTGATGTGGCGATTCATCGTCGAGCTGAGAAGATACTACGGTCCTTGGGATGGGAGATGGCCGCGGACTTCGAACATCTTCTAGAAAGTGAATTGGTCGCGGCCGACTACTTGGACAAGATTTTAAAGATCATCGAGGCGAAAGCAGGAGTCCGAGAAGATGACGACCGACGTCGAGCCTACCGCGCCATCTTCGTCGACTCCCACCGGAAGAAGGACGAAACGTTGAGCCAGTATGTGTTGCGTCGCCAGCGAGATTTTCACAATGGTCAGGCGTATGGGCTGGTCTTTCCCGACAACCTGAAGGCGACTTTGCTGAAGGAGGGTGCTGGTCTTTCCGAGCAAAATCTTCAGAACTTGGCGGCCCTTCTTGGTGGAGAAGACGGAGATCCTGACCGAGTGGGCCGAGCACTGGCGAAGCTGGACGTCCGGTCAGACCGGCTGACCGCCTATGAAGTGGCCGGCGAGAACTCTGGGGAGACCTCCAACTACGCGTCTCTGCGAGGTGATGCGGACGAGGGCGAATCCTCGGAGATGGATGAGGAAGAGGTCCTCGCCGACTTGGAGGCCCTCGACCTTTCTGAAGACCAAGTGTGCGAGGTGTACGCTGTCCTGTCCGGAGCGGATCGAAGAAAGCGGACTTGGAAGGAGAACAAACTCTTCAAGGCTGAGCTCCGGAAAGATAGGACATCCTTCACGAAGGGGGCACCGCCTTCTGGAGATCATCCTCGTGGTCGGCAAGACGGTGGAAGTGGAGGTCATCCTCGTGGTCGGCAAGATGGCGGAAGTGGAGGTCGCGATCGACGCATGAGCAGAGAACAGCTGAAAAAGATCTCCCGATGCCGGATATGCAACAAGAAGGGCCACTGGGCGGCTGAGTGCCCAGAGAAGGGAGCATCTAAGGCTCCTGTCAGCGCTTTCAGTTTTGCTGCACAGCCTCCGTCTGATGCTGTGGCTTTTTCCTTCATCTCTAGGACCGAGTGGACGAGGTTGCTGTGGAGCATCGGGCCGTCTGAGAATGCGAATGGCACTGCTTCATGGAATTTCCTGGCCACGCCTGAAGGACATGCGATCCTCGACATCGGTGCAACGCAGGACTTGATCGGGATGAGCGCGTTTCGGTCTCTCAAGGAGTGCCTGGCGAACGCAGGTCTGAAGCCCATCAAGGTGGATGCTCCCTATGCGATCCCAGCTGGGATCGGAGGAAAGGCGACTGTGGACCATGTTGCGTTGGTGCCGATAAGCCCTGGAGGACGACCTGGTGTTCTTCAGATGCTGGTGCTCAAGGAGGACATTCCTCCCCTCCTGAGCGTTGGCTTCTTGGACTTCCTCGATGCCCAAATCTTCCTGAGCCAGGACCGAGTGCGCCTCGGTCGTTTTGGAGTCGACCTTCCCCTCAAAAGGCTTCCCTCGGGACACCGGACCATGTCGCTCATCGGCTGGTCGAGTGGCATTTTCCCGATTCCGGACGACATCAAGTCCAAATTCGGTTTGGGCGACGGAGCCTTCCAACTCAATGTGCTCCCCTCCGCGTATATGAAAGAGTCCTTTGTCGAGCCCAGCTGCACATTGAGTGATGTCGAAACTTGTGTGCTCACCACATGTGATGTTGAAGAGTCCCTCGCAAGCTCGGATGTAGGAAGCACTGGGGCCCTTTCTGGAGCGCATGAGGTCTGTGGGTGCAGTACACGACACGATTGGGATGAAGGTAGCAAAGCATGCCCTGCGACCATGAAGCCCAAAGTCTCACAGGAGAGCTGCGTGGTTGAGTTTGTGGAGCAAACCATGAGGTCCCCGTCGTGTGCTTCGCGTGTCGGCTCTGATGAGACGCCTGAGCAGAGGCCCAGCCCTGCTGAACCAAATTCGATTGGCCTCCTTGTCGGGCATGGACTCGGGGGCGCTGCTGCAGACCTCGACGCGGCGATGGCGGGCGCTCGTCACTCGTGTGATGTTGGCCATGGAGTCCACTCGACTGATGTTCTTCAAGATGGCGATGACCGAGCGCTCAAAGAAGGACCCAAAGGGGAGAATGAAGTACGTCCTGGCGCCTGGAAGTGCTCCCGGAGGGTGTCTTCATCCGACCAACAAGGTGATCAGCCGTGGGAACCAGTGGGCGTCATGGCAGGTATGCACGCAATGCGACACCAGGATCGCCTATGGCCCGAGGTCCCGTCCGAAAGGGAAGGCAAAAGCCAAAGCTCGTGGTCAGGCGGCAGCAGAAGAGGTGGAGGCGACAGGCGTCGGGTATCCTTCAGCCTGGAGCACATCGACGACGTCCTCCCCATCTCCGGCGAATCCGACGTCTCCTCCAAGGACATCCAGGACTTCAACCTCAATGGCGTCATCAGACATCCACGAGATGAACTCCATGATGATGCAGTTCGTAAGCGGGATGCAGCGCCAGAGCGAAGCAATGACTGCATCAATGGGCCAAATTGGAATGTCTCTGCAGGAGCTGGCTCGGGGACAGACCCAACTCTTGACGCTGATGCAGGGCCAAGGGAATCGGGCAGCAGTCGAGGAGCCTTGGAGCCGAGAGCAGATGCGCCGTCAGGCCCACGCATTGGCGGCGCAGGCGATGGAGGTCGAGGAATCGGACGACGAGTGGGGACAAGTAAATCCCAACCTGGAAGATCAGCCTCCGCGGGCATGATGTGGCCTCTGTGGGTTACCTCTTCGATGATGTCCTTGACGTCAGCTTTGGCTTATCACCAGTGTTCTCCCGAGGCAAGGAAGCTGATCGAAGGACTGGGAGGAAACGAGCAGACATGGATCGTCGGCGACCACCTCATGATGGGGAACCCGGACAAGGATCGCTCTTCTATGGCCTTGCCCGCACTACTGGAAGGTTTTCGGCACGAGTTGGTGGAAGCCTCAGACCTGAGAGATGAGACGAGTGCGTGGATCCCAGTTTGGCATTCTCAGCAGGCAGCGGATGGCTCCCTTATGCGCCAGGGTCCCGGAGCACCAAGAGAAGAGTCCGAAGAGTCCTGCAGAACGTGGTATGTCCCGAAGAAACTATGGCAGCTGTGCAGTTTCCTGGAAGGCGACGTCGAGATCAGAAGGTTTCCGGCCTTTGACGAGGATTTCCCCTCTGCGCGAGCCTGGACAGTCACTCCTAAGCATCGTGACCGATATCCCTCATGGATCTCCGAGGAGCTTTTCTCAAGTCCATCGTGCTCTACTCCTTCAGAAGTTGCTGAGATGTGTCAGAAGGTTTTCGTCTCTTACCATGGAAACTCGGATCCTGTGGGCCGGGACTCGGTGTCTTACATGGAGGTCTTCGTTCGGACGTCAGTGCCACAAGCTCTACAACGTCAAGGGTGGAAAATTCCCGAGCAGGAGGATCTTTCACCGCCCAGGATGGATGGCACTTCACGAAGGCGGAGCATCGTCAACGATGTAGAGATTTTCTACGAGATCACAGACCGGAGGTGCTCTTCTGTGAGGTGAGCCCGATTCTCTCAGCGAGCGAAGGGACCTCCCGTCTCCACTCTAGACTCAAGGAGCTCTTTGTCATGGAACTTGTTCGGGATCAGGAACAGCATGGGCGCATGTTCGGCCTCGAAGTTGATGAGAGCATGTGGTCGGATCCGATTGGCCCATGGAAGTCGTGGCACGAGCGCAGGGATCTATGGGTGGAGACGAGCCATGGAAGGGATGGCGGTCGAGTTTACATCACCAACTTCGCAACTCTGTCCTTGAGAGAGAAGTCGGCAAGGCAAAATGGGCAGAGCGCTGAGGGCTACATGCAAAGGTTGGAGTCTGAGCTCTCTGACATGGAGAGGTGGAGCTGTGGGAGTCGACTGGCAGCCGAGGAAAAGCTCGCTAAGTTTGTGCTCGACCAGAAGGACTTCTCAGTGATGACCTGCGAGAGAGTGATTCGAGCCACCCAACTTTCTGAGAGACATGCCCCCCGGGCAGGCATCGAGCAGGGCAACCACTACTCTCCGATGTACGTGTTCGGCCTCTTCTGCCATGGCGGTGTTTGGGGAGTCACAAACCGAACTCGGCGACGTCCATACCTGTGTCGCTATCTCAATGCCTTCCTCGATCATCATGGTGGTGACCCGCAGAGGACGAGCCTTGTTATCAACGCCGGGGCGACGATGAAAGCTCACCGTGACGTGGCGAACCTCCAAGGGACTCGAAACAGTCTCATCACCTTTGGCGACCACGTTGGAGGTCGTCTTTGGGCGGCTGATGAAGCTCTGGTTGCTGGAGGTCAAGTTGGAAGATCCTGCACATGGGAGATCAGACCCGGAGAAACAAAGACGGGGGTGATGGTCAATCCTTTTCATCAGATGGTCACTTTTGATGCCAAGAAGTGGCATTCGGTGGAGCCCTGGAAAGGAACCCGAATAAGTCTCGCCGGCTATACTCTCCAGGCCCTCGAGCGGATTGACAAGGTTACCAGACGTCAGCTTCGGAGCTTGGGGTTCAAGCCCACTTTGTCTCGAGGGCGTCAGGCACCTCTTGTTCCTCGTGGCGGAGAATGGTGGAGCGACAACGTGAGCTACGCCCTCCGACGGGAGGGGGATCTTCGAGACTTTCCTGTGCTGGATCGCGAAGCTGGAGAACTACCAGAGGATGACGAGGAGATGGAAACGCCGGGCGAGGCTGCCGAACTCAAGGAGGAAAGCCAATCCTTGCGACTGACCGACAGTCAGAGACGCCTGATCCACAAGATCCACGTGAATGTCGGCCACCCTCCAGCAGAGCGTTTCTTGCGAATGCTCCAGGCAGCTGGAGCGCTCCCCCAGGTGATGAAGTACGTCAAAGAGGAATATCAGTGCGATCAGTGCTCCATCAAGCGAAGAGCAGACCATCGTTTTCGTGCCCGGTGTCCTCGATCGTTTGAGTTCAACCGGGCTCTCGCTGTGGATACGATGTACGTCAACTTCGGCGGATACAAGGTCCCGGTGCTGAACATGACTGACACTGGCACTGGATATCAGGTCACTCAGCGGCTTCCGATTGCGACCGGAAGCCAGGGAGGTACCCCGACATCTGAGTCCACGTGGAGGGCTTTCCTGCATACGTGGATCAAGTATCTGGGAGCTCCTGAAGTTCTCATCTGTGATGGGGGTGCTGAATTCAAGGCGGCCTTCGAACGCGGCTGCGAATCCCACGGGATCTTGCAGACAGTAACTCCCGCTGAGAGCCCATGGAAAAATGGGATCGCTGAGAGACATGGAGGCTTCATCAAAGACAAACTGGAGCAGGAGCTGGCGAGTGGAAAGTGCGTGATCCAAACCTGGGAGGATATCGACGACTACCTGACCGAGCTCACGAGCGTAAAGAACAGATGGCTGTATCGTGGAGGATTCACGCCGGTTCAGCTGGTTTTCGGGCAGATGCCAAGAGTGGCTGGGGAGCTTCTCACAGATGATACTACGGCCTTGATGGGGCTGCAGGATGTTCTGGAGGACCCCAGTGGAGTGGATCAAGCTACCGGCGAGTTCCGCCGAAGGATGCAGATCCGCGAGAGCGCCAGGCAGCGAGCAATGGAGCAGGCATCTCGCGATGCCGTCCAACGATCCCTCAGAACTACCACTCACCAAGGCAGAGACTGGAAGGCGGGCCAGTGGGTCTATGTCTTTCGCCGGGGCCAGGCCAACAATCCGCTCCATCCACGTAGTAGATGGGTGGGCCCGGGGCTGATAGTGCTGGCCAACAACTCCACCATCTATGTGGGCATGAGGACTCGACTCTGGCGCTGCTCCCCTGAGCAATTGCGAGCAGCTCATCCAATGGAGGAGCTTGGTCACCATTTGGCCCAGGATTCCTCTGCTGCAGAGGTCCTACGGCGAGTTCTCTCTGGAGCTCCGGCAGGAGCAGTGGATGTGCGACGAGAAGGACCTCCTCCTGAGGGAGCTCCCATGCTTCCAGTGGAAAGACACGGAGAAGGCCCGAGGATGTCAGGGTCCATGGAGGCGCCACAACACGCCCCTCTTCAAGTTCCACCAGTCCCTCCCGGACTTCTACTTCCTGCAGAACTACCCGATCCGACACTTCAGGAGCCCGGAGGTGCAGGAGCTCCATCACGAAGGTCCTCTACGGTGGCTGAGCCAGCGAGCGAACCAATATCTCGACAGGCCTCTCCTAGCGATGGTCTCGGAGAGACAACCGGGTCAAGGATGACGCCCGGTCCAATGGAAAGCATTGCCGAGGAAAGGCCTGAAGAGGAGCTTGGAGGAGATTCTCGACCAATCACTCGACCAGAGCCGGAGGAGCATGCAGAGTCACCGCCGGCCAAGATGGCTCGAATGCGTGAGCCAGAGGAAGGAGCAAGCTCTAGCTCCACCCGAGCTCCGGGTACTCCGATGCAGCCGTTGCTAAACATCATTCGGACATCCTCGATCCAAAGCGGTTCTGAAGTAGCTCCTTCCTTGACCCCAGGAGAAAGTCTTCCTCTGCATGGTCGAGTCGAACAACAGGTGCAGGAGTGGGAGCGCCTTCGACGAGATGATTCCCACTTTCCGGGTGAGACCGAGGAGGAACGGCAAAATGAGCATTCCTTCTGGACATCCGATGGAATGAGCTGGGAGAACTTCGCGAACGTGCATGCCAAGGAGGAGAAGGCAGCGAATCCCGTTGGAGATGGATCCTCCGTAGTGGCAAAGTTCGAGTCCGAGGACTGGTCCGGCACCTTCTTCAACTACCAGAACGGATCCGTTGACTTGATGCTGGATGAGGAGAATGAGTGGAACTTCGCTGCAAAGAGAGGCGACGAGGTGCAGCTTAGAGATCTGGCAGTCGAAGAGCGAAAGATGTTTGCTGGATCCGACTTGGCCGAGTGGGAGAGCATCCTGGGAACAAACGCCGTGAAGGTCCTTCGTGGTCGTGAAGCGCAAAAGGCCAGAGAACAGTATCCTTCCAGAATCCTGAGCAGCCGGATGGTGAGAAGAAAGAAACCGGTGGAAGGTTTGGGCCAGTGGAAGGCGAAGAGCCGGTGGTGTATACACGGCCATAAGGATCCGGATACGGGTTCCCTGTCAACGTACGCGCCAACTCCCAGTGGCGAAAGCTTAATGCTCTTTCTTCAATCTTCTCTCAATCTCTCCCACGTCTTTGCATTCGCCGACGTCAAGTCCGCTTTCTGCCAAAGCAACCCGATCAGGAGGCCAGCCGGCCCGATCTTCGCTCAACCGTGCGAGGGTTTGAACCTGCCCAAGGACGCGCTCATCCAGATCCTAGTTCCGGTTTACGGACTGGACGATGCGCCTGTCGCATGGCGGGAGACAGTGGTCAGCTACCTGATCCAGGAGGGATACGAGAGAAACGTGATCGAGCCGTGCTGGTTCTCGAAGTTCGACGAGGCTCGGGAGAATTGCTCCCAAGTGATGGTCGAGGTCGACGATTTCATCATCACGTCTTTGCCGGGCGACGCCGAGCGTCTCAAGAAGAAGTTCATGAGTCGGTGGAAGTTCGGCAAGTGGGTCGAAGGATCCGCAGACTACGCCGGGAGAATGGTGACGGTGAAGGCCGACAGACTGGAGATCTCCCAAGAGAAGTACATCCTGGAACAAGTGCATCCAATATTGTTGGCCCGAGACCGCAAGCGAGCCAAGGAGTCCCGCCTGAGCGAAGAGGAGTTCCACGCCTTCAGGTCCATCGTCTACAAGAAAACCCGTGTTGTTGCAACCGGATGTTAACCAAAATCAAATCAGATGTTTCAATAAGCGGGGTCAGAGAAAGCATTCAGAGGGACATCTTCAACATTGCACGCCTTTGATGACAGCGCATGTTCGCACAAGTTTCGGGACGAATTAGGCACAAAAGCCTTTGGGAGTCTGTACAACGCATATCCAAGTGAACTGCAAGGTGTTTGATGCTTGAGGATGCATGTTGTCGCTCTGTCTTGTGCTTCTATTGTGTGCTGCGCGTGGCTGTCTTGTGTTTGTTGTGCTGCTTGTCTGTGCTAGCAGGCCAGCTTCAGACCATCACATCGTCAATCTGTACCTGGCAGTTGCAAGGAACATGATGCAGCAAGAGAAGCAAACAATTTTGCAACAAGGCAGCATGCACAGAACAGCACAGCACAGCACAGCACACAGTGAAGCACACAGTAAAAGCACATTTTTCTCACACCCCTCCCCAAGTTTCAACTTTTCAGCTGGAAGGCCAGCTGACTAGCAAGTGACACTCGATCTAAGTGTTAACTAGCGCTTGTCCTCAGGCAAAACATACTCAGCGGCACAGGGCACACCCTCGGCGATGAGCTTCTTCAGGCATTCTCGCCGCTTCTTTTGACCAGCAAGCTGCCGCTTCTTGCTGTCCTTCTCAACCACACTCTTGTGGCCCACTGAGTATGCCTCAGATCAAAATTCAAAGCATCCTGCCAAGAAGACATGCTAAAGCTGTACGTTGCAGTCAGATTGACTATTAGGCCAAGAGGCTGAGTTGAGCCTCTTCTTCAAAAGATCCAGGTCGGACTCGTTCTTGGCCTTGTCTTTTGTAGCAGCCTTGTTGCCCTTCTTCTGCGTTGGCTTGGAGTTCTTCGTGCTCTCGATCTCCTGGCGCTTTTTGCGCTTGATCTCGTCCTTGATCTTGAGTTCGCCTTCAATCTCCTGATGCAGGTCGTCAAGGAATGCGTCCATGCGAGCCTCGTGGATGCTGTCCTCCTCGGCCCCACCAATTGGCTCAGACTCAACAGCTGCAGGCTTGGCACTGTCCTCTGCCTCGCCGATCTCCCCGAAAATGTGGAGCTCGGTCTCCAAGTCACTGTGCGACTCGTAGAAATCAGCAACGACTTGGTTGCGATCTAGAATGTTCTGGAGCTCGTCCGTCCCCTCGAAGAGGTCGTCCACTTCGTCGAGCGGCAACTGGTCTGCGGCTTCAACATCCTTGGACTCGTCCGCCCCCAGAATAAGAGTTTCAGCTTGAGAATCGAAGCAGATCTCATCGGAGTTCTCGAAAGCCCGGAGCCGCTGCAACGTGTTCTCCTGGCGAATCAAAGTCTTACACGGGAATCAGTGTGGAGTTCCGCAATTCAGGGGGGGGTCGGTGATTAAGCCTTGGAGCTGGCGCCATCGTTCCAAAGTGTGCTTTCGGGCCCCCAGCCTGGCGCAGCACCAAAGCGCCTGGAAGCCCATGTTTGTTTAACAAAACAAGTCTCAGCGAGGAGCAAATGCATGGGGTGTGTCCCGGGTGATGGGCAGTGATGGACGTTTTATTGCCACAGGTTGGTTCCGGCCACGCAAGCCTGCGCCTGCACAACTAGCATGTGACCGACAAAATGGTCGTTTTGCCTTGGGGCAGGACGTCAGTGACGGCAGAACCATGTTATCCAAATCAGTCTGGGGGCCTGAGGTGCAAACACCACTAGACACAGAGACAATTCTGCGGCGTAGGCAGCACAGGCAGCATAGGTTTAGCACAACATGAGATTGAAGCCTGCAACAGCTGGCAAGTGGCCAACACCGGTTAAACAGCGAACCGCATTCAAGCCACGTTTTTTTGCAGATTTCAGCGGCCTTGCGGCCTGGTAGCCAGGCCCCATGATGAGGTTGTGTAGCTTGCAACTGTGTGGATGGGATGGGAGCGCTGGCAGCGCTGGAGAACTCGTGCGCGCTATGCATATTTTTTCAATGACCAGAGGACCAGAGTCCAGCGTGACCAGATCCTGGCGATTTGGTTCGGGGGAGGGGGGGGGGGGGGGCGGGGCCGGGGCGAGCAAAAAATCGACTTTCGAGTGAGATACTACGGTACAGTGTCCACTCGGTACAGTCGGTTCAGTGCCGTACGGTCCGGTGTGGTAAGAATTTTGGGCCAAAGTCTGGAGTCTCTACTGTCTCTACTCTAGTCTACGGACCTACGGACCCTTGACTCATGACTCTTCATAGACACAGACCGCGGTGACCGCAGGCCGCAGACCCACGTGCCAAGCCCATTTCATTGAATCATTTGCCCCATTGCCATTGCCAATTGCCATTATTGCCTATTGACCGCTTTTTCACCTGAATCACGCTTGAATCCTGAACCCGACTTGAGCCTGACCTGGCCGAAACCTCACACACACAGGCCCCAACCCCAGGCCCCAAGCCCAAACCCAAGCCGAAACCCTGTTAGCGGTTGTCGCGCGCTCCGCCCAGGCAATGGCAGGGTTTGGGTTTGCATGTATGCTTGTCGGGAATTGCAAGGCAGTCCAAGGCCAAGGCCAAGGTCCATGATCCATGGCCCTATCTTAGCCTGCAGGTTCTGTCTTGGTCTTAGAGTCTTAGGTCCTCAAGACTCAAGCCCTTTAGCTCAAAGGATGAAGACTCGTACCCCTAAGGTTGTACCCCTAAAGGTTC
This sequence comes from Symbiodinium natans, assembly GCA_905221605.1. NCBI lineage: Eukaryota > Dinophyceae > Suessiales > Symbiodiniaceae > Symbiodinium > Symbiodinium natans. The sequence continues at coordinate 281,773 of CAJNDS010001469.1, forward strand.
CCCTTAATATACTGCTAATCTGGCCCTTATATTCGTTTAGGAATCCTGAAAAGGGGCCCCAAAACCCAAGGGTCCAAGGTTGAACCCCTAGATAAGCCTTTAGCCTTCAGCCTTTAGGCCTTTAGGCATCAACGAAGCTTGCCATGGCACTGCCGACATCTCTTGCGGAGTCTGTGCAGAAGATTTGTTCATGGCTGAAGGTCGCCGGAAATGCCATACATCGAGTTGGCAATCATGTCACTGCAGAGGAGAAGGCAGCATTTGGCTTAGCGTTCCAGGCGGCAGAGGCTTTGTTGAGGCCCGTTGCCTGCCTGCAGTGATCTAATATGAATGATTTTGCGTTGTGTCAACTTGTGTTAGCCGCTTGGCCATTGGGGTCAATCGGCCATTGCTGTGCTCAGTCATGCTCAAACACCGAGCTTGTCCAAGGCACACGAGCAGCTGCAGCCATCTTTGCAGTGTGGTCCTGGTCGAAGGGCTTACACACTTCGTCAAATCTTTCATTTCATGCAAGTGAGACTTGCCTCGAACTCGTCAGGAACGGATTCTTACATTGGAAATGAAAGTGGTAGCGTTAGAGTCTGAGTTGCGTGAGAGGCCAGAAGTAGGAGAAGGCGGCTGGGCGGGGTGGGCCCGGGTAGTCGGGTAGGCGTAGGAGTGTCCGAGTCTGACGAAATTAGCGCCTAAGGGCCTACTGGCCTCACGGGGCATAAAGCGCAACAAGAACATGTCTGTCATGTCATGTCATGTCAGCATGTCATGTCATGCCAAGTTTGCGTGAAAAGTCGAGGGCGATCCATCTTCGTGACGGTGGGAAGATGCAGAAGGTGATGGGCGCTGCGTTTCGACTGGCGTTTGGGGAGGGCTCCGAAGAACTGCAGTTAGAAAAGGATTGCAAGATTGGCAAGGCTGGGCCAGCCCGGGCCGTACCTTGTGATCGGGCAAGTTTCAGTTTCAGTGTGACATTGTGACATGTGCCCTGCAGGCCACCATCAGCAGATCAAAGCTGAAGCTAGATGTCGCCAACATGATCCTTCGGCGTGGCTTCTGGGAAGATCAGTTTAAAGACCTCTCCAAGCTTGTTGGTCGCACTGAGGACCAGGCTGGTGAAGCTATTGCTGCCCAAGAGGCCCAGGAGAGATTCAATAAGATCACGTGCGCCGGGGAGCTGCCGTTCGTGCAATTAGGATATGACGCGTCGCCGGTCAAAAAAGAGCTGTTCCTCGTACAAGAGACATCGCTACAGTCGCTTGGTGGAGTCTTTTCAGCCTGCCTGGGCCTGCCTGGGGCCTGGGGCATGAGACCGTGGGACTGGCCTTATAGGTACTAAGGACCTGAGCCTGAGCCGAAGCCAAAGCCGAAGCCCCTCAAGTCCTCAACGGTCCTCAACCCTGAGCCCTCAGCCTCAGACTCAGACCTAAGCCTAAGCCTTTACTGCTTAAGTAGCTGGCCTCTATTGAGTCTAGTCTAAACAGTTCAGATTTTGCCTAAGTTTGAAACGCCCGCCTCCTGCCGCTTAAACCATCATGATGCCATCATGTCATCGTGGCCAGGTTTTCTCAGGCTCGCAAGCAACTTGAATTGGTGCAGAAATCCGGGGATATCTTTCGAGGAGTTCTTTTGGACGAGAGCGATTTGGCAGCTCAAGCAAGGGCCGATGCGGACGTGACGGCGGACATTGTGCAGTCGACGTCCGTGAGACTTCTTCCAGTTACTGGCCTGGGTTTGGCCCACACCGACTTGAGCCACAAATTCAGCTGTTTGCTGCACACAGTCGGTCTGGAAACAGGCCACAGCAGGAGACTTTATCTGAAGTCGGTGGTAGCGTGTCTGTCCGACCAGGGCATCTCAGCACGCACAGTAACGAGCAGATTGTTTTTTCGGGATGACCGGCGGGACCGGCGCTGAATATCACATGTAGTATGTAGCCTCAGATTTCGTGACCTTTTTGTTTGTTTACGACGACGTTTCAGTTCCAAGCCAAGCTCCATAACCTGAGTTCTGATGTAAGGCACTGAGCTTGGGATTGCAGGCAGCCCTGCGGTGGAGCTCGATACCTTGTTACAAGAGGAGGCTCGCGCCATGGGCAGTGTAGCTGCAGAAGCAGAGGGTTCTTCCGGTGGCGCTGATGGTGTTGCTGCGCCTGTCACACCTTTGTAGCTCGACATTCAAGGGCAGGCGCATGTGTGGGAGGGTGGGAGCCCCAGCCCAGTTCCTGTAGTGCCTTTACATGGGCAAGGGATGGCGCAGAAGGCTGCGTAGGCTGTAGCAAGATGTGAGATCTGATGCTGCACTGACACTCATTACTCATTACTGATGTTCAATGTTCAGTCTCAGTTGAAGTTGAGTTGTGTATGAATGACTCCGCTGCCCTCGCCCCCACCGCCCCCGCCCCGCCCCCCTCCGCCTCCCGCCCCCTCCCACTGCCTCCCACTGCTTAGGATGCCAAATTCTCTGAAGATCATTGGCGTGAAGCATGTGTGCGACAATCTGCTCCATGCGTTCCTTGAGCGGACCTCTTTGCCCCCTGGCTGCAGAACTGGCGACACTGACAGTCGGACAGTCCTTGACAGTTCCGGGCCGGGTCTCTTGGAGTCATGTAGTGAATCGGAAGCCAGGAAGCTTTCTTATGCCCGTGTTGAACCGGTGTTGAATGTTATGTTGGTTGTTGCTATGCTGCTGCTGCTGCTGCTGCTGCTGCTGCTGCTGCTGCTGCTGCTGCTGCTGCTGCTGCTGCTGCTGATGGACTGATGGATTTAATCAGGCATAATGCATGGGCCTGGCGATTTGGTCTGCCTAGCCAAGTTGGAGCGGCTTCTACGAGGACCTGACTGAATTGGAGCGCCTGATGAATAAGGTGGTCAGCCGGGAAGCCTTCAGGGCCGGGTGCCTTCCTCCTGACCGCAAGGCCGGATAAGCAGGAGCGTTGACAGCGTTGAGTCAGCGTTGATCGCGGGACAGTGGGCAGTGGGGGCTGTGTGGGCCGGTCCTTGTGGGTAGTGTCAGTGGCACATCTGACATATGACTCATATGACTTCCGGATTCCCCACAAGCCTACAAGGCAAGCTTGGTGTTGCCAACGCTGACTGTAGACATGTAGTGTGGGGCCTAAGTCCTACTCTAGATTTGTTTAAAGTCCAGACAGAAAGTCAAGCCAAGCCAGTCCAGACTTACATATTTTCGTCCGCCCAGGATCTTCACGCATTGTTCCTCAACTGGAACATCTCACTGAAATCGCTCCGATGGGAGCGGCTTGTCGACTTTTGCGAGGCAGAGTCTTGTCTGCATCTGCTTGTCGCTTGAAGCACTTAAAGTTCAGTAGCTCAGCATGGCAGTGCGGCAGTCAATCATGTGATGTGAATGCGAATGAGTGACCTGGCCTGACAGAGTTTCCAGTCCCAGTCCCAGTCCCAGTCCCATGCTTTCCAGCCAAGATGCGCCCTTTGGAAGCCGATCTGCGTCGCTATTGGAATATGAACACCTATGCCAATGCGTCTGCGTCTGCCGCTTCCTCTGGCCAGAGCGGTCGAAACAAAGCTAGCGGCAGCGGCGGCGGTGGTGACAGCAACCCGTTGCCCAGGCTCGACAAGTTGGACAAGGCAAGCGTGCGAATGTCACAGCGCAGGACACAGGAGGGTTGCACACGGGACAGGTAAAGCAAGGCGTAAGGCCTAGGGACGGATAATCCCCAGCTAATCCAAGCACCAATTGAACCCTTTGTCCCGGATGACCCACTCTGTCACTGTCCCTACCCAGGCAATCCGGAATGCTGACTTCTGGCTGTATTTGAAAGCGGTGGCGGACCTCGGCTTTGTTGCCGAGTTTCTGTCGCGCTGGTCTGAAGCTTGCCCTTGTCATGAACAACATTTGCTACTTTACCTGTCGCTCTCCTCCAAAGAGAAACGCTCGATCCCGCCTCCGTGTGAGTGTGCTATGCGCGGGTGTCGGGCACCAGAGCTGGCAAGCGGCGAGGCGATGGACAAGCTGGGAATGCTGGCCCGAAGCACCCAGCCACTCCTTTCAACTTACCTGCATGAGGCGACAAGCAAGGAAGTCGCAGCCCGGCTGTGCACAGATTGGGAAAGATCGATATCATTCATCATGTCGGTCATGATCGCCAAGTGCCACCATTGGAGCGAACTTCCCTACTTGCTCTGCGCGCTGGGGCATCGATCACCAGAGGTGGCTGCTCGGGATGTCAGTCAGCAGGCCTGACAGGCCTCAGGCTTCGATCTTCCAGTCGTTCTGTTCTAGTGCCTAGTCACACGAGCGACTAGTCCTGATGGCTAGTCTCCAGTGTAGCACATGTCCGCTATAGGGTATAGGCTATATATAGGGTATAGGGTATAGGCTATAGGCTATAGGCGATAGGCTATAGGCTATAGGCCACAGTCACAGTTTCTTGTCCAGCTTTTAACTGTCGGTCATCGTCATCGGGGTCGTCGGTCGACCCAGGTTCAGCGCAGCGCTGCAAAGGCGATCGCACTCTTTGAGGACCCTGCTCAGTGCCGCCGGCCAGGGTGGCACCATCAGCAAACACAACGGTTTCTGAATCCTGAGTGGAAAGGCTCTAGTACGGATTTGGCTGTTGGCCTGGAAGAACCTTCCCTGCGGCCCATCGAAGCTCGTTCACCATCATCCGCTAGTTTGCTTGGGTGTTTTAACGTTGAGTTTGAAAGAATCTGTGCAGTCTGTACTGTGAGGCTACTGTTAAGTTAGGCCACTGCAAAGCTACTTGGCTCGCCGCGGCTCGCCCAGCTAGTCACTATCACTACCACTACTACCGCTGCCACTACCACTGCCGCTGCCACCACCGCCACTGCCGCCACCACTGCCACCGCCGCCACCACCACGACCACCACGACCACCACGACCACCACGACGACCAGGACCACTACCGGACTGCCACTACCGCTACCACTACCACTACCACCGCGCACTACCTACCCAAAATAATGCTACCGAACATGCTCGGTCACGGTCACTGATCTCTCTCTCTCTCTCTCTCTCTCTCTCTCTCTCTCTGTCTCTCTCTCTCTCTCTCTCTCTCTGCTTCTCGCTGTCTCTCTCTCTCTCTCTCTCTCTCTTTCTCTCTATCTCTTTCTCTCTCTCTCTCTCTCTCTCTCTCTCTCGCTCGCTCGCTCGCTCGCTCGCTCCCGCTCTGAGCTCTCGCTCTCGCTCTCGCTCTCGCTCTCGCTCTCGCTCTCGCTCGCTCTCTCTCTCTCTCTCTCTCTCTCTCTCTCTCTCTCTCTCTCTCTCTCTCTCTCTCTCTCTCTCTCTCTCTCTCTCTCTCTCTCGGTCGCCACACACATCCGAGGTCGAGAGCCTCGCCAATGGAACGGTGACAATGGCAAACTTGGAACTCCATGAGGAGGATGGATTCAGCGCAGTTGGAATTAGCTCTTTCCGCAACTGGGTGGCTGCGTTGAGCATGGTTAAGATTGCAGAGAGGCCAATAGAAGCTTGGCATTCACGAGTGACCAGTCTGGTCAAGTCCGCGCCCAGCGGTACGTTGCCGCATTTCTCTTGCATGCTCCGGTTCGAACAGCTGGTCAAAACCGTGGCGGCTATGCCCAAGGCCGGGAAGGGTTGCCGGCAGTTGCCGGGCACATATAGCCGCTGCCCTAGAGAGGCCACCTAAGGCCGCCTAGCCCTAGGCCTAGGCCGCCCTGCGCAGCGAGACGGAGCTGGGCACAGCAGAGCAGGCCGAGCAGGCTCAAGCGAGTTCGTGTTTTCAAGCTCGCACTTTCAGGCACTTTCACACTTTGACAATTGCACAGTAGCAATAACTTTGGATTCCTCATATCGAAAATAAGTTTTTAGAAGTTGGTCTCCGTCCATGGCGAATGCCCCAAGCTGGTCCAGTCATGTTGGTCGGTTAGCATTCATCTTCGAGATTCGGTGCCGGCACGGGTGAGGATGCGAGCTGCATGCCGTGGGAACGCCGCAAAAAATCACGCAAACCAGCGACCTGTGTTTGTTTGGAAGCTTCCCTGGCGGGCTGGTCATGGTAGTGAACTGGTGGAGGAGTGGGAAGGCCAGCGTTATGGAGGTAGTCTCCAAGTTCAACACAGAACTCACAGAACCTGGTTGAGCCTGGTGACCGACGACCGAGAGGAGATGTCAAGAGTGAGTGTACTGGTGGAAGGAGTGGGAACGCCAGAGGGAACGGACGTAGTCGCCAAGTTCAGCACTGAACTTGGCGACCACGTCGATTGCCTCTGGCGCTCCCACTCCGGCCCCCCAGCTTTTCAGCCCTGCTCTGAATCAGCTCCCTTGGCCCAAGAAGCCGTTGATGAGTACTCAATGACGACGGAACATTGTGCGTGTGTGGGGATTCGATGTTCAACACTGAGCTGGCGACCGAGAGGAGATGTCAAGAATGTATTGTGGAAGGAGTGGGAACGCCAGAGGTAATGGACGTAGTCGCCAAGTTCAGCACTGAACCTGGCGACCACGTCGATTGCCTCTGGCGCTCCCACTCCCCGCCCAGCTTTACAGCCATGTTCTGATGCTCTGCATCAGTGAATCAGCTCCCTCGAGCAAGGCGGCTTTTGCAGACAGTGACGTGAGCGACAGAGCCACTAAAAACGTTGTAAGTGTGTGGGGATTCAGGACTCATGGGCTCGGTCACTTTCAGGGAGTTCAAGTACAGTTCTGGGATGTTTCGGGGAATTTAGGGGCTTAGGCTTAGGCCGCCTTAGGGCAGACCGATGTCAAAGACACATGTCACATCAAGTCACATCTGTCACATGTCATGAATGAAGGATAAGGTTTATAGGCTGCCAGTCCTAGTCCCAATGCTCCAAGTGACAAGGCCAAGGGCCAAGGCTCAAGTAAGTTTTCAGGTGCGGAGTGCCCGGAGTGCCGGGACCAATCAATCTGTGACTATAGCTATAGCCTGTTGATCATGACTGTTGGCTGCCCCTTCCCAGGCGCTGTGCAACATTTCGGGAACCTTTGGATACCTGGAGAAGGAGGCCGACTTTCGTCGCACGGTTGCGCGCAGGGCTCAGAACACTGGGGGCGGGGGGGCGCGGCAAGGTGCAATTCTGTGAGTGTGCGAGTGTGAGTGCAAGTGCAAGTGCAAGTACAGGTGTACGTGTGTGTACGAGTGTGTACATGTGCGTACGCGTGTGTACGTGTGCGTACGCGTGTGTACGCGTGTGTACGTGTGCGTACGTGTGTGCGTGTGTGTACGTACGCGCACGTGTGCGTACGTGTGCGTGCGTGTGCGTACACGTGTGCGTACGTGTGTGTGTACGTGTGTGTGTGTGTGTGTCAGAGTCAACGTGTGTCAGTGTGTGTCAGTGTGTATCAGTGTGCAGTGTGTGTCAGTGTGTGTCTGTGTGTGTGTGTGTCTCTGTGTGTGTCTGTGTCTGTGTGTGTGTGTGTGTGTCTGTCTCTGTGTGTGTCTGTGTGTGTGTGTGTGTGTGTCTGTCTCTGTGTGTGTGTGTGTGTGTGTGTGTGTGTGTCTGTGTGTCTGCGTCTGCGTGTGTCACAGTCACAGTGTGTGTGTGTGTGTGTGTGTGTGTCTGTCCGTGTCCGTGTCTGTGTCTGTGTCTGTGTGAGTGTGTGTGAGTGTGAAAGTGAGACGAGAGAGAGTGAGATTGAGAGTGAGTGTCGAGTGTCGAGTGTGTACCGCAGCAGGACGCGAGCTGCGAGCCTGCCAGCCTTAACAAACTTCAGCAGATCTCACGTAACTCACGACATCGCTGTCACGGCCACGGCTGTCACGGTTTTGGCTTCCACGATAAGGGCCGTCCGCCCGACGGTCAACGTCCCACGTCCCACGACTCATGCAGTCATTCTCTTCATCATCCACTGCAGCCTGCAGCGCCATGGCTGCCATGGCGACAAGAAATCCAGTACTAAACCAGACTAAACCGAGTGCAACATTAACCTTAGCCTTAGCCGGGCTTAGCAGCCGTAACTCCGTAACCAGAGCCTTAGCCTCAGCCGCCTCCGCCCCAGCCTCAGTTTCAGCCTCAGCCGCCGCCCCACTGGTCACGGACTCACTGACCCAAACAAATCTGGGACCAGTCTAGACCTGGGCCTGTGACTCTTTCTGGGCTTCCATAAATCGTGTAGGAGTGGAGTGGAGTGTCTGGTGACTTAGCAATTGCAGGCAGATTCTTGGCATATCGGAGACTCCCGAGATCAAATCTCGATCTACGCCACAATTGGCTACCTTGATTTATCGCGACGACGTGCTCTTGAAGCACATGGACAAGTCGCGATTGAGGGCGGAGTTGACTGAGATGTCCTCGCAGCTGCCTGGACGGACGGCCCTGGAAGCCGGTTCTCGGGCTGTGGACTACCGGATAGAGCTGCTGATGAAGCACCTCATTCAGGACCGTGTCGCCAGCGGTAGGAATCAAGTCAGTAGTCAGTAGTCAAGTGAGTAGCGAGGTGTCTGTGTGTATGTGTACGTGGACAGTGTGGACTCAGTGTGGACTCTGTGACTCTGGGACCATCCGGTCCGTATCCAGTAATTGAAACGTCGCCCGCCAAATACCGACCCGGGACCCCGACTGACTGCATGGGCTACTCCTTCATGATGCGTGCAGTGCAGGTGGCTCTGCGTGGTGATGATGTGGTTTTCTCGATGGAGAAAGCAGCTCCGAAAGATTCATGGATGCCGGAACCGCTTGAAACACTGGCCGTGCCGCAGAAATTGCGGGCAACAACAGGTGCAGGATTCATGGCCGGATGATCCGGATGACAATTACAGTCTGACAAATGTGATTGTGGCGATTGTGGCAAGTTGACAGCTGCAGAAGTTTTCGCATGTTCGCAGCAGCCGCAGCAGGTAGTCAGTAGTCAGTAGGCGGAGGCGGAGGCGTCACTGCATGTCATGTGATCATGTGTCTCGGTGATCCAAGGAATCCAAGGCCCGAAGCCGGCAGCTCCGGCCATGCGAACGAGATCCGATCCCGCGTATGCTCAGTTGGGTGAGACCAAGGCCAAGACAGCAAACACCGAAGGCAAAGGCTTGTCCCAGCAGGCTCAGCAGGAACAAATGTATGCCACCGGCAAAGCTGCTGATGCAGCAGCAGCCAGTGCTGATCTGACAAACAACGGATTTTTCTTCAAGCTGGTATCGGGGAACATGGCGAAGCATACGCTACTAGGCGACATGTCCGAGGCGTTGAACTCGGTGGACATCATAGTGAAACGCCAACTTGTTTCGGGCGTCGCGCTGCACTCAGATGAGGACTTGGCTGGCAGAGGCACAGCTCAGACGAATTTGACTCACCTGATGTCCTGATGTCTTGTGTGCTGTGACAGTGCTGTGTGAGTGCTGTGCACATTGACGCAGCGGTCAGCGATGTGCAGTGTGCACGTTGGTCACATATATACACGTTACATGAGTTACGTGTTACATGTCCAGTCCAGTCAGAGTCAGAGCCTGTCGCCTGTCGCTGTCGCTGAAATTCAGCTTGTGGAGTACACTTAGTCACTAAGCACTAAGCCGGTTGCTCTTGCAGACTAAAGACGAAAGCTGCCACAAAACAAATGGGGGGCGGGGGCGGGGGCAGGGGCCGGGGGTAGGTGGGTGGGGGCGGCAGTGGGGGCGCACAGGGAAGGGCCCGGGGGCCCATGGCGGCCCGACCCGAGGGGCCGAGGACGTGTGGTGGGGGGGTTGGCGCGTTGGGCCAAACGGTTGGTTTGGGATACCGTCATACCGTCTCCCTGCTCCTGCTCATGCTCCACTGCTCCTGCTCCAGCCCCAGCCTCAGCACCCTTGCGCGCTTCATGCGCTTCAGGTGAGAGCCACCGTCGACGCCAACGCCATGCCGTTAAGGACGTCTACCTGAAATGCTTTCCCGACATGGATTCGGACTCAGCCGGCGCCGGATTATTTTGCATTTCCTGGCGGCTTGCTTTAAGTTGGGTGCTGTCTTGTGAGTAGGCCAGCGAGTGGCTAGTGACTAGTGGCTGTATTGCAGCAGGCCAAGGCCAAGGCCCAGCCGGTTCAGGTCTGTTCACAGGCTCACAAGATTCACAGGCTCTTGTGTTTGTGTCTGGTGTTGCTCGCTGCTGGCCCGTGTAGTTTAGGGGGTTTGGTTTGGTCTGGTCTAGTCACGTCCGGGTATGCCGTGTAAAGGGTTTGAAGAGTTTGCAGCTGCAGCTGTTTTTGAAGCCAAGCCGCGCAGCACGCAGCACGTGTGTAGCGCTAACCTCCTGCCTCCGGCCCGTGTGCAATCCGGTTTGCGTTGCAATCTACAACCTGCGTGCTGCGTGAGTGGCTATGACAGAGACGGCGCAGGACCAACGCTTGGCGAAGCGGCAACTTGTTTTGGAGATCACGAAACGTCGGAGCCCAGTCTACGCAAAGGTTAAAGAGATGTTGCTGCAAAGCAGCAAGCTGGCTTCCGAGGAGAGTCCGCCCAACACACCAACTCTCAACTGCTCCAAAAGGACGTGGGAAAGACAGTGCTTTGAGTTCAGAAGCAAGCTTCGATTGTGGGCAGCCTTGCTGGACAACACATGCACTCACACGGACGAAAAGAAATGATGTAAAGGCGCTGGCCGGATGGCCGGATGGACAGACCGTTTCGGATCTAGCTTGTAAGTAGTGTTACAGCAGTGCAGCCAGCGCCAAAGCTGGTACCTCTTCACCCTGGCGGATCCATGTCTGAGCTTGGGCTTGAACTTACAAGTCGAGTCAAAGCTCTAAGTGCCCGAAGCCCAAAGCGCAAGCTAAAGCCCTGGGGCCCTGAGTCATATTCAGTAATTGTTCACTGTTCACCATCACTGACCATCAATGTCACCGTCTACTACGTCACTACGCACTACGTCCTCATTCCTCAGTCTGTTTCAACTAAGCTCAGCTCAGCTCAGCTGCTATCACCAACTTGTGCTGGTTGCTTGACCTCCGAGCCTCCCAGCTGCAAGCGGCGCCAGTGTAATTCAAGGCTCACCGGCTCACCGGGTCACCGGGTCGGATGCAATGCGCAGGAAAATTGAAGACAGTTTAAGATTGACTGACTGTTTGTGCTAAGTGCTAAACACCAAGTCACCAAGCACCATGTCGCGAGTCGCGATCTTTTCATTCCGCGCTCGGCGCATGACCGTGCTCCCTGCAGTCCCGTCAGTAGAAGCAGGAATCATCAGCAGTGTTGCGTTGCCACACATTGAAATACACGAATCAAGAATGAGACTGACTGAGGCCACAGTGACCATGGTACATGGTATCGGTATTCATCACATGTTGTTGTCTGTTTATGTGTGTGGAAACTGGTGGCATGGGGGGTTTGTCATGCCCTGTGTAAGGTTGGAGAAAATGCGTTCTGCACGTGGTGGCCAACCTCGAGCTCCAGATGACACAGCTGCTATGGTCGATTTGCTGTCGCAAATTCAGGTCTGGACTGCTCACGCGGGCGAGGACGGTGATGGTATTGGCGGCGGCCGTGTTTCATATCAGTTGAGTTCAGAAGGTCGGCAACAACTCCTGCACGATTGCCGTCATGTGCTGCAACCCGCCAAGCATCAATTATCAATTCAGTATGGTTCTCACCACCATCAAATCTTAGAGTCGTTGGACATTTTTACCGCCGTGAGACATGTGCATTGCTCAGGCAACGGAACCCTCACCTTGCTGAGCCACTGGAAGATGTGTTGCTGAACTTGGCGCAGCTGGGAAGCTTCGATATACACAAGGCTGCATTTTATCTATCTTGTGATGAAACGGATGTCCTTGCAGAGCAGGCCTGGTTGGAACGCTGGCATGAAGATTTCTATGTGCTGACACAGAAGACGGCTTCTTTTGTGCAGCCAGCGTTGCGGTATCGCATATGCGCGAAGCTAGCCCAATACTCGTCTGCAGTGGCAGATGAAGCAAAGCTGTCCGTCTTGGAGCTTATTCAACGCCTGGCTGCTTCTGGCTGGCAGGAGGAATCGTGTGCCCGCTCGATTAACAAACAGCCGCCCGTCACGAGGAATGGGCCCTGGGTCTGGTACTCGAAACCAATGAAGGCACCTAGCCGGTGTTACTTGCAGGTTCTTCTTGCCGCTGGCGCTGGACAGATTCTTGACCGTTGCCCAGAGATCCACCATGGTCAATTGGAGAAGTTTCCTGCACGCATTTGAGCTTTCGTTGCGCGTGCCAGCAGGTTTCGGCGGTTTAGGCCCAGTTTAGGTCTTAGTTCAGGTTGCTGAAGCTGCTGAACTAGGCAACAGAGACTCAGAAGGGATTTCGCCATACAAGTTTGATTCTGGCAGCTACTCTAGCCCCGTGCCCCAGTCAGACTTACCGGTCGTGTGTCTGTTTGTTTCAAGCTGTTCAGTGTTTAGCGATAGGCAATCCATGACTCCATGGTCCATCATGCATGGCTGCGTGACTTACAAAAATCATACAAGAGCCTTGGGACCCTTGGGATGCATGAAAATTTCATGATCGGTGAATCGGTGGCAAAACTAATTTAAAATCAGCACGATCGCCGCGATGGGCAAAACAAACCAGGGCAGCAGCGGCCCAAATTGCCGCAGAAAGTGCACGGGCAAGGACAAGAAAGACCAGAAAATGCTGGATGGCAAAGACTGCCGAGCAAGGGCGGCGGCACGGGCAAGAACAAGCAGGGCAAGCAGGGCAAGGGCGGCGACGAGGCAGGTCCGCCAGCTCTAGCTCGAGCCTTTGTGCAGGCTTCTTATGAGGAGGAGAGCCAGGAGAGTACGCTGCCTGACAAAGGCAAGAACGAGGGCAAGGGCAAGCGCAAGGACAAGAACATGCTGGCTGACAAACACACCGGCAATGACTACGACACTTGCGAGGAGATATGCAGTTTGGATAGCGAGGAAGTTTTCGATTCGGCGTCAATGTTCGTACTACCCAGCCCCAGCTCAAGCTCGAGCTCAAAGCGTCCCTGAGTCCCTGAGCCCCTGGTCGCCTATGAGCAGGCTTTTTGTGAGGATGGGCCAATGGGCCGTGTTTGCGGATGAGTGTCGGCAGGTGGCAGGGACTCGTGACAGGCGACGACCTGCTGTTTCTTGCAGTTTCTTATCCGTCGTGGCAAATGGCAATTTTGGGGACACAATGAGAACTGACAGCCTGACAGCCATCGAGCCTCGGTCCTGAGTCCTGAATTCCTCAGCCTTAGCCACACCAAATGTGTGTTGAAGCTTCTAGCTTCGGTCCTGCTTCGGTCTCGCCAGGCCACGTGACGTCAGCGGAGAGTCGGTTGCCAGTCAGGAAAACATATCTTGTTGCCACTGCCACCACAGTAGAGTCGATGCTTTGTGTGAATGCAACGTTGCGTATTTCTATTGGACCTTCAATTGGCTTGGGGAGTTGGCTCGGCTGCAGCTTCGGTGTTTCGCAGCTTCTTAATGACAATGCTTGTTGTCAGTTGCTGCCCAGCCCAGCCTGTTTCAGAACTCAGAAACACCAGATGACACACTCAGACACACTATGAAGCTCACAGATCACCAGCCCCTACCCCTATTAGGCTCCTAGGCCAATAGGTCTAGCTGGGTCTAACAACAGTTTCGTAAACCGTTGCAACTTGCAACATGAAAACCTCCAGCCTGGCTTGCCCCAAGTAGACCGCCCAGACTCTAGAATAGAGTCTAGATCCTAAGCTTCAAGATCTCTATCGCAGCCCTGAGAATTGAGCGCCTATAAAACTTCCCTATGCCTAGTCCGGTGACTCTGGTGACTGCTTGAGATCTGCAAGGTACTATCAAGCTTTGCTTCGGGGCCAAGCTGTGCAACCCAACTTGCCGGCAAAGTTCTACAAGAGGAATGCGCTGGCAGTGGCAGAGCTGCCGGGGACCGGCAAGCATGCCGAGAGGTGGAATTCGGAGCCCAATATGCTCATGACGGATCCAGACCCTCAGGCCTGTTGTGCGCTTCATGTTCTGGACCCGGCCCTCCCAAACCCATGTTAGACGGTAGGCATCCTCTCTCAGTCTCTCTTTGGCTTCCTCTGTGCCGTGAACTCGATAGACGATAGTGCTTCAAGATTGGCAGCCCAGGTGGTCCAGATGCCTCAGGTGTTGCTTCGCCAGCGGGCCGAGCTGGCGGCGAGGACTCAGAGTCAGAAGCAGACGCAGCAGAGGCCTGACATTAGCCTCGCATCCTTTCCGTCAAAATGCAAAACCAAAACTGGGCTTAGCCGGTGTAGCTGAGCCTGGAGGCAGACAGTGATGACGATGGCGCTGATGGTTGCTCCGACAACAGCGACAAACAGGAGCGAGTGACAGACTTGGATTTGGCGCAGTCAGCCGACGAGGTATCCGAGGGGAGTCTGTGTTTGGTTTTGGTGAGGTTGAGTCTCGGTTGAGTTGAGGCGGAGTGACACTGAGGTGAGGCGTATTCTTGTTGCGCTGGCGCCGCTCGTCCGCTAGTTCTTGGTAACGTTGTGGTAGGGGCAGGCCGGGCGGTGGACTGGGGACTGGGGCTAGGTTTTACACAGTAACAGTAACAACTTGGTCAGGGCCAGGGTGGCCAGGAGGCTAGATTGATTGCTGTCAGTTTTGCCAGGTTGTGGAATCGAAGCCTAAAAAGGCACGATTGGGCGAGCCTTCTGAAGGTGAAGGTGTGGGTGGCGCAGTGGACGTAGCTACTGGATCTGCTGATTTGCAGCCGACGGGCGTGTCTTCAGATCTTGGTTGGGCTCGAGAAACGGATGGTCACACTCCGCCTTCGTTTCCAAGTGCAGGAGCTGTTGCGTCTGCTGCGTCCTCATCCTCCACCGACAGGCGTGACTCAACCACTTCGCGCGGGCGTGGTTCAGTGTGGGCGATGTGGCAAGTGTGTCTGTTTCAGCGACCGCTGTGGAAGTTCCGGCGCCGCAAGGTGCCACTGCCACCGCCACGAAGGCCGCCCAGAGCTTGGCAGGATGGGGGCCAGGGCCGGGCCCGTGGCCGATCCTTCAACCAGTTTGCGGCGGCAGCGCAATGATGTCTTGCTCGCGCAGGCAAAGCAACCATCTCAGAACAAGCAAGGTGGGCGCATGGTGGGCGACTGAATCCGCATCCCAGCCTCTCGGGATCGTCAGCTGTTGGGCGGTCCGCGACATCCTCCGTCAACCGAGCTGCCATTGCGGTCTTCAATCTTTTCTGAGCATCTCGGCCGCGCTTTAGATGTGAGTCGTTTGAGTTCATCTGTGTCAACAGCCTCGATTGCGAACGTGCCAAGTTAGCGAGTCAGGCTGCGTCAGGCTGAGTCCGGTGAGTCAGGTGAGTCAAGGCTTCAAGGTCAGGCAAGTGTCAGGTGTGACCGTCAATGTGTCCCGTTACTCCAGTTGTTTTGTTTTGTTGAATTCCCGTACGTTGGGCATGGCGGGCAGCGGCGGTGTCTTGTATCTCTTGTCTTCTTCTCATCTCATCATCATCTGAGTCATCTGTTGTCTTTCTCCGAATGCATTCTACTCAATTCTACCACCACCGACCACGCTACCACTACCACTACCATACCACTACTAGTACTCTAGTACTACTAGTACTACTAGTTCTACTAGTACACTAGTACTACTAGTACTACTACTAGTACTACTAGTACTACTACATTGTACGTTGACTGCGATCATTGCTTGCACCATTCCCTCCTACCATTCCCTCACTCCATTCGGACTCCGCCCCATGTGGACCTGTCTCCTACTTCGACAACGACTGCCCTTCGATGTCCCTTGCTTCCGCTGCTTCTACGTGTACTAGTCATGATTAGTGGGCCGGGGCTCGGATGGCATTTGTCACGGGCTTTACCCAGGAGCCATAGCCAGACCAACATTATCATTGCTCTCGTGGTCCCCATTGTTGTGGGACCAATCCGAACAAAAACCATTCAGGGCTTGAGGCTTGTGCAGAAGGCAGTTGCTGAGGCCGAGTCCTGTTGAGATCGAGCAGCATTGTATGTGGGGCGCCATACATACGTCCGCTTACGCACGTATCACACACACACATACATACATACAAACATACATACATACATACATACATACACACACATACATACACACACATACGGACATACATACATAATACATACATTACATTCTTTGTGGCTGACATGACATGGGTGCCATGGGTGCTTTTTTTTGCTTGGCAAGGACCACGCAATTTGTTGGCAGTGGCAACTTGGTTTTCGCGATTATCAAGCGGCCTGATTTTGCTCAATGGCACGTGTCGTGCCCTTGCCATCGTTACACCACGGCCGACGGCAAATCGCGAACTGCAGCCGTGCGATTGGCGTTCGTGGCGATCTGACTGACGAGATCGTCCTTCGCAAGCTCAGATTTTGGATCTGGAAAGGCAGGCAGCATGCTTGCATTCGGCATTCATGCACGCATGCCTGCAGCATGCATGCATACATACATACATACATACATACGCACAGACACACACACACACATTGACATACAGACATGCGTGGCCTGACATAGGACACACATACATGCATCCATACACACGCTCACACATAGGGTTGCCATGCCCGCATCCTGTGCTGGTTGTAACTCTGGAATCGGATCGAAGTCGATAACTTCAGAGCCTCCAGCCTCCAGAGAGCTCATAGAGCCCACAGTACCTGCCAGGCTTCGACATCTCTGCTGCAGATCCAGATGCAACGGCCGACGCTGTGGAGGCCATTCGCAAATCGCACGTTTTCATGGAGCCTCGGCAGCCCTGGTCCTAGCCACAAGAAATCATATAAGCTTGTGGCTTGTTGGTGGTGGTGGCTGAGTTTAGCGAAACATCATCATGTGGGGTCATTTCAATCGCTTACGTTCTCGTCCCAGGACCTCCCAAGTGGATCTGATCTTCCGGCTGCCGACGAGTTGATCGCGCGATCGAGGTTTCCATCAGCTGCTTTAATGCTCGCCGGGAGATCTGTGAGATGTCCAAACATGATCGACCAGCAGCACATCCAGCTCACCCTCCCAGACGAGAGGCAGAGCCAGGGACATGCAGAATTTTCAAAACTCTTTTGAGTACTGGGCTCCGTGCAATCTTAAGCCTACACCCTAAACGCCTAAGCTCGCCGAGGCCCTAAGCCCTGAACTCTGAAACCCTCACTGTAATTCTGGCTGACAGGTGATAGGGTTTGGGTTGTCGGATTTAGGGTTTTAGGGTTTGGTCCCAAAACGCTCCCAAGTGGTGCTCTGTCTGAACAGGACCCGGCCAGACCCAGCGGCCCAGCCACTGAGCAGCCACTGCCAATCTGTGGCTCCACATGAGGAGACGAGGACTCGGACCTTTTCAGAAATGTGTGTCTTCTGGTTTTTGTAAAGCTTGGCGTAGGATTTAGGATTTAGGGCCGTTTGGGGCGGTGTTTCGCGTTTAGGCTTTAGGGTTTGGGGTTTTGGAATTTACTGTTCCCACGTGGTGCTCTGGACCCAGCAAAGCCCAGCGAGGCCCAGCGGGCTAGCCACTGCCAATCTGCCTTCTGTGTTGTCCAACTCCGCAACTGCGGAGACTCCGCCTCAGCCACCCCGGCCCCGACCTGGCCCGTGGCTCCACATGAGGAGACGAGACTTGGACTCGAGGACCTTTTCAAATTGTGAGTCTGCTGTGTTTCTGGGTTTAGAATTTAGGAATTTGGGTACATAGGCCAGAAGGTTCTAGGGTTTGGGGTTTTCGGGTTTAGGGTTCAGGTTTATGCTTTAGGGTTTGGGGTTTTGGGATTAGGTGGCGCTTTGTCTTTTTAGGACCAAGCGAGGCCTTGCGGCCTAGCCACCTGCAGCCACTGCCAATCTTTGGCTCCACATGAGGAGACGAGGACGAGGACCTTTCCAAAATGTGTCTTCTGTCTTCTGGTTTTGCAAAGCTCGGTAAGGGCTTGGGTTTGGTGCTTCGGGTTGAGGGTTTGAGCTTTTGGCTTTTGGGTTTTGGGTTTTTGGGGACTTTGGGTTTAAGGTTTGGTCCGAAAACCCCCAAGTGGTGCTTTGCCTCTCAGGACCTAGCCACTGCCAATCTCTGGCTCCACATGATGAGAAGACGAGGACCTTGCCAACGTTGTGTTTCCCGCGTTTTTTAAAGCTCGGCGAGGGTTTTAGGATTTAGCGTTTAGGGTTTTAGGCTTTAGGGTTTGGGTTTCGTCCGAAACACTCCCAAGTGGTTCAAGTGGTGCTCTACCTCTCAGGACATAGCCACTGGCAATCTCTGGCTCCACATGATGAGGAGACGAGGACCTTTCCACATTGCGTTTCTGGTTTTTTGTAAAGCTCAGCGAGGGTTTAGGATGTAGCGTTTAGGTTTAGGCTTTGGGGTTTGGGCTTAGGATTTAGGGTCTGGGGGTTTCGGGTTTAGGGCCTGAGTTTTAGGGTTTTGGGTTTTGGGATTTTGGGCATAAGGTTTGGGTCCGAAAACGCTCCCAAGTGGTGCTCTACCTCTCAGGACATAGCCACTGGCAATCTCTGGCTCCACATGATGAGGAGACGAGGGCCTTGCCAACGTTGTGTTTCCGGGTTTTTTAAAGCTCGGCGAGGGCTTAGGATTTAGCGTTTAGGGTTTAGGCTTTAGGGTTTGGGTTTTGGTTGGGCTTAGGATTTAGGGTCTGGAGGTTTCGGGTTTAGGGTTTGAGCCTTAGGGTTTTGGGTTTTGGGATTTTGGGCATAAGGTTTGGTCCGAAAACGCTCCCAAGTGGTGCTCTACCTCTCAGGACATAGCCACTGGCAATCTCTGGCTCCACATGATCAGGAACGAGGACCTTTCCCAACATTGCGTTTCTGGTTTTTGTAAAGCTCGGCGCGAGGGTTTAGGATGTAGCGTTTAGGGTTTAGGCTTTGGGGTTGGGCTTAGGATTTAGGGTCTGGGGGTTTCGGGTTTAGGGCCTGAGCTTTAGGGTTTTGGGTTTTTGGGATTTTGGGCAGAAGTTTTGGTCCGAAAAACGCTCCCAAGTGGTGCTCTGAGCTCTGTCTCTCAGGACCTAGCCAGGCCTAGCGGCCGAGCCATTGCTATGCTAATCTCTGGCTCCACATGAGGAGACGAGGACGACGAGGACTTGAGAACCTTTACAATTTTGTGTCTGTGTATGTGTGTGTGTGGTGTTTTCTGGTTTTTGTAAAGCTCGGCAAGGTTCAGGGCAGTCTGTCCTGGTCGGAACGGTGCTGGGTGGGTGGCTGTGTGGCTGTGTGGCTGCGTGGCTGGGATGGTGGCAGGCTAACAGGTGGGAGGGAGGGAGGGCAGGTGGAGGACTCAAAAAGCCTTACTTTGCCGAGCCCAAGCTTAATTGCAGACCCCCCCCTGCAATTAAGCTTTTTGCGGTATGTTTTTTGGTGTTTTTTGTTGCCGCAGGGGGTCTGGACACCCCACGACAACAAAAAACCAAAAAACATACCGCAAAAAGCTTAATTGCAGGGGGGGGGGTCTGCAATTAGCTTTGGGCTCGGTAGTTAAGGTTTTGGCGACACTGAACGGCTTAATTGCAGAGGGGGTTAAAAGCGTTTGGGCATTAAGAGGGGGGGTCTGCAATTTTTTGGGCGGTCCGGCGGTGGGACACAACAGCGCCGGTCGCTTAATTGCAGAGGGGGGTCTGCAATTAAGCGTTTGGGTGGTCGGGCGTGGGACACAACAGCGCCGGCCGCTTAATTGCAGAGGGGGGGTCTGCAATTAAGCGGTTGGGCGGTCCGGCGGTGGGACACAACAGCGCCGGCCGCTTAATTGCAGAGGGGGGTCTGCAATTAAGCGTTTGGGCGGTCGGGCGGTGGGACACACAGCGCCGGCGGCTTAATTGCAGAGGGGGTCTGCAATTAAGCGTTTGGCGGTGGGGCGGTGGGACACATGTTTGGGCGGTGTGACACAACAGCATTGGCCGCTGAATCGCAGAAGGGGGGAAGCGTTTTGGGCTGTGTGTGGCGGTTGCAACAGCAGCACTTTGCAAAAAACCCCCCCCCCCCCCCCCCCCCCAAAAAAAAAAAAAAAATGGGGAGTTTTCTTAGGGGAGACCCAGATTGGCAGGGGAAAAAGTAGGGCAGCAGGGCAGCTGGCATGGCTGAGGCAGCTGAGGCACAAAAAAAAAATTGCGAGAGTTTTGCCAGGGCGGAGACCCACGTTGGAAGGGGAAAAAGCAGTCGAGCCACGGAGTGGGGGAACCACAGTACCGTTTATGGGTTTGGGGGCAGCTGAGGCACAAAAAAAAAATTGCGAGAGTTTTGCCAGGGCGGAGACCCACGTTGGAAGGGGAAAAAGCAGTCGAGCCACGGAGTGGGGGAACCACAGCATCGTTTATGGGTTTGGGGGGGGGGGGGGGGGGGGGGGGGGGGGGGGGGGGGGGGGGAGGGGGTGGGGGGGGGGGGGGGGGGGGGGGGGTTGGGGGGAGGGGGGTGGGTTGGGGGGTGGGGGGGGGGGGGTTTTGGGGGGGGGGGGGGGGTTGGGGGGGGGGTTGGGGGGGGGGGGGGGGGGGGGGGGTTGGGGGGGGGGGTTGGGGGGTGGGGGCTTGGGGGGAATTGGTGTGGCTGTTGGGCGCTCAGGACTTGTGGAGGGCAGCCAGCCTTGGAAAGTTCTTGCGGGTGACGAAAACAGCCAGAACCTTTGCGTTGGATGCTGGTTGTTGCTGCGCAAGCAAGCGCCGCTATTGCAGTTCATGATAGGTCCTTGAGTGTCTCAGGCGGCCCCAGCCCAGCCCGGCTCAACTGGTCCAACATCCAAGAGCAAGTGTCAGGCAAGGTGTCATCGGTGTGCATGTGCAAGTCCGTGTTTCAGCAAACAGAACGCCGGCCGCCGCCGCCCGTCATAAGTCTAGCCTGTCCTGTCCGAGTCCGAGTCCTCCCGAGCCTGCCGGAGTCAGTCCTGTCTAGATCTTTGCCTGCGCCGGTACTCACCTCGCCATGAGTGTCGTGAGCAGCAGCAGCAGCAGCAGCAACAACAGTGGAAGTGGGAGCTCTAGCAATGAGCCGTGTGACACGTGTGGTCCTGGTCCAGTCTTTGACTGTGACTCGGAAGACTCGAAAGGCTTACATGAAGCTGCAGTTGCAGAGACTGCAACGGCGGGCGCGTCGGGAGATACAGGCGACGAGGGCAATCACCCGGACAATGATAGTGGAAGCGCTGGTGACCACATGGATTACTCTCCTGCCTCTTTGGAGCTGGATACAGAATTGCGGGAGGAGCGACCCACCGACGGCTTTTGTTTGCAGTCTGCAGTCTGCATTTGTTGGAAAATCTATATGTTGACTGCTGACGCTTGACAGGCTATGTCGTCGACCGCACGACCGGCCCCAGCATCCGATGAAGAACTGCATGCGTGGCCAGACTGGTTCTGCCGGCGGTTATGGGCCACTCCGGAATGCGGTGCAGACTACAAGCAGAATTTTGCTGATCTCTACAATCACTATGATATATGTGTCTATGACTCATATGCAGGGAGCGGCAACGGTTCTGTCAGCCTCAAGAAGCAGATGAATGCCTGCGTTCGTGGTGCGGGTTCTTCGGATTCCTTCCTTCCTTAGTTTTGGCAGCTTTCAGCTTTGGTTCAGATATGCAAGTCTGCTCTTGCCACGCTCCTGCCGATGATTGCTGTGTGTGACCGCTGCAAGGTTTAGAATGGCGGGAGTCGTGTGTGGAGACTCGCGTTGCCATCGAATGGGATGCCACAGCACAGAAGGTGCTGCGCAACCTTCACAAGGACATCAGAGACATCAGTGTCAATGGAGGGTGCTTTGTCAGGGCATGCTTTCAGAATCATGGAGTCGCTGTAGTGTGTAGGCTACTGCGTACGGCTGACCAAACCACAGGACTATTGTCCAAAGCATCTTCTTGGTGACCTGTCGCATTTGGTCACAGCTGAGTGCAATGCTTTGCTTGATCAGGCCCGTCACCTCACTTTACAAGAACATAACATGGAGTTGGCTGTAACGGATGAGAATGAAAGTGAGCTTCTGGAGAGAACTGGCAAACTATTGCTTTCACGATATATGGAGATCTTGAAGGTTCCGGAACATTTCGAAAGCAGTAGCCGCTGCCTGATGTGTGAGCAGCCGGTGCCTGCTGCAAAGGGGGCTCCGCGTCCCAAAAAGAAAAAGGCAAGGCTTGCGGCCACAGAGCTAAGAACTTCGTTGCAGCTTGACAAGGCCAGCCCGGGGTGTGTACCATGCGCCCATGAAGTCGGTTGCTAGAGGGCCACTTGCGTTGTTTGTGCTTTCCGAAACAGAACAGGCCTGCCCAACGCCACTGGGTGACATCAACAGCTTGGCCGTCTTGAAGCCCACGCCGACCGGTTCGAAGAAGAAGCTCACAGCTTTCGTAGCAGGCACAACGTGCACGGATGTTTCAGTTATGGGCGGCATGTCTGACTTATTGGCGTTGTCGACTTGTCGTAGTAACAGAGTAACATGTGACACGGGGCATGCAACATCAGGTTGTACGGTTGTAGCTTCGGCCCCTGTTTTGCTACCCGAGGCAAGCAAGAGAAGCTGGCAGGAGCTTCCTCGAGATATCTGGCAATTTGGATAGGCTGCATTTTGCAGTCGGAACCAGCAGCTTGCCTGCAGTTGGCTTGCAGGACCAGGACCTTTTGCGTGCTGCGTGGAACTGTCAGCTGTCAGTTGTCAGCTCGAAAGAACTGCAGAAACAATGTCCTGCGTCAGGATGTGGTGCTTCATGAATGCACCACTGGGTTCGACAGAGACACGTTCCACGAGCTGCTGGGATCGAAGTATGAGGTGCACTCTTGCCCCGTGAACCTGGGCCCGGACTTTTTGGGCTGGCCCATGACGCGCAAAAGGCTGGCTTCATGACAATGGCATGATAGCATGCCAAACCAAACTGCCACCTGCTCGTTCTGTGCCGGTCTTTGGTCTGGCCAGGAAGTACACAGTTCTCACGAAACGATCGACCTGCACTCTTGGATTTGACAAGCTTGAGGGCCTCAAGCATCTTCTTTGCAAGCCAACGCTGTCCCCGTCATGTTTCCAGTGTGCACCACAGGCGGATAGGGACCCGTGACCTGTGACACGGAGCCTGGATAATTTGCACCGGTAGCCAGTAGCAACTTCGCAGGCCGATGTGGATCGGATGAAAAAGGAAATGGCCGCTCGGGCACGCAAGCCGATGGGGTCTGCGTTCCAGACGCTTCTGGGAGGCGCAGCCGCTGCGCTCTGTGTGTGTGTGTGGGTGTGTATGTAGTCATGCAGTCCAGCCACAGGTCGCAGGCTGAGGCACAGGACACTGATACGTGCAACTTGCAGGACAAAAGCCCCTTTACGTTGACGCTTACCGAAAAATTCCGAAGGTGCAGCGGGCCCTTGAGGACCAGAATGCCGTGGTTTACATCAATATTTCGCAGAACCCCAACACGAGAGCCACGTTCTCTTCGCGAGCACTCCCGTGTCTGCTTCGTGGATCTTTGATTTGGTGCTTGAGACCGGCAGACTCGATGGAGGCGCCAGAAGAAAGGCCACTGCTGCCACAGGCCAGACTCGACCGTCAGTCAGTCCATGACCACGAGCGATAGGGTAGCCTGGTAGGCCGCCAGGCCGGGCCCTGTAGGCGTTCACAACATTAGCCGCCTTGCGCAGGAACACCTGCAGGCGATGGGGGTCACAATCTTCCCGTGGCTGGCCTGCTCGAGCACGTCATATCCACAATGGGGGTGGATGCCCAACTCGGGGGCACAACAAAAGAAGATCGCGGGGAATGATGCTAGACTGCACGGCCGTGCAGGGTCACTGTGCAAACCCTAAACCCGAAACCCGAATGTTGGACAGTTGTCAGTTGTCCGCTTGTTTTGTTTGCTGTTGGCTTTCGTTCTTTTGTGTATGTTTAAGTTTACATCTAAGAATCTAAGTCTAAGTCTAAGTCTAAGGCAATGCACGCTGCTTGTGTTGGCAGCATATGGCTGTTGGTGCTCAGTACTCTCCGCTTCCATGGATCCGATGATGACGGTGACGGTGATCAACGTCCAGGGGAGTCAAGAGAGTGCCTGTGAGTGATTCCAGATCCTGTAGCGACAGTCAGTCTCTGAGAGTCTCAGTCTACTAGAAGCTGAGTGACTGAGTGTGCAGCGGGCTTGACTTGATGCAGCTGGGAAACAGTTTGGGTTTGACTTGATGTTGCCGGTTGTCTGAGTAGTTGTCTGTCTTGACGGTCAGTCGGCCTTAGTCTATGTGACATGTGACGTCCGTGACGTGGTTCATCTTTCAAAGTCGAGTCAGAGCTGTCGCGGTAGCAGTAGCAGTTGTAGTTTGTGACATCTGTGTGTGGTTCTGGTGTGGCATTGCGCGTGTGCCAATGTCACATCAATGTGCTGCCGCCGGGTGCTCCTCTGACGCCTCGTCAGTTGTCCACAACAAGAAGGGTGGGGGCGACGGGGGCGGAGAAGGAGAACAATCTTCACTGCATTTCTGCAAGCAACACACCGCCTTCGCTCGTGCAATGCGCAACCAAGCCCAACGTGGAGGCCTGATGCACGAGTGTGCGAAGATGACGAACGAAGAGAAGGCGGAGTACCTGAGTCTGTTCAAGCTTTTCTGTGAGCAGTTTCTTGGCTTGCGATGTTTCCAACGGAATCCCACGTGCTTGTGTGCAGTGTGCGCAGTACTCGGCACGGTGGCACCACGTCTTTGTTGCTTGGCATTATGCTTTTTTTTCTGGAGCCCAGGAAGCCCGTGACCGTGACCGGCCAAAATGATGAACAGGCGAATGAATGAGGACGCCCGCCCGCCGTGACAACGCAGATCTGAGTTGCAGTCGCAGTAGCGGCCTCAAGGCCGGCAGTCAGAGTTGACTGACTGTACTGCAGATTTTGTCAGACGTGTGATGGTGGTGGTGGCTCGCCAGTGACATGATACGTGTAAAGAAAAATGGCCTGGCTGAACTGCTGAGCCTGGCTGTCGGCCCATGGCGGCCCATATCCGGCAGCGTTGAGTTGAGTTCAGTGGAGCGTTGAGCCATGCCGTGCCTTTGCGTTGCATCGCATGCATTCGATTGCTATTTTCTGCCCTCAAACTCAAACCGATCTAGGTGTGGGACCGTTGCGAGGCTGCTTTCCCTTGCGAATTGTCGAGGGGTAGCAGCGGGCAACTGGTGCAGGAAGCGCCAGGTGCTTCAGCCGGCCTGCGCCCGCTTCTTTTTCCGACTTTGTGGTGCCCGAGCTAGAGGCCTCAGAGGCCTCGTGGCCGGCGCCGGTGCCCCGCCCCAGCTGCCTCAGCTTTGGGCTCATGTCGTGCCGATGCGCTGCGTGCGCTGCCGATGCTTCGGTTGTCAAGACTTGCCCTGGGTCTACGACTACGAGCCTTGCTTTCTGCACCCGACATGCTGGCCGCCGTCGAGCCTGGCATGATCAAGCCAACAAGGCCGGCATGTTGCAGGACTTGCAGGAGCTTGAGGTCGCAGATCCGGCGCGGTATCTGACGGCGTTCATCACATTCTGTGATGGGCAGCCGGAGATTCCTGGTCTGAAAAAGCAATATGTTGTTGCGCGCCATCTTACATCTTCGTCTCCGACTTCGTTTCTTTTGCATCTCCATTGGCCCATTGGTTGTTTTGTTTTGTGTGCAATATGCAACCCCAGGAATGCCACAAAGCGTGGGCGCAAGAAAACGGAGGACAAGCAGCAGTACGACTTTGCAGAGCTGTTGCATTCGCAGCGGCTTGCCTGACATCTACGAGTTTACGACAGTCTACGAGTCTACAAGGCTACGGCTACGAGTCTAGACGATTCGTTCGAGGGCCCAGTCCGCCCAGTGTCACGTTGCCGTTGCTATATGATGTCTGTGACACATCGCTCTGCTCTCAGGTCGGCGGGTGTGCGCGAGTCCAAGGACATCAAGTGCAGGCAAATGGCCTACGAAGATTTCATGGATTTCTTCCAGAAAGATGCGCCGTCATGGCTGAGTGCTTGGGCGGCAACCTACCTGCTGGTGTGACAGTGTGACTTATGACCAGTGACTTGTCACCAGGTTGTCTTTTGACACCCGTGCTGCCGTGCTGCTTGCCCACCCATGCCAATGCGACTTGCAGGTATAGTGACTGTGGGTCGTGGGTCGGTTCTGACTCAGGATTGAACAAGGGCCAAGCCAAAGACAAATGGAAGCAGGATCTGAAGAATCCGCACATCAAGAAGACGAAGATGACACGTCTGGCGACGGGTGAGAAGGCAAGATCTGCTTACTCGCACTTGACCTGGCGGCCTGCTTGCTTGCTGACTTAGCAAGTAATATGGATGAGCCTCCGTCTTCTTTGTCTGAGGTGACCGTCATGTATGTTCCCTTGCCGGCCGAGTTGGTGGTTAGCGAGTTTCAGGATGTGTGCTGTGCATTTCTGCTAGTCGGTGCTGCGAGGGTTGCCTTATTGTACTGTTGCAATGCTGCAAACCCTAAACCCTGAACCGCCTGAACCTTGAAGCCCGGCCCGGAACCCTAAACCGCCTAAACCCTAAACCCTATGCCTAAACCGCCTAAACCCTAAACACGTTGCCAGGAAGGAAAGATTTCAATGGATCGTAAAACTGTGGGCAAGAATGACGCGGCCGTGGAGAAGTTGAACCGTGCGGCCACCGCGGCGTCTCGCTCGCTTATGGGCGACAACAGCACCTTGCTCACCACGATTACGACCCATGACCCATGATTCAAGTTGATGCAATCAAATTAGCTACATAATCCGTTTCAATCGAAAATTGGCAGGCATCTCCTTCGATTTGGGGCTGAGTGTAGATGACGTGGCGCATCCCCGGCTGGTGTCTGATGCTGGCGGTACAGAGCTGCGGCCAGCGTCTGGCATGTGTGATGAAAACCCGCGGTATGGAGCAGCCGCGCCCAATGCGAAGGCCAAGGCCAAGGCCAAAGCTGGAGCTCGCAAATTCTCATGCCCCTTTGACCGCACATGTTCCAACACAGCCACCATGCCATGTACTTGTGACGTGTGTCTCAGAGCTAAGGTGTTGTCGTGGCTTCCTCGTCCCTCAGAACGTCTACGATGAGGCAGTACAACCAGACGTTCAAGTCGCTCGTGGATGCAGTGGCAGGGGCGCAGAAGGTGATGAAGGACACCGACGCCCAGGTTGAGAAGGGCGAGGCCGAGGATGTGCGTGACGACCCAATGTATCAGGAGATGAGCAGTCGCCTGCAGATCGCCGCTCTGTCAAATTCTGTCAGTCTTGGCCGATGGCCGATGGGCCGCCGTAGAGTGAGTGTGTTGCTGGAGCAGTTTTACGTCCATGCTATGCCCTGTTGTGTTCCGAGACCTTAGGCTCTGAAAGCTTTGGGACTTCAGAAAGGCGACAACCCCAAGGGCTTGACGACGGCGGACGTTCCAACCTTGGACAAACAGGCCATGGACGCGGTGGAAAAAGAACTTGCGGATCTGTGCGCCAAGGACACGTATCTTGAGGAGCAGATGGGAACGGCAGGCCTTGAAGGACCGCTTTGTTTCGCAAGGGTGACAGCCCTGCGTAGCAAGACGGACCTCCTCGGGTCCGTAGACGCAGTCGAAGCGCATTTCAGCCAAGCGGTGCAGGGCATGGTGATGCTCGGCGCTGTGGCTGGGGCGCTGAGTACCGCGTCGCGCACGTACGTGAGTACAGCTGCGGCCCTGAAGGCGGCCAAAAAGAAGGAGCGACAAGCGCTCGAGAAAGAGCGACTTCGCCTCGAGAGGGACCAAGAGAAAGATGCTGAGAAGCTGCGCAAGCTCCAGGAGAAACTAGACACCAACGCGGACGCTGAAAACGGCTCAGATGGAGATCCGAAACGCCTCTCTGTGGGCAGCAGCAGTGCCCCCCCCTCAGGCAAGAAGCGCCGAGCTCCTGCGCACGCGGCGTTTGCAAACACGGACCCGTCAGTTCTCTCCTCAAGTTGGGGCCCAGACGCGCCAGTCAGCGTGGTGGATACAATTGTGCCGTGGTTGCAGTGGCCGTTGTGGTGCTGTTGGGATATGCCTCGTCGCATCGTTCTCCCTGACATTCTGACATGATCATGAGCAGTATATGAATAATGGATTGAATGTCAGTAAACTCTGCGAGATCAGGCCGCGGCAATGAACGTGATGATGGAAGGTGAGCCAGTGGTGGCGCGTCTGCGCCGAGGACACATGAAGAAGACCATGGAGGCATCTTGACTGACACTCTCTCTCTCTCTCTCTCTCTCTCTCTCTCTCTCTGTTTGTCTGTCTGTCTGTCTGTCTGTTTGTGTGGGTGAGTGGGGTGCCACCCAGTACTCAGAGACTGAGAGACTCAGAGCGGCAGTCGTCGTGTTGCATTGTTGCATTGCTGAGTACAGCAACGCTGACGGCGACATGGGGTTGGAAGCCAAAGAAATTGGCCAAATGAACACGAACATCTTGCATGCGGTGAAGACCTTCAATGGCCAGCTGTCGCAAGCGTTCAAGGCGCTGTCGCTGCTGCCTCTGTTGCGGGCCTAGGCCGCTTTAGGCCTAAATTAAACCCCAAGGCCGCCAAGCCCCCCAAGCCCCAAGCCCTCACGCTAAGCTCAGGACTCAGGAGCCAGGAGCTCTCTACAGAAGCCTAAGCCGCGTAAGTCGCCTAAGCCCTAAGCCTAAACCGTTTAGCCTAAACCTAAACCTAAACCCTAAACCGCCTAAACCGAAACCCTAAATGCGATGCAGGCGGAGTCCGGCGATGTGAGGCAGATGCTGCCAATGGATGATCAAGGGCCCTCACTGTATTTGAACTGGGCTATCTGCGCGGAAAAGCAGATCCAGGAGGCGCTCAAGGAGAAGCGTGCTGCGTGTTGAGTCTGAGTTCTGTCATGTCTGTTATGTTCGATGGGTTACATGACGTGGTAGTGGCGTGCAAGCTCGTGGTGTTGCTGAACTGCTTTGCCAGTTGCCTTCAGGACACGTTTGGCTATGAAGCTTTTCAAAAATCGAATGGTGTTGGCGTCGTGCTTGATGTCATGGCTGACCAGAACCCAGCCTTGGAGGACTGGTAGCTGGTAACTCAACGTTGTTCCTGTCCTAAGTCCAAAAGAGAAGGAGCGAACTCACAGTGGCTCTGGCAATATAACGGTATCGACGGTCGAATCGCACCGTCACCGTAGCCGTAGCAGTAACTGCAGTAATAATGTCATTGCCAGTACCTAGTGCTTGCCATTGCCCATTGCCGCAATTGCCACGAGGAGCATATCCAGACCTTGCGATATCCTTGCTTCGTTGGGGAAAAGGAGAGCAACATCCACTCCGGGCTATCCCCTGGCGGCGTTGCCACGGTCACTTATCAGGCCGGGTGGCTGGGCCAGGCCGTCGACACTTCAGGCTTTGCACGTGTGAGTGTGCGTCGGGTCGTGCTGTGAGTTAGCGTTTAGCAGCCATCCGTTGCAACAGTCTTCAACGCCCCGACCCCGGCCCTGACCCTTCTCCCAAATCCCAAACCGAAAGAAGCATTTCTTGTCAGCCCATGGGTGTGCGCAGGTGCAGGGAACAAGACGATTCTCCATCAGCCCAGTGGCCCACGTTCTTCAAGCAGTGCCAGCCACCTCATCGTCCTCCAGTGTGTCCTTTACAGAATGCATTCAACATTACGCCCGGCTGACGCCAAAGCTAGCAGAAGAACACAAGATCGTGGTACGCACCGGTGCCTTAATGCCTGGTCACGCGGCTGCAGTTTAAAGGCCTTGAGCCTTGAGACTCATGACTCGTGACCCTGCGCCGTGTCAATGCCATGTTGCAATGCGTCCGTGACCGTGAGAGTGAGAGTGTGAACTGTGAACAGCGGCGAATTGCTGTGCTATTGCAAATGGCAACCAGTCAGTAGAAACCAGTTTTGAAACACAACAAAAAAGGTGACGTCATGTTCCTGCCTGTGGGCATGTTCATGGTCAGCAAGACGCACAACGAGAGCAACATCAGCCTCCGAATGTCTTGCCCGTATGTTCATCGAGAGACCGATTTCGATGCCGTTTGCGATGCCTTGGGGAAATGTTTGACAGAGATGCCACAGACACTTGCTTGTGCATTAGTTGGTCGTCTGATTCGTGTTTCAACTTTGCCAAATCTGATCGCTGTCGCGGTTGGGTCTTGGGTCGGTTTGGGAGTTGTGTTGGGCCCAGGTTGGCTCCTTCCCGAAGCCTCGCTGAGCATCTTCGTGCGATGACACAAGCAGCGTTTCAGGAGCAGAGAAAGCAACCGCCGCCGGCAGAGGATGAAGAGGGCAACGAGTCTGAGGCTGAGACTGACGCTGATGCCAGTGAGCAGTCTGGCTCTGACTCTGATCCAGAATTGCGCAAAGACAAGGGTAGTGACACGGAGGTGGAAGAAGAAGGTGAACGTGGGAAAGAGGAAGAGGCTGAAAACAAGTCTAGAACCCCGGTGCTCGAGCTGGACTACACAGACGCGGGCTTGATGAAAGGCCCGCCAACACTGCCGAACGCCGACAGTCCCTCCGTTTTCGGCGACTTCTTTCTGGATGAGCGGTACTGCCTCACGCACGAGATCAAGCGCGCCAAGATGCATCCTCTTTTCGCAGAGTACCTGCCGAGCGTCCTCGCAGACGTAGACGAGGAGGACTATGAGTTTCCTGTACTGGCGTTGGCGCTTTGAATTTTAATATAGGTCAATTAGTACGTTACGGTCACGGTCAGTTCAGACTCAGGGACGCACCAGTCACTAGGCCCAGCAGCTTCACCTCAGCACCGCATCACCTGTCAAGCTGCACTGGCGCTGTCTGTTTGTCACCGTCAGTTCGCCTCTCAGGTTCGGCGACCCCTCCGGCGATTGCCTCGCAGATTTGGAGCACTTTTGCGAATGGTTGCAACGTCGCACCGGTGTGATCAAGGCTCGTGGTCGTGGCGCTAGTGCTGGTCCTGTTTACTGGCAGTGTGCTTGGTTCGTGGGGCAACCGCCAGGCCCACCAACCAAAGGCAAAGCCAAGCGCTGCTCCCGAAGACAGTGCTGCCAGTGCTGCCCCTCTGATCCCGACGACCGGGACCGGAGCCGGAGCCCCGAGGATGGAGGAGATGGAGAAGCCGGAGAAGGCAACAGTTCTCCTGGCAGCTATCCTTGTGTGCTGTGCTGTTGTGACTGTAATGCATCGCTGTGTGGCAGTATGGTAGACGGTAGAAGCACGTGGCAAGGGTGGCGGTGAGGAAGCTGCTGCTGCTGGAGTTGATGATGAAGCCGACAGGGAAGTCAGGTCCGAGACGTCGCAGGACACGCTCGAAGGACATTTGGCGGAGCTAATGGAGCAGGTGGAGCAGCAAGCGTGGTTGCCGCAGGCCGGCACAAGCCCCATCAGTCGGCACGACTTGACGTGGCTCAATTTTTGTGTGAGCCAGTCTGAGCCAGCAGAAAGAAGTTTGAGTGTGAGCCAGTGGTTCCCGGCCAGAGGAAGCCGCGACGGTGATCGGGGCGGAGACTCCTGTGACAGGGGAGACAATGCAGAACGAGGCCGCGGTGGCAGAGCATTAGGGCTATAGGCTATAGGCTCTCTCATGGTACTTATTCACCAAATATACCTGTACTATAACCCACTTAGGTGCCCTAATATGATCGAATCATAAGTACAGCGCAGTTTCATTGGTCTTTTTTTGTGCCGTGAACTTCCAACTAGGGTAAGGACAAGTACTGTGGTGTGTGTGTGTGTGTATTCTACGGAATTCTGCTGCTAGCCTTTACTGTTCTCTTGTCACTTGCCCGCAAGGAGAGGTCCGGTGAGCAGCCTAACGTCCTTCCCAGTGCCGCTCTGGCGCCAGAAGATGACACGCAGGCGACGGAGGCCTGCCGCATTGTCAGTGGTGTTGAGCCAGGGTAGGTAGTGGTGAACGGACGCGACCCGATTGAGGCATGCGTGCTTAGTGTTTGTACTCGCGCTGCTGCGGTCCGCAGTGTGAAACATGTGGAGTCAATGTTGTCACTGTTGCTTGCGTTCACTCGTTCACTTGTCCACCCTGAAAGGAAGCTAGCAAGCCAAGCCACCCGAGCCATGCTGCGCCCGCCCGCCAGGTGCTACCGGGTGTTCAGCCAGCCGATGTTCCCAGCGCAGCGATCGAGACTCCCGAAGCCGGTGCCGAGACACAGGCCGTTGCCGTTGCAGTGTCGCTGTGTTGCCTTGCAGTTTTGGGTGCTGTTCAGTGCACTGCTGACTGCCGGTATGTGGTTGTGCATGTGGACACGCAGCTTAAAGAAAAACCCGGGCCCGCCCACCTTCCAGGTGCTACCGGGCGTTCAGCCAACCGATGTTCCCAGCGCAGCGGTCGAGATGCCCGAAGCCCGTGCCGAGACACAGGCCGTTGCCGTTGCAGTGTCGCTGTGTTGCCAGTGTTGCCTTGCAGTTCTGCACTGCTGACTGCTGACTGGTATGTGGTTGTGCGTATGGACATGCAGTTACCCGAAAAGAAAAGCTAGCAAACCCGAGCCCGCCCACCTTCCAGGTGCTACCGGGCGTTCAGCCAACCGATGTTCCCAGCGCAGCGGTCGAGATGCCCGAAGCCCGTGCCGAGACACAGGCCGTTGCCGTTGCAGTGTCGCTGTGTTGCCAGTGTTGCCTTGCAGTTCTGCACTGCTGACTGCTGACTGGTATGTGGTTGTGCGTATGGACATGCAGTTACCCGAAAAGAAAAGCTAGCAAACCCGAGCCCGCCCACCTTCCAGGTGCTACCGGGCGTTCAGCCAACCGATGTTCCCAGCGCAGCGGTCGAGATGCCCGAAGCCCGTGCCGAGACACAGGCCGTTGCCGTTGCAGTGTCGCTGTGTTGCCAGTGTTGCCTTGCAGTTCTGCACTGCTGACTGCTGACTGGTATGTGGTTGTGCGTATGGACATGCAGTTACCCGAAAAGAAAAGCTAGCAAACCCGAGCCCGCCCACCTTCCAGGTGCTACCGGGCGTTCAGCCAACCGATGTTCCCAGCGCAGCGGTCGAGATGCCCGAAGCCCGTGCCGAGACACAGGCCGTTGCCGTTGCAGTGTCGCTGTGTTGCCAGTGTTGCCTTGCAGTTCTGCACTGCTGACTGCTGACTGGTGTGTGGTTGTGCGTATGGACATGCAGTTACCCGAAAAGAAAAGTTAGCAAACCCGAGCCCGCCCACCTTCCAGGTGCTACCGGGCGTTCAGCCAACCGATGTTCCCAGCGCAGCGATCGAGATGCCCGAAGCCCGTGCCGAGACACAGGCCGTTGCCGCCGCAGTGTCGCTGTGTTGCCAGTGTTGCCTTGCAGTTCTGCGCTGCTGACTGCTGGCTGGTATGTGGCTGTGCGTATGGACATGCAGCTTCCCCGAAAGGAAAAGTTAGCAAACCTGAGCCCGCCCGCCGCCCGCCTGGCAGGAGCTACCGGGCGTTCAGCCAACCGATGTTCCCAGCGCAGCGATCGAGACTCCCGAAGCCGGTGCCGAGACACAGGCCGTTGCCGTTGAGTGTCGCTGTGTTGCCTTGCAGTTTTGGGTGATGTTCAGTGCACTGCTGACTGCCGGCCGGTATGTGGTTGTGCATGTGGGCATGCAGCTTCCTCGAAAAGAAAAACCCGGGCCGGGGCCCGCCCACCTTCCAGGTGCTACCGGGCGTTCAGCCAACCGATGTTCCCAGTGCAGCGGTCGAGATGCCCGAAGCCTGTGCCGAGACACAGGCCGTTGCCGTTGCAGTGTCGCTGTGTTGCCTTGCAGTTTTGGGTGCTGTTCAGTGCACTGCTGACTGCCGGCCGGTATGTGGTTGCGCATGTGGACATGCAGCTTAAAGAAAAACCCGGGCCCGCCCACCTTCCAGGTGCTACCGGGCGTTCAGCCAACCGATGTTCCCAGCGCAGCGGTCGAGACTCCCGAAGCCCGTGCCGAGACACAGGCCGTTGCCGTTACAGTTTTGGGTGCTGTTCAGTGCATTGTTGACTGCTGGTATGTGGTTGCGCATGTGGACAGGTGACAGGCGACAGGTTGCAGGTTGCAGGCTTTGCAGCTACCTCGAAAAGACATAAGCCAGCCCGGGCCGCATCCGCCCGCCAGGTGCTACCGGGTGTTCAGCCAACAGCAAGTGAGAAGCTTGAAGCCCAGGTGGCCCAGGTCCCCCAAGTTTCTTGTGTTGTCAGAGCCGGGAGGGAGGGTAGCTAGCAGTGTTGCAGTGTCGACACGCGGTTGTTCCTGTGGACGTGTGGGGGTTTGCAGTTTGCAGTGGTTTGCAGTTGGGCAGGTTGCAGTTTACGATAATAAGGACTAAAGAAAGGGGGCACCGAGAAAAGATGATAGACCGTAGACCGGATAGACTTCGCAAATTCGCCACAAATAGGTTCGATTCGTAGGATCTCCTTATCCTTATGCCTTATGCTGCTCAGGACACCAACATCCCAGTAAGCGACCCCTCAATATCGTAATCCGCCAGGCCCCCGAATGACAGGCCCAGACCCCGACACCGGCCCCCAGGTTGCAGCGGTGTGGTCTTTGAAAAAGAAGTTAGCAAACCTCCCCGCCGGGTGGCGCACGCCTGGCAGGTGCTACCGGGTGTTCAGCCAACCGACGACTCCATTGCCGCGACCGAGACGCTTGAAGGTAAGACGCAGGCCGTGTTGTCAGAGCCAGGGTAGTAAAGCAGCGTTGCAGTTGTGGTGGTGTTGCGTTTGAGCTTGGTTTGTCGGGCTGTTACTAAAGCAGTGTGTTGCAGTTGCAGTGTAGATGCGGTGGTTCATTCGCCCCCCCCCCCCCTCCCCCCGCCCCCGAATGACTCAGTTGCGCTGAAAGTTTGAAAGTAGTCGAAGTTAGCAATTCAGCGAGGCCGCTAAGCCCGCCCACTGGCGCCCGCACGCCTCGCCCCAGCCCCCGCCAGTCCGCCAGGCGCTAGCCGGTGACGTTCCCAGTGCTGTGGTCGAGACTTCCGAGAACAAGAAGGGTCCGACAGAGGCCGGGCGGGCACAGCCAGTGGCTGCGGCAAGAGCCACTGTAGGTAGTGACGGTAGTGTGTGGCAGTGTGCTGGGCGTTGCCTTTGAAGTTTTGTTTCCGTGGCTGCGCAGCGCGCTGCTGTAACTCTAAGAGTCCGAGCAAGCCCACAACAAGCCACGCCCGCCCAGGCGGCCCAGGCGCTATCCAGTGTTCAGCCAGCAGATGTTCCCAGTGTCGCGATCGAGGCCCGGGCGGCCAGGGACAGGGTTGAGATTGAGGCCGTTTAGGCTGAGGCCGAGAGCTGAGGCTGAGGCGGTCACTTGTCAGTCCGTGTCTGTCACAAATGGTCACCGAGCTGCCCAAGCTTCAGAGAAGTTAGCAAGGCCAAGCCGCGCCCGCTGGGCCGCTAGGCCCTTTAAGTGGGATCGCAATAGCCAAGGTGCAACGGTGCAACTATGTCTTTTGGTATGCTAGCCTAGCAGGGTCCCGGGTTAGCAGGGCTGGCAGTTCCCCATAAGATCCGAGTCCCGAGTCCCGTGATGCAATTCGCCATGGGTGGCGACGGCGGCGGTGGCGATATTTTGCTATAATAGCCGACACTGGCCTACACGTTCGAATGGCTGCGCCACGGGAGCGACGGCTGCAGATGTGCGTGATCAGTGCACCTGTTCGCGAAGTTCTGCAGCGAGGAGTGCAGGATTTGCTGGACCCCGGGCTGTTATGGACCAGCGTGCCACATGCTGCCTCTAGCGATCTCTGGGCTTGCTTGGATCGCCATGAAGATTTTGAGCGGATCCTGCATAGTTGCTTGGTGATTCCAACAACGGAGATGAGCGTGTGCAAATGGAGAATGCGTGCGTATTTCGAGGATGAAGACGGCTTCCGCTTTATGCTCTTGTTGAAGCACCAGGTGCAACCGATGACGCTGGTGGTCAGGCCTGTGAGCTTGCTTGTGGTGTTCGCGTTCGCTCACCCATTTGGTGCCTCGTCCACACCCAGCAAGTATACCGTCAGCTGGAAACTGGGCAGCTTTCCATCGTGGCATGCTTGCAGGGCAATCGCGAGGCAGGGGCTGGGGATGCTTGGGGCGGGTCGACGGCAATGGGGGCTGGCTGGCCAGGGTCGATTTGGTTGGTGGGTTTTGTGTGGCTGTGGCTCCTGCCTGCTTAAACTTTCAACAGTGATCTTGAACTTTTTTCTTTCCCTGGTAGGCCTGCCCTGTTGATTTCGAGCAGAAGGCCGCTGTCCACCCTGCACGACCAGATGTTCGCGCTAGTGAGGCTATGCGGCGGTGCAGTGCAGTGGAGGTGATTCCCCAACCTCCAAACCCCTGACCTCCCTCTTGCTTCCATGGACAGGCGTTTGTATCATGGCATCTTCAGCAGCATCGACTTCCAGACATTCCGGAAACTCGTCTAATGTTTCATTGGGTCGGCCAAACCACAAGTGCAGCGTTGCGCAGTCTGTGCTGTCAGTACGCGTCGAGCAATGACGAATCGACGAATGTCTCCAAGGCTTGTCCTGAACAAACGTCGTGTGCCCGGCGCGCATCTGACTATGGACTCGTCCGTGGGGCTGTTCCTACATGAGACTGCAGACCAGGCCGGACCAGCACACCTGCCTGTGCCTGACGTGACTCCCTTGACATGTCGTTTCAGTTTTCAGTCTTCAGTTGTCAGAGTCAGTTGCATATTTTTTTCTGAGATGGCCTTTTTGCAGGGGTCTGAGTATTCCAGCCGATCCCGATCCAGATCAAGCTCAGCTTCAAGTTCAGGCCTCTGTTTCTACTCGAATCATTGATTGCTGATCACGGATCCCGGAGTTTAATCTTTGACATTGTTTTGCACTCGTTCATGAAGATGATGAGCTTGTGAAAGAGCTTGATGCAGTTTGTCATGGGCCACGCGGCCACGCGGCCACACTGTCACTGTCCACAGCGATTCTCAGGTGCCGACGATGATGATTCTGAACTGGCGATCTCCGAAGGGGCACCTAGCAGCTGATTCCCGGCAGTGGCAGTCACCTACCGTGTGGATGTGTGTTTTCGTACAAGTCCTTGGGAGCGGGGACCAGACTGGCAGTGGCCTAGCCTAGGCCACCTAGGCCTAGGCCAGTTTTGGTTTTCTTTGCAGTAGGGAGCAGAGGCAGCAGAGTGGTTCACACGTGTCACTGCGACACATGTAGTCTCACATTTCCAGCCTGAGAGTCTGAGATCGGCCTTCTAGGGTCTCCGGCTCATGAAGGATGATGGTGCCAGAGTGCCAGACTTAAACTGCTGAGGCTCCATTGGTACACATATGGATAACACTCCTCTACTCTGTCATTTCAATCAGCATCTCCTGATCGTTATTTCTGGCACAAGGTGTCACAAGGCTACCCGCAAGCCTCCCAAGAAGGATTCTGGATCCTGTTGCTTTCTATTCCGGAAACGGAGACCTTGTCGTCGCGCCTTCCGAAAGCAAAATCGAACCAGCCTTGAGCCGCCGCTGCTGAGTCACTGATAATCACTTCCCCCTAATATACAAGGGCCTCTCCCCTCCCGCCCCTCCCTTGTACAAAACCCCCAAATGGTTTTTGGTATTGGGGGGTGGGGGGGGGGGGGGGGGGGGGTGGGGGGGCGGTTTCTTATCGTATGTCCGAAAAACCAGCAGTGTTTAGGGTTTAGACTCTAGACGGTTTAGGTATCCAACCCAAAACCATCAGCCCCAAACCCTACGCCCGAAACCCCTAAGCCTAAACCCTAAACCCAGGCCCCAAACTGGCCCAAAGCCCTAAGCCACAAACCCCACGCTTGAGCTTTGAATGGTTCAGCCCTTATGGCTCTTGGGGGCTTCAAGGTCTTGCGGGGCCCTAGAGCTCTGAGGGTTTAAGGACAACTTGGGCTTTCAGAGGATTTTCGGGGTGTCGGGGGCTGGGCATGAGGGTTTCAGTGAGTTGTGCGGTGCCCTTAATATTGACAGGTGCGGGGTCGGGATTTTGGACCAGGGGGAGGGGGTTACATACGATTGTGCAATCTTCTTGTCCATGGCATGCCTGTCAGCCACTGGCACTGCCAGGCGGATAAACCCATCAATTCCAGCTGCTGCGACCCGAACAGTGCAGTCTCCAGACTCAGAATCTGGGTTAGGTTTGTTGTTGTGAACAATATGGCTGCGACATGAAGAGAGGTAGCGGTAGCGGGCAGGGAGTGAGCGTGAGGGAGGGAGAGACGAGACTGGCAAGGCAACAAGTGGAGGCGGAGACCTGCATCGATCTTTGCAAAACGCCGACCTCAAAGTTGCCGTCGATGTTCTGAACACAGCCCGTCGTGCGTGCGGCGCGATCAACAGCTCCAGCGAAGACAGTGACGATGAAGGGGGCAACGACGCGAAGGTGAAGGCCAAGGCCAAGGCATCGCAGGAGCACAAAAACCTGAAGCGGAAGCGCAAGGACAAGGACAATGATCACCGTGTGGCGGGCAAGTCCCCGGCATGCAAGCCTGGAATTATGGAGATGGAGGCTGCGCTTCAGAACAAGCGCGACGTAGCCTTCACTGAGAATCCTGAGAAGAAGCACCAGAAACAAGGCAATGAGAAGCTCAAGAAGACAAAGGATGACGATGACGATGAACCTGAAACTGAAACCCAGGCTCGTGACTGTAATAGCTGTGTAGCTTCACGATTGTTGCTGTCACTGTCGTTGTCGCGAGCGACGCATGGGTTCATGACATGACTGTTCAAGCTGCCCTTGTCAGGATGCCGGAGACTTGGCTCCAGAGGCCACCGCCGCCGAATCCAAACCGAAGATAGAGAAGGCCCAGAAGGAGAAGAAGGACAAACACCACAAGCTTGACAAGAAGAAGGATAAGAAGGAGAAGAAGGAGAAGAAGGAGAAGAATGAGAAGAAGGAGAAGAGTAAGGATCAGAAGGATAAGAAGGAAGGGGCTGAAAAGGATGCAGGCAAGAAGGAGCACAAGCGTGCCAAGAAGGAGAGTGACAACCCCGAGCCTGAGGGGACAGAAGCGAGTGCTGAGACGGCTGCTGTGGCGGAAGATGGCCCACGCGAAACAAAGAAGAGGGCTGCGCCGCCACAGTCGTCTGTGTCAGAAACAGCCAAGGCCAAGGCCAAGGCAAAAGCAAAAACCAAAGCAAAGGCGAAGGCAAAGGCAAAGGGCGCAGCGCTCCCACCGGTCCCGAAGTTCCCCAAGGGAAAGGGCGAAAAGGGAAAAGCCAAAGCCGCGGCTGCTACGGCTGGTGGCAAGCCAGGCATCGCGGGGTTTGTGGGATTTGTGGGTTCAAGCGGGGCTGTTCAAGGCTTCAAGTTTGGCTCGCCGTTTATGGTTTCAGTGCTAGATGGTTAGATGGTGTGTGGCCGTGGAGGTGCCGTTGCGGACGATGACGATGATTCGAAGCCATTGGCCAGCGTGTTCTTTGC
This sequence comes from Symbiodinium natans, assembly GCA_905221605.1. Classification (NCBI taxonomy): domain Eukaryota; class Dinophyceae; order Suessiales; family Symbiodiniaceae; genus Symbiodinium; species Symbiodinium natans. The sequence goes on from CAJNDS010001469.1 coordinate 320,871, forward strand.
GAAGGATGCGAGGACATTGACCAGCATGTTTGGCTATGACAAGAAGCAGGCGGCTGACCCTGCAGATTCTGCAGATGTGGACTGAAAGTCCATGTCATGTGTCACCAGCCACCAGCCTTGTGACAGTGTGATCAGTGATCCTTCCGAGACGGAGGGTCGGGTTTGCCTTAAGCTCAGGGCTTAGGCCGAGGGCTGAGGCTGAAGGGGGCAGGGGAAAAGCATGTTATCATGGGCTCGGACGAACGCCAGTGCCAGCAGCGCACAGTAGCAAGAGCCACCATCACTACACCTATATAACTAGATATACCTGATTGCAGTCCGGCCTGTGTGGGTCATGCTGAGTAGGATGCTGTGACAGCCGTGACGCGCGACTTTTTTCATTTGAAGGACAAAAGAGGTTTTCGACTTCAGTTGCTCAGTTTCATCGCCGGAAAGTGGGCCAACATCTTCCCGCACCAGAGGTTTGAAGTTTGAGACCATGAGAGGCGAGAGGCTAGGAACAGGCGTAACATCCCTGAAGCTTCCCAAATCATCTCCCGCCAAATCGCCAAAGGTTTTAAGTTTGAGGTCATGAGAGGCTACTAACAGGCGTAACATCCCTGAAGCTACCCAAAGCCTGCATTTCCATCGCCCCAAACTTGCCCAACATCTTCCCCAGCAAAGGGTTTGAGGCAGTTTGAGGCTCATTTGAGTTCATTTGAGGCCTTAAACTTTCATGTGCCGACAATTTGCGTGCTTTCATGCCTGCTTGCTGGAAAACAGTTCTATGCCTGAACTGGTTGCAACCACACAGATGTCACAGAAGTCTATTTTGTTAAGTCTGCGAAGTCTTGTTTCTTCCCTAGATTGGTCAAATGTTGTCAAAGTTTGTCACACGAAAGAATTTTGGCACGATCTGAGGCCCCCAGAGCCCACAGGCCAGACCAGCTCTTATGCCGAATCCTGCGGATTTGCACACTTTTACACCGACTCGGGCCTTAATGACCGAGGCTTATGCTTAATTGCAGCAGAAAAGCGTGGGTTGCGGAACTCCACAGGAATCAGGCTTAGAAATCATCCCTAAATAGTCTTCAGAAGAAATCAAGTGCCTTCAGGGAGTCGGAGGCTGAGGCCATTCTTGTACCCGAGTCTTCAGCCCCTTCGTCCGTCCTGCAGTGTCGACCATCTGTCAATTGCTTGTCATTCATCATTATGCCGCGTTTAACAACATCAGGGTCCTATCCGCGGCAGCGGCTTCTGCGTCGGAGGAGTCCGCAGTCTTCTGCGCAATGGCTCGGCAACATAAAACTCTAAGACCAACCACGCAAGGCGTGCAAAATTGCCTTCCTCTTCGGATTCTTCTTTTTAGCAGGCTTGGGTCCTGGCTTCTTGGCCGCGCCTGTCAACTCATCTTCTGAGAATGGGCTGACCACACGACATGCTGAGTCTGTGGCCTGAAGTTCGGCTTGCCGGCTTCTTTCTGGGGGGCTCTGCGTCCTCTTCGTCGTCGTCCTCATCACGGCCCCCTGCAGCATCCTCAGCACTGTCGGCATCGGTCTCCGTCTTCTTCTGCTTCTTCTTGCCTTTGGCTTTCGCCTTGGGTTTTTTCTTGTCTTCCTTCGGAGCCGCCACCTCCACCTTGTAGCTGGTGACCTTTGACTTATTGGCAGTCGTGTCATCAGAGTCCCCACTGCCATCAGCTTGGTAAGGCTTGGGGCATGCATCTGTGACCGTCGATGGTCCAGCAGCAGATGTTCCAGCATCGCCAGCTGAATCAGCCAACTTGGCTGCCCCGAGCCTGGCAATTGACGTCCTGGACTCATTCGTAGGAGTAGGCCTAGGTCCCCTGATCTGGCCAGGCCTGCGTTGGCCAGAAGCGTCACCTTTTAGGAAGGTGTCCAAGTTGAAAGCCTGAGTTTGCACAGATGCAGCTAGTCGAAAGGTGTTAAGAGCATCATGCTAAGGCTAATCATGGTACGCGCTGGGCGTCCTGCTGGGGCAATCGTCTCAAAACTCTTGGCAGAGCCACCACCCACACACTCCACGGAACTCGAGTCTTCATCAGACTCCAAGTCACGGAAGTCCAAGCTGCGCTTTGCCCCTGCCATCCTGTCAGAAAGCATAGTACAATGACAAGCAAACAACATGCTTCCACACAATGAATCAATGACGGCCTCTGTGGCTCTGAGGCACTTCAGCTACGAAAGGGTGAAAAAATGCTGCTGCAGAACAATAAGTGTATTGCACGTGCTTGCAACATGTCGCACTGCCATGCAAAAGACACCGCTCCCAAACAACAAGCAACAAGAAGCATTGAGGGCAGCCACTCGACACAGCAAGTTTGCATTCTGCGCAAAGCACACTGTCCAATCGCATACAAATGAACTACTTGAAGTAGACTGTCACAGATCAAATGGGTGTCAGGTCGCAAGCTCATAGTAGGCAGTTCGTGGGATTTGCTTGGCTGGTATTTTGCATGTTGCAAATATCGTATTCTAAATCGAAGCCATGTGCCTGTGACCGTTGCTACAGAAAAAATCTGCTAATCAAAGCAGCTCTGCGCAAGCTTGCTTACATCAAGCGAACAATGGTATCGGCTGCCAAGTTCAGAAGGCCACATAGCATTGCCACCGGCCGCTGGGGAACAAGTTTCGCCCCAGCACGGCCTTCTGATTCCAACCTGCCACCAACACATAAAAAATAAACAGGCTGCTTCCTTGCAAAAACAAGCACAAGTTCCGAGGCCTGAGACGCCAGCCAATCTTCAACGTTGGACTCGAAGCCAAACCTGAGATGTCCAGCTTGGCACCGAAGGTCAGCGACGAAGCCTTGCATTCAATTCAATTTATTGAATTGACTGAATTAAAATTAAATTCAGACGTAAATCTGACTCTTGAATATGTGACAGTGAGTAATATAATTAAATTTAAAAATTAAATTAAAATAAAAGAACAATAAATGAATTTAATTCAGTCATATATCAGGCATCAGACTTTGCACCATTTCGAGCCGAAGGACATTCTTCTTGTTTTTATTTGTCTTCTGCTTCTTGCGTGGGCGCTCGTTGTTGCCTTCCAGGCAAAAGACCAGGGCTTTGTCCTGTGAAATCTCCATCCCCTGGCGAATGTGGTGGGAGACATTGACGTTTGCCTCCCCGGCATCCTCCAACATTTTGACAACTTCATGAAGCGGGTACCCCTGTTCGAGACATGGCAAGTCGCACAGGTGCGCGAACATCTTCTTCTTTTCGAGGATCACATATGAGTCCTTTGTCAGAACACATGCCACGTGCTTGGAATCGGAGCTCAAAATCTCCTTGGCTTCCATCCCATCGTAGAAGGTGCCGTTCCCGAACGAGAACAGTTCTCGTCCGTCCGCTCCGGTGAACTGAGAAGTCGCCTCGGCAAACAAGCGCTCGCCACATTCATCAGCCACAAGGTTCAGCTCGCTGTTCACTGAAAGGATTGACCTGAGCCGCAGCAACACCCATCAATGTCAAAACTCATTGCGTTCCTACTTTGAAAAATCTAGGCAAATTGGCACACGCTGGCGCATGCAAGCAAGGGCAGGGCGGGTTGACCAAGGAGGCCAGCTTCTCGCGAGTCATGACATCTTCGGGCTCCATCTTCACAACCTCGGCCATCAGCATAACCGGTTTCTTCACTGGGCTTGCTTGACTTTCACGGTTGACCTCGGTGGCAACCCTGCCGTCGGGGTTGTAGTGTTCGTTGTGCTGCGAGACCACCTCGTCAAAGTCTGGCATGTTCTTGAATTGATCGATGATTGCAGCCTTGATGACTAAGGCTCCGTCGATCGGGCTGGTCACTTTGTATGACTCATCGCCGTTGTTTTGCGACTGATCATCATTGTGCTGCTGCAGCTCCTGTACTACCGGCTCGAAGTTTGGGAACCCGTCCAATTGCAGATGCCCAAGACGAGCCTGCTCATAAGCGTGATCCATGATCAACTGGTTGAGGTACTCGTGGCTCTTCTTCGTTTTGTGGCATATCGTGCAGCAGAAGCTCGATATCGATGTCTGCCCAGCGCCAGCCAAGCAGCTGAAAGCAGGGAAGCCATCGTAGCCGTGAGCATCGATCCACACCAGCCTCTCAATGCTGGTGTTTGCCAGGATATTTGCCTCGAGCTTTTGGATCAGGTCTGTTCCACCAGCTACCTCGGGGGTTTTGTCAGTAGACTGAGACTGAGGCAAGATGCAAAATGACCATTCACACACTTTCTCTCTCTCACGCACACACACACACACACCACTGAAGCACAGACTTACAGCGTCTTATCCCAGCAACACGCAATGCAAGACAGAGAAGCAAGCACTCAGGGTCTTTTCCTCTGAGCGAACTCTGTTCAGTGCCGACGGTGATGCTTCTGGCCACCTCTTGCCCTGGAAACGCCCCACTCTTCTGCTTCTCGTGCTCGCCGCGAAACACGGGCAGGTGCGGCAGGTGCGGCGGCTGAGTCGTCGACGCCGCTGCTCTCATCGGATCTGGGCCTAAGGGGGAGGCATGTTCTCTAAATTTCAAATCAAGGAGACTCAGAGTTGACTTGACTTACAGGGCATGCAATGTCTTTAAGCCTGTCTGCCTTCGCGGCATCGGCTTGGGCTTCGCGTTCGCCATCACGGAGTTGTTGGCCGCCGCTGCTGACCCGCGGCCTCGCAGCTCCGCTCGTGGCGGCGGGTCCTCTTCCACGTTCACCGCCTCCTCTGCCCGTCGGTGCCCCACCGCCCCTGCAGGTGCCGCCGCTGGCTCGGCAGGTGCTTCCGAGCCTGGAGGCGGTGGTGGGTGAATCGGTTCTGGCGGTGGCGGTCCGCTTGGCGAAGGCGGCGGGGCTCCGCCTGGCGAAGGCGGTGGGGGTCCGCCTGGCGAAGGCGGTGGGGGTCCGCCTGGTGCAGGCGGCGGGGCTCCGCCGCCTGGAGGCAGGTGTCCTGGTCCTCCGCCTGGCCCATGTCCGCTTCCAGCGCTGCCAGTGCCACGGTCACGGTCATGGCCAGGCTCCTGCAAAACACAGTCAATTAGATGACAAGACAATTAGCAAACAATTTCAATACAAGACTTGATTGCACGTCTCTAAGTCCAATTAATTATGTCCTTCTTCGGGCGGACGAACCTGCCATAGATCTCGAGGCTGGTGTTGTTGCTGAACGGGACGGTACATAGTCTTTTCAAGCTTCCAACTTCCATCCTTGGGTCTTCAGCGCGGAGCACCTCATCTGGAACGCGAGCTGGGCCTCCTGCTGGCCCTCCTGCTGGGCCTCCTGCTGGCCCTCCTGCTGGCCCTCCTGCTGGCCCTGCTGCTGGCCCTGCTGATGGCCCGGCTGCTGGCCCGGCTACTGGCCCTGCTGCCAGTCCTGGCGCCGGTCCTGCGGCAGGTGCTGCCGACGGCGGCGGTCCTGGAGCCGTTGGCATTGGCGGCCCTGGCTGCATGTGCAAGCCGACAAGCCCGGGGCCAAACATGCCGTCCACCACTCCGCATCCACCACACGCTGGCCCTGGCATAGTTGCTGCGTTGGGCCTCGGAGGGGCACGTTGAAACTGTTGTATCTGCGCAGCCAAATGCTGCTGCTGTTGCGCCAGCTGCTGGGCTGCAGCAATGAGCTGCTGCGGTGTCATCGCCGCTGTCGGCATGGCACCCAGCCCCGCCATGTATGGGGCGCTTGGAGGAAAGCCAGCCATGGCATAACAGCACACAAGCACCAAAAAGTTGCAACACCTCACGGGCCACAAAACAAAGCAGCGGCAAACATGTCAATGCAATTCATTGTCAAGCATCCGCGGCTAGCCCGCAGGATGGCCATCGTGACATGCGTGTGCACACTTGCACCACTCAAGCACACAAGAGAGCTAGGCACGACAAACTGCACACTCTGATGCTGCTGATGACAATTATTTGCAAACAGGTTGCTTGCTTCAGTTCTTGGGCATCTGTCAGGTGCGTGCTGATACGCATCCTCTTTGGGCCTTGTGGAACACGAAACATATCGGCTCGGCGTAGCATTGCCACATTGCTCAACATTGCCCGCTTCCACAGGGTGCTCGAGTGAAAATTGTTCTTGTCCGCGGCCTGCAGCGAAACATGCGAAACAGAACAAACTCTTCACGCGTGCGAATTCTCGAAAGAAAGCTTCAAACTTGTCGTCGTTGCGAGCAAGCGTCAGCAGTGATCATGAGCGCTGGTAGGAACTGCTCGCGCTTCCCAAATACAGTCTCAGGGTCGAAGGCAATGACCAAGTTCTTAACTTTCAGCTTGCGAACAGGCTGGCGGAAAGTTGCTTCGATGTTGTGTCTGAGGTCTTGCAGCAGCATGACATCGTCCGATCCTGCTTCTTCCCCTGCCCCTTCACCATCACCATTCTCTTCATCCTCGGCCTTGGTGTCATCGTCTTCATCTTTGAAATCATCATCTTTGACATCATCCTCGTCTTCATCCTTCCTCAGTGCATCTTTCAGTCTGAGACTCAATTTGAAACCTCTCGTCACTCTCGTCAGAAAAAATGCAAAGGACTGGAACTGGCGTCCATTCAGTCAATTCAAAGCAGTGAGGCCCCGACGATTTCGGACTGCCAGCTTTGTTAGGAAGTACGACGATAGCAATCCCATTGACACGCTGCACTGCAAGGAACGTTGTCACAAACTGGTAGAGGAAGTTCTGCTTCGCAGCGGAGAGTACCCCGCACGTCGTCAGGTTGAAGTAAATTATGAAGCCTTCCTCGGTTGGCATTCGGGTGTATGTCACCTTGTCCATCGCAGCGTCCAACCATGGCATCAGGTCCGGAAGGACCGTCTGGTCGCCAAGCTCCTGCGTCTTGACCTCCCATATCTTGAAAAAATCTTGCATATGCTTGTCGAGAACCTTCCAAGACTCTGAGTGCCTGCAACAGTTGCTTCTAGCAAGATTCGACGAAATGTGTTCATGAACAACCAGCTGCAGGAACACACTAAGCAAGGGACATGGTGTGCAACTTGTCGACGAGTGCTTCTCTTTTCGCGTCCGATTGCCGCGTGTGTCGAAGCAGCATAGCATCGAAAAGAAGGCAATCCGCAGTCAGGTCTGCCTTGAAGGCTTGCCAGGCTGATTTCACCGCAGCCTCGTGAGCGTCCTTGCGCTTGTTCTGCGCGGCAACCAGGAAATCTGATTGGGTGCGCCCACACGCCTTCCAACAAAAACATGGCTTAGAGCCGGGCGGCGAATTTCGTCTCCCCCCCGCCCACCTCCATAACAAAACTCACGCGGTTCCAATCCACAGTGTCAGGGGCTGCAAGGCAAACTGTCCGCAAGTCCTTGTCCAGCAGCCTGGCTGGTTGTTCTCTCACTGTCACCCGAAGCATGAATTTGATTTCGTGCAATTTGATAACGTGTTGTCTGTCTCTCTCACGCCACGAACATCGAATTTGCATCTTAAACCTCAGACTCAGCAAACCAACAGAGTCCAACCGTCAAGCCTCCTGACAAAAGCAGCTTGGAGCGTGAATGTCATTCTATGGTTTCAAGGTCTTTAACCACGGCACTTGCCTCTAAGAAGCAAAAAGCATGTCAAAGTCAGGTCAAGCTACGACAAAAAATAATAATCGTCAAACAAATCATTGATTATCGTAAATAATTTTTAATTTTAAATTCAGGTTTTTGGAGTTTTTAGAATTTTTAGGGCCTGAAACCTCAAAAACCTGACTCCCCCCCCCCCCCCGTCCCTTTACTGGGACCCGAGCCAATGCGGGGAGTCAGGTTTGGAGTTCCTCAAAAAAACCAGACTCCCCCATAATCCACCCCCCCCCCCCCGGCAGTCCCCTCCCCAGTCCCCCTCCCCAGTCCCCCTCCCCCCTGCAGTCCCTTACTGGGACCCCAGCATTACCTCACTTCCCCGCAGTCCCCCATTCCCGGTCCCCTTATACTGGGACCCGACTAAATGCGGGGAATCAGGCAAGTGACGGTTTTGCAAATCCACCTTGGGGAATGGGATGTCTTTTTTTGCAGATTCGTCTTGAATCGTGATTTTTTTTTGCAAATCCGTCTTGGGAAATGTGACGGCTTTCTTTGCAAATCCGTCTTGGGAAATGTGACGGTTTTTTTTTGCAAATCCGTCTTGGGAAATGTGACGGGTTTTTTTTTTTGCAAATCCGTCTTGGAAATCGTGACGGGTTTTTTTTTGTAGTCGAAAATGGTGTGATCGGTTTTTATGTTCCATGTTATAAAAAGGGATCACGTTTGGGCTGGGGGGGGGTCCCCTGAAAATCCGACTGGTTTTCCGGAAAACCGATCACGATTCTGTGTCCGTAATTGAAACCGATCACATTTCGACCGGTGTCCCCGTTTTGAAATTATGATCACTTTGCATTTTGCATTGGAAATTGCGACTGGTTTTCCGGAAAACCAGTCACATTTCGGCCTGGCGTGCCCCTGCCCCAAGTGTGATCGGTTTTTTTTTCGTAGGGCTGAAAATTGTGACGGGTTTTTTTTCGTAGGGCTGAAAATTGTGACGGGTTTTTTTTCGTAGGGCTGACAATTGTGACGGGTTTTTTTTTCGTAGGGCTGAAAATTGTGACGGGCTTTTTTCGCACGGCCGGCTGAAAATTGGGACGGTCTTTTTCGCACAGCTGAAACATGTGACGGCTGTATTTTCGCGAACAAAACCTGGAATTCCATCGAGCAGGCAAATGGGTGAGGGCTGCGTCTCAGGCGGGTGCATTTTTTTTTCATTTTTTCCGTGGGCTAGAGGCGAACTTGACTGAGTTGAAAAACAGACCACCGTGCAACATTATGCCGAGCAGCCCCTGCCACCACATCTTGTCTAAGTTGTCCATGGTGGATCCGTCCAAGGTGCAAGAAACTTTGGGTCGCATCCACACCCAGAGCTGAACGAGGTCCATTAGTTCCTCGTGCTGCTCAACGCTCCGCTGCGAGGCTTTCTGTCAGGGATACAACCACTTGATGAGAAACATGCTGCAAACAACACTCAAGACTCGATGTCAACTGATCATCGGCCTTCTCCTTTACAGTGGCATTCTTACCCACAGCTCTGTCGAAATCGCCCACCACCCTTGCCGCATACATCACAGATGCCGCCGCAGTGACAAGAAGGATCTCCTTCCACTGGTCCTTGTTTTTGAATCGCGGCCGTTCGTGCCTTTCTTGCCCAGGCACATAGTGGTCCCCCTCAAGAACTTCATAGCCGAGCCCTGCCAAGAACATCCGCGCACAGCAGCACTCACTCACACAAGTTGCACACAATACAGCAGCACTCACTCACACAAGTTGTATACAAGTCATTTTGTTTCTGGCACAAGCTCAGCTTGAGGTCCGACAATCGCAACGACACTCTCAACGCCTCCCGCGGCGAAACACTGCGTGTAACCTGTACGCCTCAGGGCGCGCTGGTTGGGCTGCCATTGCCCCAGGTGGCACCAGTTGCCGACGCTGGTGCCGCGCACCAGCAAGGAAGTCAATGGCGTGTAAGCCAACCAAGGGTCGGTTTCGGACACCGGCCACTTGTTCAAGATAAGCAGCGCCACGTTCGTATTGAGGATAACTTCTCAGGGCCTCAGCAAGCCTGCACAGCCCTTGTGAACGTTCATGGTCGATGGCATTCCGGAAGCCTCGCTGCCCACGAGCTGTGGCCAAAGCCTCACGACTGGCTGAAGCAGAACTGGCCGGCCATACAAGGAGAGGAGGTTGCGACAAGTCATCGTCGCACAAGTTTAATTTCAGAAATGCAAAAATGTCGTCGTCTGAAGGGGCTTCGCCACGAAATCTTCTGGTCTCTGCCATGTTCTTCTGCTCTGATGTCATGCCTGGCGAGTGCAATCAAGTCTCTTTTGGGGATTATGGTCTTGCACCAATCTGCAAAATCTGGCCTTCACGTTTCTTGAACAGAAAGCTGTGGGGAATTTGCTCGCCGTCCGTGTCGTCTCGTGGCCTATAAGCACCACCCAGTGTGACCGGCTCAGGCAGAATCTTGTCCCATTGTCGAACCTGAGGACTTTGAAGTTTCATAGGAAATTGCACGACACGTCATGAAATCAGAGCAGGCAGCTGTGTCCACAATATACACATTGAATTTCTCGCCACGTTGTTCGAACATCGGGGTCATCTTTTCCTCGAACAACCTACAGATGAAAGGCCAAGTTAGACTGACTGGCACAGTCACAAGAACAAGTTGATTCGATGGCCTCTTCAAATCACTCGGCGTTTGTACCGAATCGTCTGCTGACATCAAAATTGATGTCAGCGTTCCAAAAATTGCATCTGGTAGCCAGGCATCACCACAGAAACGAGTTCACGATGTGACGAGTGACATTCAATCAACTATTAACCAGTCAGCCAAGCTGCCAATGTCCTCATGAGTGTGTCCTTTCGGTAAGTGGTGGTGACCAACTTCCGAAAAAACACCGGCAGATACCAGTGCGCACGCCATCCTTCCGCTCAAGCTGTTTTTGATCTCTTTGACCGTATTGTCTGATTGTACCCAGCACCTGGGATAAACGGCCACTGACAACCAAATTGATGATGATGATGATGATGATGATGATGATGATGATTAATAATTAATAATTTATTAATTTTAAAATAAATCTTTAGTCAGTAATTAAATTTAAATTAATTGATGCCAAGACACGCTGGTGGCATAGGTTTGTTTTCGGCGCGAAGGATCTTGAAGCAGTCATTGAGAGTCACGAGGAGTGTCTCCCACGAGTAATTGCCTCCAACTGTCATGTACTCATCGGACATAAACACATTGCAGCAGTATCCATGGGCGTAGACTGCACTGATGTTGAGGTGGGGGCGATTGTATTTCTCAAATGTGGCCCCTTTTGGCATTCGACCACGTGGCCAACGCGGCAGTGTTGGCTTGCTTTTGTCAAACCCATCAGTGATCAACGTAATTAAGTCCTGTCGGGTCCGGCTGGCTGCGCGGGCAGCCCAGTATTGTTGTCTACATCGCCATGTAGTCATCAAATGGCCAAGAAGGGCATCGGTCGCTGTGGCGTGGGACCAGAACGACTTTGCATGCTTCATTCTCGCACGCAATACATCGCAAGTGTAGCACGTGCCGTGGGTAGATTTCTTTCGAAATCTCAGGCAACATTTCCAGGCCTTGACTGCTGTGTAGAACGTGCTCTTCGAAGCTGGAGCTGTCTTGCGCGCCTTGCATGCAGCCAGGTATAGAAGGTACAAGTTGGCCCAATTGCCTGGCGGTAGTTCACGTTTTGCCAAGTGCTTCGGCGAGATTCTTGTATGGGCGGTAGGACCCTCGAGCACGGAGTCCAGCAAAGAACGCAGCAAGCTATCCCTTGCATCCTCCCGCGACAGGTCCTGGCCTTGGTCTTTGTTGAAAATGCCAGTTGGCATTGTCTCGGAGATGGAGTAGTAGAGCTGACGCAGAAAGACGTGGCAAGACTCTGCAGCGTGGGCAGGATGAGCCCGACCGTTGCCTCACTCTCAATGGTGTCTTGGGTTAAAACAAAAAATTAAAAATTTAAATAATTAGTTTTAAGAATTCATTATGATGCTAAAATGCTTTTAAATGAATCTGAAGGGCCCGGCCCAGGCAAAGTTCGTCGATCCAAGCCCTGATAGGTCTTGCGCGTCCGCTGCAAGCGGCCGCAGCTGAGACCCAGCATCTTCAAAAACGAGCGTCGGCATACTTGAACACCTGACAGACAATTTCTTTGATTCTTGAGTTACTGTATAATTAATTAATAATAAATAGACTGAACAATTCCATCGTCAAAAGAGCTGCCCTGCCTGATATGAACCAATTCACACGGTGGCTCCACTTCTCATCATCCGAATCCACGCTCTCGACGCCGTCAGAATCAGCAATAAAGGTGGCTTGCAAAGACCAAAGCAAAGCATCTTGAGCTGTTTTGCACAAAGACCAAAAAAGCTGGCAGGTCTCAAGCAGCACGGAGAAGGTAACGTTCCTCCAGCACCTGTCAGGCTGAGGATTGCACTGCGTTCAAACGCCACGAAATCGACAATTTTTCTCGCATAGAATTTTCGACATCATGACCTGCGCCCACAATTGCATCCACTGTGCTCTTTGGAGGACAACGCCTTCTTGATTCTCTTGCGATTCTTTCCATTCTTGCTATGCTGAGAATCAGCTGCCGTGTGCGCCGACGCAGCCAAACTTGCCAAGTGCTGCAATTGCAAGTTTGCAGCAGCAGCAGTCCTTGGCTTGAGCATTCTACGGCATCGATGCTGAAACATAAGTCAAGTGCTGCTGCAATAAACTTTGCTTAGTGTCGTCGGACCGTCAGCTGAACTTGCCGATTCACTAATGGCTTGTTCTGAGCTTTCTTCTTCGCTTGATTCTCGGCACGAAGAGGAGCTGACAACCTTCACACGCCACAATCCCTTGGGGGCTGCAGCGCCTCCACAGCCCCGACGTGGTGGGCTGCGGCTGCGGCTAGAACTGTTGCCATCCACCGCCCATGTGCTCAAGCGAGGCATGTGTCACATGACAGCGAACTTTCAATGACTGCTTCATGGGGGCGGATTGGTTCCTCAGACCGTTCGGAGATCATGTCATTCATGAATCTTGAGAATCAGCAGCAACAGCAGCAAACACTCACGCGCACTAGCAAACAAGTCAACATGCACTGCCTGAAACATAACAGCTCACAGCAACGCTGGCAGCCTGACTGCGAATGCTTGTGGCGGTCGTAGTGCTTGTCCACGTGCTGGATGAACTCTTCAGGCGCCCGCATAAGATTGAGAAGAAGACTCTTCTTTTTCGTGTCCACTTTGAACTTCCTGGCCACCCCTTTGTTGTAAGCGGCGATGCACGCAGCCAGGGCTTCCCGGAGCGGCAACCCACGTTTTGAGACCCTGGCGTGCTCAACTGCTTCTTTGAACGTATCCAGCATGTCGAGCGCCGAGGGCACTTGTTTCTCAGACGTTTCATTGCCAATTCCTTGCAGCAGGTCGACAAGCGCTCTGTCGTGCTCTTGCGCTGTTTGCGATAGGTGCAAGCAAGAAACTCAATGCGTCGTAGCAGAATTGTGCTGGGTCGTCGTGGTGGTGGTAGTTGGCTTTCATGAACTTCAACGATTGTAGCAGAGGAAGCAGCTCTGGGGAGTTCAGCTCATCATCCGGGATAGCCTAACGAATTCAGAGAGTTGAACATTTCCATCATGCAGGACTGAGATTAAAAATTGATTGACAAGTAGCGATCTGGTCCACGATGGCCACGATCAGTTGCCCAATCAAGCCTTTCGTGAAGCCATCTACGTATTTCACTTCAAAGTTCTCCAGGGCTCTGTGAGGCTTGTCGCAGGCAGGAAATCTGACCAGCAAGGGTTCCCTGAAGGGATCGAAGTTGTTCTTGACAATGCTCTCGAAGTGAACTGATAACGTAGTTGTCGGCGGAAAATCTGACGGCAAGGCTTTCATGCTGCATACAGATCTCACAAACATGCACTGGGCGAAAAACATAAACGGACACACACAGCTGCCTGACACAACCACACAGTCACACAAGCAGCTGTGAACCCATGACAAGTGACGTGCCGTCTTGGCAAGGCGGCTGAAGTCCAACTGTTTCAATGACAACTTCACATCATTGACTGTCTTGTTGGGAACTAACGTCAGAAGTGTCGGAGTCTCTCCAGGGCGGTCCACGACAATACGGTCAATCGCCTGGGTGAGCAGCACTATCGGCCCGGCACACAGCTACGGTTGCCTTCGGGAAGCCTTGGCCATCTTCTCCTTGTCATAGTTACTATTGAGCCATTCGCCCGCATTGTCTTGCTTGCTCACCTTCAAGTTCAAGCTAGGGCTGAAGAACTTCAGACAGAAGCTCTGAATCAGAACCTTTCAATCACACACAAATGGCCTCGGTGAAAAAGTGCAGAATCTGCTCTCGCACTGACAGCTTCTCTTCGCCAACAGCTGCCATGGCCGCTCCCCGCCCCCCGGTTGACGGCTAAATGGTCTTTGCAACAGGAACACAACAAATTCAAAGCTTTCAACTCATGCTTGACAAAGCACACGGCACAGGGGCACTCGGCAGGGCACTCAGCCAACATGTCCTGGCAAAGAAGTGGTGCAGCAAGCCAGAGTCAGATAAAGGCATGTCCTCGTCATCCAGTTTTGGCTTGCAGGACCGATGGATCGACGGCCTTGCGCGTTGCAACAGGCAATCAACATGGTCAGAAATGTTCATTTGCTAGCCAAGTCACAGTGATAGCAGCTGCAATAGCAACTGCTATGGCTCGCAAGTGCATACTGTTGCCAGCAAGGCTGTGCAATTCCTTAGTTTTTTGGCGAGAAACCTGGAGTCGGCCCAAAGAACTTCGCAGACAAGGTTCCCGTTCGCTGTTTCGACTGAGATCGAGCCGATGAAGAGGAAATCCCATCTGAAGCATTTTCTCAGCTCCTGCTCCAGGACCAAACGACAGGTCTCAGAGGAACTTTGCAAGACTAAGACTGACCTGTCATGAAGCGAGAGTGCTTGGATAGGAAGTAGTCCCCGCCAGGTGTGACACACACGAAGGGCCTTCAACATAACAAAGCTTGACAGCACATTGACATGCAACCAAAAGCCACAACTGGGCTGAGACCTGCACTCACCGGGCAAAACCACTGGCATTCTGCCCAAGTTCTGGCTGGCGTCAGCCACTTGCCACTTGGGCTTCAAATGGCTCAACACTGCAAATGCCTGGCAAGCAGTTCCGAAGCGGTGGTTGGAATGCAGACTGGCAAATATTTGCTACACCTGCCTGCTGCATCCTTGGCAAGTGTACCGCTGGGCAGTTTGACCACACTGGTTTGACATCAGCCGGGGAAATCTGCACGGCGCAGAAACACATTTGACCATCATCATGAATCATTTGATGGGCTACGGGCTAAGAGCCTTCATGCCCTTCATGAACTTCCAATGGCGTAAGCGCCACTTGGGATCCCCGCTCTGTGGCCTGTCATGAGGTCCGAAATGAAGTCTACATCAGTGTGCATTCCAGACCAGCCTTGAGTTCATGTTGTACTTCTTCTTGCCCCTGTGATTCTTCTCGCGGCGTTTTTGTATGCACTCCATCACATACTTCGACTTTGCCGGGAGCAAGAGATCAGACCTCGAATTGGCAAGGCATGATCCAAGTTCAAAACCAGCATGTCATGACAGTGACAGTGACAGACAATAGTCGAGGATCTGACCATGGCCTCTCGCGTTTCGACGACGTCATCGTCTCGATCGTATCGAGAACATGCTGTTGCAGCGTGCCGTCAATCTTCAGAAAGCGTTTCAGCACCATGATAATGTATACTCTCCGTCGCGAGCCATCTGCACCGTGGTTGTACCTTGGCTGCTCTTCTCAACCCTAAGCTGGATTTTGCCGTTACCACATGTCTGAGTCAAGCACGGGTCGATCTCGACCACAGCGATGACGTAAGGACCGCAGGATCGCAACTCCTGCAAGACTTCTTTCAGCACCCTGTACAGGCCCATGACATTCTCCAAAACGCACACCTTGGCATCGTTGAAAATATATATTCACGTCAACATCCACCGTGCTGCCATCATCCCATCATCACTGTGTGCTCAGCTTCAAACCTTTGGCTGTGTTGTCTTAATCGTGTCTTTCACCATGAAGAACTGCTTCGCTTGCTCGTCGTCCATCCACGCGCTCTCAACTCGAAGAGCAGAAAAAGCTTTGCAAGGAAAGCCAGCTACATAAAGCCCGACCTGTCAAGTTCATTCTGAAGTAAAATCCAGAACCGAGCACATAAACTATTTCTTGCCCAATGGAGCACATTGCCTTGCCAGCCAGTGTCTTAACATCTCGGTCGGCAAGGTTGTCGTAAAACCTGTCAGCGTCAGGCCCGACTTTTGGCTGAATGATATGATCAGGGACGGCCGGCCTTTCAGGGTTGAAATTTGCTCTGATCCATCTTTGAGGCCCACGGGCATTGTCACACGAAGACCTGACTGCACAACATCGGGGATTTGTGATGGTCAAATTTTGTCTTTGAGCCGTCGAGCCGCAAATGTCTCACCATGTTGGACATGCCTGCCCCGGCCAAGAGCATGTCCAATGCCATTACTGGCGCTTCGGCTCCACTGCCTTGCAGGAAAGACACACATGAGAGTTGTCATTTTGCACATAGTTGCCTTCAAGAAGATCTGAGTTCTAAGCAGTCGGTCATCAGCCCAATCGGCCCTTGCAATTTCTTCTTCATATTCGCCAGGCCTGACAAAAGACACACATTGTCATAAAGTGATAAGCCAAGCGCTGTACCACAGTCTGGCTCAAGCAAGCCTGCAGCCTTTGCAAAAGCACTGCCGAACTCCAAGTGCTGCCGCTGACCAGCATTCAACGTGATATTTCCAGCGCTGGGAAGCCTAAGTGTGCCCAACCTGCACACAACTCAGTGTCAAGTCAAAGTCCAGGTAAGGTCGAAGCATCACGTCTTCAAATTCTTCATCAGAAGATTCACTGTCACATGAAACCTGACACACACACACACACTTTGTCTTCTAGACATTAATGGCTTGGCATGATCGTCCGGGCCTCCATAATGTCGCTGTCACTGTCTGATAGCACAACGACAGCCATCGGCACACTGGCACATGTCTAAGATGGCACGTCTGGGTCCCAGCTTGAGATTGCCACTGATCTGTGTCTAAAACTTCATGATGACAACGCGCAGCCTTCAGCATTGGAGCAGCAAAGGTCTGCAGAGTCTGCAAATCATGACAGGCAACTCAACAAGCACAGCTCACAAAACACACGGGCAACCAAATCCGCGGCTAGCCCGCAGGAGTTAATAGAAGCTCCGCGGCTAGCCCGCAGGAGCTTTAGAATGCAAGCGAACACACAAGAGGATAAGTAACTAGCCCAATCATCATGACTCGAATACCCCAGGCCCAAAAACCAGACATCCGGTTAGCTTTTGGAAGACATCTAGTTTCGGCCGTGCCGGCATAAGATCAACTGGTTGGGAAGAGAGTCCCGTCCGGAAGCAGCCGGGCTGGCATCTATCATGGCGAGCCGGCTTCCCCAGGCGACCGTTGGCGATATGATGATTGTCAACCGCTTCGTGAACCACTTGCGCAACACGGCTCATCGACCCCTGACTCTGTGGAAGATGAACCCCGCCTCTGCTGTGTTCATCGTGGTGTCAGACGCCGGAGGGATAAATGCCAAGACCGACAGCTATGACGAAGAGGGCCTTCCCAGCGACACCACTCAAGGGGCATGGATGGTGTTGATGGCGGAGAAAATCCCCACGGGCAATGAGAGAGTCAAGGCCAGCCCTATTTCCTGGAGATCCTCGAAACTACGCAGGAAAGTGTTTTCCACCTTCGGCGGAGAAACTCAAGCCATGCTGCAAGGAGTGAGCGAGGTGGACTGGCTGCAGATCATGCTGAGGGACTCGATCCACCATGACGTGGAGCTGCGTGACTGGAGAGCTCGTCTCAGTCCTCATATGGTGGTGTGCCGTGGTGACATCCGTCTCCCTGGCAGGTGCAGCCAATGCGTGGTCACTGATGCTAAATCTCTTTATGATTGCCTCCTTCGAGAGCATCCCAGCGGGAAGCAGGACAGGAAGTCGGCGCTTGAGCTGGCGATAGTGCTGAAGGACTTGCAAGAGACAAAATCCACCATTCGGTGGGTGCCCCACCAAAAACTTCTTGTTGACAGCATGACGAAAGATGATCCACTCCGGACCAACGGAGCCCTTGAGCATTTCTTGAAAAGTGGCGTTCTGGCCTTTGTGAATGTACAGGAAGAGCTGGACTACCGCAAGCAGGGTGCCTCTGCCAAAAGCAGATCGCACAAAGCATCGGTAGACCGCCTAGCAAAGGAAGATCTTGAATCAACGACATTTGGGGGGACTGTTGAAATTGAGCATTGTAAGCAAGGGTCTTGATTCAAGATGCGCGGACATGTACGAGGAGCATCGCCACCGATGGTGGCTCAAGGGCGAGCAGTGAGAAAATGTAGGGAGCCCGTGCGTGCGAGAGAGGGTCTTTCGGGACTGTCTGCTCTTCGGAGGGTTTACGGTTTAGGGTTTGGGGTGTAGGGTTTAAGGTTTAGGGTTTAATTAGGGTTTAGGCACACCCTGGTCAGAGAGCCCAAATACATTGAGTTCCCTGTTGGGGTCCTACCCCGACATAATAAACGACTCCCTACGATTTAAGGTTTAGGGTTTAGGATTTAACATTAGGGTTTAGGGTTTAGGGTTTAGGGTTTAGGGTTTAGGGATACTCCTTTAGTTGGAGGGTACTCCGAGATCCCAACAGCCCTGAAGCAAGGTACGAGTATGTAGCTTCAATTGTAGAGGGACCCTTAACATGATTCAAGGTATATTCCTGACTTAAGTGGTATTGGGCTCTTTGGGCATTGATTGCTAGCTTCTGCAAAAGATGGGGAGGACTTGCTGAGAAACATCTCGGATTGGGCAACTGCAGGGTTTAGGGTGGGTTTAGGGTTTAGGGTTTAGGGTTTAGGGCTTAGGGCTTCAGGGTCCCCCTAATGTTGAGGGCCGGAGGGTCCCTCAGAAGGCTGAGGGCTTTAGGGTTCCCAAGGTTGAGGGCTGAAGGGTTTCCAGGGTTTAGGGCTTGGGGTTTGGGGTTTAGGGTTTAGGGTTTAGGGTTTGGGGTTTAGGGTTTAGGGTTTGGGGTTTGGGGTTTGGGTGTTGAGAATCAGGGTAAAGGGTTGCTGAGGGCCTTAGGTGCAGGAGGTTCGTGGCAAAGGCGGCTACAGGGACCCGTGCAATCGCTGGGGGAAAGGTTTCTGGTAGTCGTACCCTTGAAGCCGTACACTGGTGATTCACATCGCCTGCGCACATGCCCGAACATGCCGAAGTATCATATTTTGCTGCGATTCATTGGTGTTTGTGGATGGCGAGCTGACTGAACAGTATACTAAGTTGATAATTGCCGCGGCTGGTTGAGTTTCGTGGACTTAACCAATGCCCTAGATATCACGACTAGAGCCTAAGCTCTAAACCCGAATTACACCTCAAGGCAGGCGAAAGCATCCCAGGAACTGTCAAAACCTAAACCCCAAACCCTAACCCCTAAACCCGAAACCCTAAACCCTAAAGCCTGAACCCTAAACCCTAAACCCTAAACCCTTAGCCCTAATCCGGAGCAGCCCCAGGATCTTAGATGCTCTCTCTACGCTTTGGGTCATGGACCTGAAGGCGTACATCTGCGTTGGAATCTGCATCTAGAGGTTTAGGGTTTAGGGTTTAGGGTTTAGGGTTTCAGGGTTTCAGGGTTTCGGGGTTTCAGGGTTTCAGGATTCAGGATTCAGGGTTTAGGGGGGGGGGGGTATATGAGCGTTTGTTCGTGGCTTTGGATTAGGACAATGACTTGTTAGGTCTCGCTACTGTCTCGGCAAGCGCAGCGACCACGCACGCACGCGCGCTCGCGCAGACTATCTCACTCACTGACAGATTGGCACATGCACACACATGTGGGCATTTCCCAGAATAGGGGTACCCCATTTATACCCCAAATAGCAAAGAATCCCTTACAGGCCCATGTACGCACACAGACACAGCGCAATGCCCGTCCAGATGTGGCCACTGAACCCTATGAAACCCCAAACCCTGAACCATCCCTAGCATCACCAGAATGGCCGTGGCCAAATGTGCTATGGAGCCACCAGCAAGACTCATGAACCGTGTTTGCCTCGCCCGGCTTGTCCGAGTGTGAGCGATTAAACCATCCCTGCAGGAGCAGTTCGACGAGGCGGCTGACTGGGTGACGCAAAGTTTGAAGTCCCGCGGTTGAAAGGCCCAGGACGCAGCCCCCGCTTCTGCCGCCTATGAGCCCATGCAGAGTGCTGCAATGGTTTAGGGTTTGGGTCTCAGGGTCTAGGGTCTAGGGCTAAGTGTACCCAATGATAAAGGCAGATGTTGTTTTTTGACGGCAAGAAAGGTGACTCAGTCGACTGAACTGGGGCGAGTTTTACATCTTCCTTCTTTGGGTTGTTGTAAGGGACCCATATACATACATATTTCAATACTTCATTAAAAAGTAGAACTACAAGCTTATAAATAAAACAAATATAAATACATGTATATATATATATACGTATGTATGTGTGTATGTATGTAATATTTGTATATCCTACATATATATATATATATGTAATATTTATATATGTATACACACACACATATATATATATATAGTTTGTTTGTCTTTATTGTTTGCTCAAAGGGTTTTAGAGTTCAAGCGCCAAACCAGTGACAGTTTCTCAGCCACACACCGAGGTTCGACCACCCGGCCCCTGTCTCCTTCTTTGAAATCACGATCCGGGCCTTAGGCCTGCTGGGGCTTAGGGAAAAGGGGTTCGGGTTTAGGGTTTAGGGTTTAGGGTTTAGGGTTTAGGGTTTAGGGTTTAGGGTTTAGTTTTTAGGGTTTCAGGTTGGGATGTTGCCCCCCTATACTAACAGTACTTAGTAGAGATGACAGTAGGGGGTGCTATAATCCCTAGGAAGGACTGCGAGTATGCACTGTAGGGGTTGAGAGCCTTGAGAAGCGTTTTTAGGGACTGCACGAACCCTGGAAGGGTTTTTGATGTGGCCCACACTACTATGATGGTCTAGCGTGCATGATCCGAATTCCAGGGTTCATGTTCAGGAGAAATTTGGGGGGGTGGGGGGGGGAGGAGGCTGCAGCTCTAGGAGCCTGACAACCCAAACACCCACTCTCCACCAAGCAACTGATTTCTGGTAAATTCCTTGTTGAAGCGGTACTTGGCTCCTTGGGTGTCCCCAAACTCCGCTGGTCGAATGTGAAAGCACCCCAAAAGCCCAATTCGACCCCGATTTCTCGTCTGCCTAGAGAGTTAGAGCCGACAGCCTCCACTGCCACACTTGACAAAGAGCCCAATACCACTTAAAGCAGGAATGTGCCTTGAATCGTCATCTTGGTCGCTTTGGGGTAGTTTAAGAAACATGCTCCCACTGAATCCTCGGTGCCCAATACCTCCGCTCCGGACCTCTAATTGCAGTTCCTGCCTTTCGGGGTACCTGAGTTGATGATCAGCAACGAAATGTTACCGAAGCTCTGTGCCCGAACCCTAAACCCGAAAACCTAAACCTGAACCCTAAACCCTAAACCTACATCCGGGTCCTGGTAAACCCTCGACTCCATACTTTGCCTTGGGCATCTCTTTCTCTGGCCCTTTCCATTTGGGTTCCGGTTACGCTACCTTATACTTAGGGTGGTCAATTTCAGAGAACTGAATCTATGCCCGGGAGCCCCAAGTTCGTGTAAACCCCAGAATTCATGAAGCCCTAAACCCTAAACCCTGAACCAAAACAGGTGGTCTGCTCTCGGCCCATGCACTCTCCGGCCGCCCAATTTTCCTGCAAAAAGTCGCCTGGCCAGGCGTTACCGATTCGGGGCTTACGCAAGTTGTTCTCTGTTGCCTTGACGTGGGGTCTTTTTCTAGGACCGGGAGTAGGCCATTTTTTTTTTAGGGTTGGGGTTCCCTTATGATCCCCTTAAAACCAAAAAAGGTACCCTTTTTTTCCTAGGTTACTCCCGGGTCTAGACTTGTTCTCTGTTGCCTTGAAGTGAGGCCTTTTAAGGATCCTCTTCAAAAGGTGGCTCAACCTGCTAGGGTTTAGGGGCCGGAGTAGGCTCCGTAGAAGCCCCTTTAATCGAAAAAGGGGTACCCTGCTTATTCCTAGGTTGTTCTTGGGACTGGTGATTCCTATATCCCCCTTGGGAATTATGTTTTTTGTTTATATAAAACCCAAGAGGATATGAAAAATATAACTTTTATTACGGTTCTAAGGGGAGTATAGATTCTGGGGCTTGAAGATCCCAGGGGACTGGCTCACAGATGCGCAGAGAAGCGTGAGCGAACCCTCGATGGGTCTAAACCAGGAACCCTAAACCGTAAACCCTAAACCCCTAAACCCCTAAACCCCTAAGCCCCTAACCCCCTAAACCCCTAAACCCCTAAACTACCGTTGTTGGCATTCCGTTTTAAAGGGTGCCGCCTTAGAATGGGGTACCCAACAAGGGACCCTAATTTAGGAAACTACCCAGATCCTAAGAACCGAACCATGAAACCAGAGACCCCCAATTCCCAGAGCAGAACAGTAGGGTTTAGGGTTTAGGGTTTAGGGTTTAGGGCTTAGGGTTTAGGGTTTAGGGTTTAGGGTTCAGGAGCCCTAAAAACCCGAAGCGGCGGAGCCTGTGAACCCTGGGCCCCAAACCTTAAGCCCGGGACACCAAAATCCTATAATAGCCACTTGACAGCCATAGGCTCCTTATTTTGACTAGTTGGGGCTTCCGCTGTATATAGGCCAGTGTGGTTAAATTCTTTTCACAAGGGCTCCCGCACAAAAAGGACCCCTAAGTTTCGGAAACTCCAAAAGCTAACTAAACCCTCTGGAAGGATTGGATGATTCGCCACCCTGAACCCTATCAACCCTACTATTTGCATCAGAACCAGTCCAACAAAAAGACAATATTCTTCATGGTAAGGGCACTGTAGGTATTAATACCTCTTTTGTTGGGGGGGGGGGGGGGGGGGGCAAAACCCCAAACCCTAAAGCCTAGAAAAAAAATATCCTAGAACCCTATACAAACCTTTCGCGGAATTCGAGGGACGCAAAAGACGAGCTTGAGAAACGGCGACTCCTTATCGTCTAACGGTGCCAAACCTTCAGAAAAAGAAACCCTTAAACCCCAAATCCTTAAACCCTCAATCCCTACCTGGACCCCCAAAGTAATTATGCAAAAAATAGCCCAAACCCATGAAAAGGCTTTTATTTTACAGACTCTGGGGGTTTAGGCCCTAAACCCTAAAGCTTCCTGATCAATCCTTAAGAGTCAAGGCTCGGGAGCTGGGGGACAAGTTGCTGCATGCGTTCAACTCGCAGACAGGTGCCCGATGTGCGGGAAAAGGGATGGTTAGCACTGTGGTTTTAGACTGGGGTTTAAGATTTTGGTTTTGGGGCTGATAAGGTTTGGGACGTTGGATTTATGGGGCTTCCCTAAAGTAGCCTGTTGTGCCTTTCAATAAACGAACTGAATTCTGGGTATGCTTAGCAATATTTTTTAAGGCACAAGGTCCGGCTGTACTCACAAGCCCAATACATACATATATATATATATACATGTATATATATATATATGATTTTGGGGGGATACGCAATTTTGTTCTTACATCATCTCTAACCCTTGCGCATGTTTTTGCTTCACATGAATAATAGTACAGTCTTTGGTTGAGCGAGTAAGTGAGAGTAAGCAGGGCCAACGCGATCGGGAGCATCTACCTCATAGCACGAAGATCGCTATGAAGGTTGTTCTCTGAACCAGAAGCCCTTTCAAGGTTATGTCGTCCCCAAGCATCGCATCTATGCTAATCTTGGTAGCCCATGGTAGCCCAGTGGTACCCTTTTCACTTTTTTTGGTTGTAGGTTCCCTCATAAATGTCCAACCCCAAAATGGGTGCCCTGATTACAACATGGTTACTAGGCTTTCAAGTAGATCATCACAAGGTATCTCCTGCCTGCGCAGGCTTCCCATTCACACAGTTGACCTTGAGGACCTGGAGCAGGGTTTAGGGTTTAGGGTTCAGGGTATAGGGCTTAGGTGAGCAGGGTTTAGGGTTTAGGAAGTTTAGGGTATAGGGTTTAGGTGAGCAGGGTTTAGGGTTCAGGGTTTAGGGTTCAGGGTATAGGGTTTGCGTTTGCTTTCGGAACTCTTTTCGGATGGGGCACCACATGTGCGCACAGTCTGCAACCAGGCACTTCAGACAGCCCTGGCGCAGTTTGGGTTTAGGGTTGAGGCTTTAGGGCTAAGGGATTTGGTGACAAAGTATTTTTCAGGGTTTAGGGTTGAGGCTTTAGGGTTAAGGGATTAGGTGACAAGGTTTCTTCGTTGGAGTTGACTTTGGGTCTTGGGACCCTGCGTTCTGAACTACCTGCAGCACTGAGCAGTCGTCCATCTAGGGCCTATACTCTAAGGGTAGTTACATGGTCCTTTAGTATGGGCCCTTAAAGAAGAGGACCCCATAAAAACCCCGTATATACCCTACACAACCGAAGGGCCCCTACTTCAGCACCCTTTCAAGGAGGTAAGGCAGGTAAGGGACCATATTAAGGGCCTATATAACTACCCTTAGATATACCTTGTGCTAGGGTCAGCGCTCTGCATACGCATCTTCGCATGCGCCTTCGCTTACTGCAATGTGCTGTGGCTGGCTTGTCACAGATGAATAGAATGCACGGAAGTCGTTGGGAGAAGAAGGAGGGCTGGAGCAAGGCCGCAAGGGTATAGGGTTCAGCATTTCCCAGAGTGATCTCCCATGCTAAACATACCCTGATCCTTCTGACAGCAACCCCAGCACCTTCCACCCACCACCCTCCCCCCAAATTCCGGAAACCCCACAGAGGCTTTGGGGCATCCCTAAACCCTAAACCCTAAACCCTAAACCCTAAACCCTAAACCCTAAACCCTAAACCCTAAACCCTAAACCCTAAACCCTAACCCTTTGCGTGCAGCAGCAGGACTGGCGAGGGGAAGAAAGGCTGGTACTCAGGTGTTGTCTTGGCGGAGGTGGGCCCTGAGCCGTAATGATTGCCTACCCATGTGCACATGTGTAGGGTTGGAGTACGCCCAAAGAAACCTACATACATAAACATATATGTACAAACAGACATACATATATATATATACATATATGTATGGAGGGTTTGGGTTTTTCTCGATAAGCCTAAATAAATAAGCAAATGAAAACATAACAATAAATAAATGTATATATATATATACACACACTCGATATACATATACATATATACATATGCATTTGCCCTTGAAGGAATGCCCCCCCCCCCCCCCCCCCCCCCCCCCCCAGATCATCCCGCAGACATTGAAACCCAGCCAAGTTGATTCAGATTCACGGGGGCAAACGGGAATTAGGCGCCCGGAAGCATCCTGCTCGAACCCCATTGCGGGCTTAGGGTTTAGAAAGCATCCTGCTCTAAGCCCCATAAACAGTAGATTGACCATGAACCCCAAAGCAGATACCCTTCACCTAGGCCACCCTACAACCCCTGATCTACAGCCAGGCATATGGATCCTAAACCCACAGAGGCCAAAGCTTTGCTTCAAGCAGCCAGGGCGAGTGGATTCAGAAGCACGCCTAACCCTAAACCCGAAACCCGGTTTACCCTGAACCCTGAACCCTGAACCCTAAACCCTAAACCCTAAACCCTAAACCCTAAACCCTAAACCCTTAAGGGTAGGGAGGTGGGGCCCCAGGCCTACTTTGAAGCTCTTTTGACTTAGTAAGTCTACTTAGTACACCCTCTTATAATCCCCCCGAACCCACCTTGCTAACCCGACTTACTAAGTCAAAAGAGGTTCCACGCCCTAAACCCTAAACCCCACAGCAACCTTTACACCCTAAACCCTAAACCCCAAACCCTAAACCCTAAACCCTAAGGGACCTGAGAGCGCTCCAAGAGGCTGGCACTGTACAGCTAGAGTTCCGGTACCTCTCGCAACAGTGGCTTGCCAGCAGTGGGCCCTGAAACGCCCAAATTCCGACCTCACAGCTCGCAGGGTTTAGGGTTTAGGGTTTAGGGTTTAGGGTTTAGGGTTTAGGGTTTAGGGTTTAGGGTTTCGGGCGAACTCTAAACCTTAGACTCTAAGCCCTCTAGCAGACTTGGGCATCTTCCAGCCTGGCGCCCTCACATGACTAACACCCCGTTTAGGGTTTGGGGTTTAGGGTTTAGGGTTTAGGGTTTAGGGTTTAGGGTTTAGTGTTTAGGGGACAAACCAGGACGGGCTATCCGGCCTTGCAATCCTCATAATCAAGCCTGAAAGGGGGTCCTTTCAAGGGATTACCGGATCTTGATTACACCCCGTCCCTAAACCTAAACTCGAGAACCCTCGGGAATGATAGAAAAAAGAACATGCCCAAGCCTAAATTTAAGCTCTCTGCGACCCGGACTAAGAGCGTAAGTAGCCAACTCTTCCCTAGTAAAGGCTTAACATGGCAGTCCCTAAACCCTACACCCTACACCCTAAACCCTAAACCCTAAACCCTAAACCCTAAACCCTAAACCCTAAACCCTATAGCAGTCGCGCTCAGCTGCTCAGACTCAGAGACAGCACCGAGTAAACCCTATAGCACGCCAAAGGCTCCCCTATTTGCCCAACACCCTACTTACTAAGTCCAAAGGCATTCCAAGTAGTAGGGTTAGGGTTTAGGTTTATCTAAGGGTAGCTACGAGGTCCCTTATGGTGATCCCTTACCTTCTGTAAAGGGTTGTGAAGTATGGGCACTTGGGTTGAGGGTATATGAGGGGTATAGAAGGGCTCCATTCAAGGGCCGAATGTAGGTACAGGGCTTAGGGTTAGCCCGTACCTTTAAAAAAACAAGCTGACAAGTCGAGACCTCTGGAGGTACCTAGAGTACCCGGTATCTAGGCAGGCCATTGGTAAGTTTCATGTTTTCCCTTATCGAGATATTTTCTGAGGATTGCAAGGCCCAACCTAGAAGAAGACCGCAAGATCCCGCAAGTAGGGTATGTTCACCTTTTGTGCAGGGTTTGGCCCCACAAGCTTGAGTGTTTTTGTGGAAATTCAAGGTTTGGGCACCCTAAACCCTAAACCCTAAACCCTAAACCCTAAACCCTAAACCCTAAACCCTAAACCCGAAACGGTTTACGACACTCATAAACCCCAACCAGAACCCTGCAAATGTTCACGCGCGTGCTCGGCATGAGGCTCAACGACCCGAAGTATGCTGCTGCAGGGGACAGGGCCATGCGGCAGATCCTTCAGGCACCCCTAAACCCTACACCCTAAGCCCTAAACCCTCAACCCTAAACCCTAAACCCTAAGCCCTAAAACAAGGGTCAGGGTTCCGGTCTCGGCTCGAATTGTCGTCCTTGTCTATGAGTACCCAGTTGGGGGTTTACGAAGTACTTGTTCCCCTCTTTGTTTGATTCCAGGTGCCTGCCCCCCCAGACTACAGCAACCTTTACACCCTAAACCCCAAACCCTAAACCGTAAACCCTAAACCTTTACACCCTTGAGGAGAAGCCCGGCCAAGCCTAGAAGGGCATGCTGATACCCTCACTAAACAGGTGTCATGTACCACTTGGGATGTTGCCCCTGATGCTAACAGCTCCTTAATCGGGACTATAGTAACCCCTACTCTACAATTCCTGTTAAGGACGGTTAGTGTTTGGGGGAACATCCCAAGGTACCGTGACTATTCTTGGTATGCGGGTTCTGTTCAGGGTCCTTAGGTTACTCTCTAGGTCAACTGCTAGTATGCCCAGTACCACCCTTGTCCATGTATCAAGAGCATTAAAAAAACGCACATACATATACATATACATATACATGTACATATACTCAGCCCTAAACCTTATCATTGGGGTTGTCATCTCCAAGTGCGAGATGCCATTGAACCTAAACCCTAAACCCGAAACCCTAAACCCTAAACTCTATGTGAGATGCTCCAGGCTGAGAACGGGCAGGGACTGGTTCCGTGGGGTTTGGCGAGCTCGAGCCCGCCCCGCTTTACGAACAGCACCGCGGCTGGGGGGTGTGGGGGATGGTTTTGGGGTTTTAGGGTTTAGGGTTTAGGGTTGGGATGTGATGTTCCCCCTTATTCTACCAGTCCTTGATAGGCATTCTAGTACCCCAACTATAATGCCCATGAAGGAATGTTCGTATAACGGACATCCCAAGGTTTAGGGTTTAGGCTTTAGGTTTCTCAAGGTTTTAGAGTTGAGTTAAACACCCTAAAGCCTAAACCCCAAACCCTGAGCCCTAAACAGTGTTTTTGGGGTTGTTTAAGGGTTTAGGGTTGATGGGACTCCGAGATGCCCCGCAAGTTTGTTCACGATTTGGGGTTTAGGGTCTAGGGTCTAGGATTTAGGGTTTAGGGTTTAGGGTTTGTGAAATGAGTCGGACACTGCTGTAGCCTAAACCCTGAGCCCTAAACCCTGAACAGCTTTGCTTCTGACCCTATCATCGTTTCACCCACATTTCACGGATTTAGACTCGCACCCCGAAGGTTGTACCTTTAAAGGTTTCCCTTAAAAGAGGATCCTAAAATGGCCGTTACACTACCTGAGGGATCTTCAAACAGGGTCCCCAACCCTTAGGGATCCAAGGGTAGAGTCCCTTGCTTGTCTCCCGCAGCTCGACTCCTCTCTGCCTTGCGGACAATGCGGTTTAGGGTTTAGGGTTTAGGGTTTAGGGTTTGGGGTTTAGGGCTTAGGGCTTAGGGCTTAGCGCTTAGGGCTTAGGACTTGGGGATTAGGCAAAAGGGTTTAGGGTTTAAGTAGGCAGTTGTCTAAATTCGGGTCCTTTTGGGGGGAACCTAGTATAGAGAAAATGCCAACCTAAACCCTAAACCTTATACCCTAAGCCGAAAACCCTAAACCCTAAACCCGAAACCCTAAACCCTAAACCCTAAACCTTAAACCCTAAACCCTAAACCCTAAACCCTAAACCCTAGACAGCAGCCCCAGGTCACATCACCTTTGGAGCCATGGGCGATTCCTACTACGAGTACTTGCTTAAAATGCGCCCAGCTTGCATGGCAAATGCCAGCCACAAGGGGTTTAGGGTTCATAGGGTTTAGGGTTTTGGGTTTTGGGTTATGGTTTGGGGTTTAGGGCGTTTAGGGTTTAGGATTTAGGGTTTAGGGTTTAGGGTAGGGTTCGTAGGGTTTAGGGAGTTTGCACGTGGACGCTGCTGGGCTTGCGTTTCGAAGGCTGCGTCCGAATTGCCAGTTTTCGGTGCTGGCTGGCCCTGGCTGGCCCTGGCTGGCCATGATTCCTGCAAAACCCTAAGCCCCAAAGCCCCTAAACCCTGAACCCGAAACTCTAAACCCCAATGAATTGCACGATGGCCTTAAGGTACTTGCAGACCGACCGCTCCGAGCCTGAGTGGAAGAATGTAGCCTGGCCATCTAGGCTTCGTTGGCTGTCATATCGGGTTTAGGGTTTAGGGTTTAAAGGTTTAGGGTTGAGGCATATATTTCAACAGCCTTAAGCGTTGGGCTTCCATCTCAGGAAGCGGAGAGGGGGGGGGGGGGGGGGGGATTACTGGGAAACCCTAAGCCCTAATTCCTAAACCCGAAACCCTAAACCCTAAACCCAACGGAGCCAGAAGGGAGCGGTTGCTGGCTCTTGGATGCCGGGCTTGGAAGGGTGCGAGGCAATGATGCCCTGGTGAATGATGCAGCGGCGGTGGTGAGCCAAGTAAGGTGTGCTTGAGGTTTAGGTTTAGGGTTTAGGGCTTAGGGTTGCAAGCCATGGCGGTGGCAGAGGTTAAAGTTGGGACACACTGGCCGGCCCGGGTCACACGCTGCAGGGCAAAGAACTCCGAAGATGGTCTCGAGCTGCACGTCCTGCGTCGTTCGCCGGGTGCTGCTTTACAGTCATGTAGGGAGGAGCGGTTGCTTGGTCGGCTTGGTGTCGGTTTCGCCCCATGTGCCCCTAAACCCTAAACCCTAAACCCTAAAACCCTAAACCCTCAGCAGCCCTATAGGCCCTATCAGGCATGGAGGCGGCCATGGACAAGATGAGTGCAGCGGTGATCTTCACCACCAAAGGCCAGAAGGACCGAGGAGTTGTCCTGAAGGTCACCTTGACCCTGACAACTTTGTGGAACTTTACTGTAATTTGGGTTTAATGGGTCTTAATAAGGCGCTAAAAGTTTAATTTTAGCTACCCTCCTGGTGCAGCCAAGGAAACAGCACCCTAATTAAGGAATATACCTTAAATTATATTAAGGGTGCCCTATACATGTAAGATCTTCTGAATTCAGGAATATACCCGAATTATTTCTCAGATGCCCAAAACACATTTCAGGCCTCTCCTTAATAAAGGGTATTTGGCTCTTTGGGCATCTTTCAAAAATTTTGAATAAAGCCGTTTTGTACCCACCAAGGTCGAATCTCGATTCAAGGACCCGTGAAATCTTGGGGGACCACAGAACCTAAAAGGGTTTATGGTTAATTTTCATATACCTAATGGGAGCTATAGTAGTATAGTAGTACAGGTTAGATGACCCCCATTTGGGGCTTCCATTTGGTACCGACCATGGCAAAAGCACGGGCTGCGCTAGTGTGATTGTGTGTAGTGGAAACTTTGAGGGACCATGTTGATAGAATAAAGGACCTAAACCCTAAACCCTAAAAAAAAAAAAAACTCCCCTGAACTCTGGACTCGACGACAAGCCTCTGGCTTCTTTGTGCCCCTGCCGGGTGCATTAATGCAAGCTTCTTCGGGTTTAGGGTTAGGGTTTAGGGTTTAGGGGTTCTTCTTGGCCTCTTATCTCCCACTCCAACCCCTACCCGCAGAGCCTGACCACACACTCAACAAATCGGTGCGCGCGCGGCGCGCGACCTGGGCTTTCAGGACCCAGACAGGCCCTTATTCCTTTCTTTTAAGGGCTTTGGGTGCCCTTTGCATGCCCCTGTGAAACCCAAAAAAGGGCACCCTGTTATTCCTAGGTTCCTCTTTTTTTTTTTTTTTGTTTTTTTTTTTTTTTTTTTTTTTTTTTTTTTTTTTTTTTTTTTTTTTTTTTTTTTTTTTTTTTTTTTTTTTTTTTTTTTTTTCAAGTCATATTGGGACGAGTTTGCAGTTGTCCTAAAGGCTCCTATTGTAGTCCTCTTCCGGGTAGTAGGACTAGAGGTCCCCTTTCACTACAACAAAAAGGAACTACGTCAGAGCCTTCAGCGCCTTCCTGAAGGCTCTAATAACTCGTTCCTCTTTGGGTTAGGTATAGGGCTTCTAGTATATTACCACCCTAAACCTCAAGCCCCAAACCCTGAACCCTCAAAAACGTAAGTTCTGCATACTTAAGTATAGGCCCTGGCCCCTAACCCTAAACCATAATCCCTAGTCCCTAAACCCTAAACCCAAGCTGGGGTGTGGGCCAGGCGGCCTCACTTACATCGCGGGGAGAAGAACCTTGGTTGGGTGATGCGTCGGGCTTTATGAAGGTTAGGGTTTAGGGTTTAGGGTTTGGGATTTAGGGGTTTAGGGGTTTAGGGGTTTAGGGTTTAAGTTTAATGTTTTCGGGTGCTAGGGTGTTATGGTTTCGGGTGTATGGTTTTGCGGGTTTTTAGGGTTCTAGGTTTTAGGGTTTACTTAGGGTGTGAGGGTGTAAGGGCTTTAGGTCTCTTAGGGTTTGAGGGTTTGAGGGTTTAGGTTTGAAGAATATCTTAGTAGCTGAGTGATAAACACTATTAATTCAAGGGGTCAACTCTTTTTGGGCCAGGTTTACTCGGCAACTAGGAACAGGGTTTGCGACCCTAAACCTTAAACGCTAAACCCCTAAACCCCTTTTCCTCAGAGTGAAGTCTGTGCACTCACACCACCAGGAGGCCAGCCTGCGAAAGGTTCGGGTCCAAGGGTCTTGGCAAGTCTTGTTGTCTTATGCATCCGATGAGGCCGTTTTGGGTTCAGGGTTTCGGGCTTAAAGGCATAATTTAGGTTTAGGGTTTGGGGTTAGGGTTTTAGGTTTAGGGTTTAGGTTAGGGTTTAGGGGAAAACCTGCAGCCCTAAACCTGAACCCTAAGCTGCCAGGGCTCCGAGCCGGCGAGTGCAGAATCGCATGCCTCCCCCCCCCCCCCCCCCCCCCCCCCTCCATCTCACGGTTGCCATTGAGGCTGAGGTTTAGGGTTTAGGTTTTAGGGTTTTAGGTTTAGGGTTTTAGGGTTAGGGTTAGGGTTTAGGGTTTAGGGTTTAGGGTTTAGGGTTTTAGGGGGGGGTTTAAAAAAAGGGGGGGGGGGGGGGGGGGGGGTTTTAGGGTTATCGGGCTTATCGGGTTTAGGGTTTGGGGTCTGAATGTTTTGATGGTTTGCAGTGAGCTGGTGGCCACTTGAATGTATATGCGCTTGTGCCTGCAGGGCAGCACTTTCCAAACCTGCCGGCCTTCCCAAACTATCTTACTGTTATTCTTACATTACAGAGTCGCAGCACACGCTTGAAGCATCAGTTACAGCACTGTCACCAAACGTTTCTATAGACCTATAAAAACCCTCAAACTATATGAACTAGGGTTTAGTACTTTCTTGTACCCCTTACAAGGACACCCAGTACTATGCACTCACTAATTCACTCACCGCCAGGCTCAAACTGTCCATGTCTCGCAGGTGACACCGTAGAGACAACGCTACACACATACCTCCGCTTACAGCGGGCCACTCACTAATATAAAAGGAACCTTGTATACAACTCACAAAAAAACAGAAATACAAACCCTCAACGATGTTCAGCAAGCCGAGGAACAGCCGGAACGGACCACAAGATGGACCACCTGGCCTGCTTCGTAGGCGCGCTGGTTTAGGGTTTAGGGTTTAGGGTTTAGGGGGGTTGGGTTTAGGGTGGGCCTTCGCTTGGCCTCGCGGGTCTAGCCGGTTCAACGCGCCGGAGGTGTGGGGTTCGAGGGTATCGCTTCCCATATCACTGAGCCTCCTTCACCAACCCCTCAGTCAGGCCATAAGATATATTGCAAGCCCCTGAGAGTACCAAGAAACCAGAGAGAACCTCTGCGGCATGCACTTGGTGGCACCCGAGCTCCCCAGGGCTTCGGGGCTCCGAAGGCTTGAAACTTAGGGCTCTGGTTGTGGAGTACAGGTTCAGCGTTTAGGGTCGAGGGGCCTAGGGTTGGGTTTAGGGTTTAGGGTTTAGGGTTTTGGGATTTTTTTGGGTTTTGGGTTTTAGGGTTTTGGGTTTTGGGTTTAGGTCTGTGCGCCCCCCCCCCCCCCCCACCCGCGCAAAGAGCAACCTTACTACTTACAGCAGCGTTGAGCTTTGTTGTTTGCAAACCCTACACACTGAGCCCTCAAACCTTGGAAACAGGGGGGGGAAGTGTGTGAGACACTAAACCTATTGCTTTTGTCCCTGAATGTTTTGTTTCCTTCCTGCGCCCTCAACACGTAAGTTTTCCCCACATGCCCAGAAACACCAGTACGCCTTGCTTAGGGTATCCTCCTTCAATCATCTGAGGATCCCTAGTGTTATATGGGTACGTGGAATCGTTGGGTGAGTGATACTGGAGTCTCTGGCACAGGCGGCATGCTGATCTATGGTGCCCGCCAGCTCCGCCCAGAGGAGATGGGTTTAGGCGTAGATGGGGGCGTACATAGGGGTTACTGAAGGTTTAATAGGGTCTATGTAGGGCCTATAGGGTTTTCCCTAGAGTAACCTTTGTACCTTTAAACAACATCCCAAACAGTGTGTCAACACTAACGGGTTCCAATACGGACCATGGCGGCCAGAGCTTTGCGGAACTTTAGGCTCTTGGTAGGGTTGAGGGTTTAGGGTTTCGGGACGAAAGCCGCGCTCCCGCGTAGGTCGCGTAGGTGCGGGCGTGGCGCAGTCGCCGTCCTCGAAACTGACGTCACCTTTGCAATTTTTCTCAC
This sequence comes from Symbiodinium natans, assembly GCA_905221605.1. NCBI lineage: Eukaryota > Dinophyceae > Suessiales > Symbiodiniaceae > Symbiodinium > Symbiodinium natans. The sequence goes on from CAJNDS010001469.1 coordinate 354,257, forward strand.
AGCGCTTTTGGGCGTCTGGTCTCCATCGCTTTTGGACTTCTGGACTCACATGCTCTCGCACTGTTAGGGACCTAAGGTGGCAGAATGCATTACCCCATCATTAAAGGAGCGTTTCCATTTTTGTGAGTGCGTACAGGTTGCTCTGAGTTAGAGTGTTTCTCGTAGTAGCTGAATGAGTGCACTTTACACTTTTTGGGATAGGATCATCCCCTGTATAGAACTGAAAGTCTACATGTTTGGGGGGGCTTGTGAACTCAGCAACTAAGTTCAGCAGTATGGCTCTTCTTATTGTTGGTTAGAAGGGAAAGGGGGACTAAGGCGCCAGATATCAGCCCTTGAAGGGTATATAGAGGATATGTGGTACCTTATCCCCTGAGTCCCCACTACTTGGAGGACTTATAACGCGAATTCTAACTCTACTTATAAGCCCCCCAAGTCCCCCAAGTAGGTTTTAAGCAGACTTATACCTGTGGTTATAAGCACCCATGAACCTCCAAGTAATCAAGAGTAAGTCTTTGCCCCTAAACCCTAAACCCTAAACCCTGACACCTAAACCCTAAACCCTACACCCTAAACCCTAAACTTTGCTAGCTGAGAGTGAGGACGTGGACTCGCGGTGGGAGCAGACGGCTGCAGGCATCACGGAGACCTGCTACGAGAGCCGGGGTCTGCACTTCCTGAAGCCCAGAACCCGAAACCTAAACCCTAAACCCTGAACCCTGAACCCTAAACCCTAAACCCTGCGGTTCAGGGTTTAGAGCTTTCCCCCTAAATCTCTGACACCGAGGCCACCGAGGCCCCCGAACCCTGTACTTAGTTCCAAAGCCCGCATCTTTGTCATAGTGGGGTAACCCTAAACCCTAACCCTAAACCCTAAACCCTCAACCCTAAACCCTAGCATTTTACTTGTTTAAGGTATACTTAGACTCAATGAGGACTAGAAATACACATTGATACTACTGTCCCAACCATGAACTGGCCATGATGCCGGGGAAGGCTCGCCTGGCTCGCCTGGTTTCGTTAGCGCACGTGTCGGTTAAGAGTGAAGGCTATAAGGGAAGTGATTTGTGAGTTTTGCTGCGTCTGTGAGCCGCACTAGTATGCTGCCACCACGTACTAGATATTGCGACATTGGGGCAGACGTATAACCGAGCGCATTTTGACCCTTATTCTTTTCAGCAGGAGTAGGGCTGCCAAGGGCACGGCTGCAGCCAGTCAACACTCCTCAGGTCAGTGTTGTTCAACGAAGACTGTTGTACCTTAAGCATCCTCGGCAAACGACCATTTGCTTAAGAACCCCCCCCCTCAAAAACAAGACAAATGTAATATGATAGTCTTTATATTTGCCTTATGCAGCATCTTTTCCATTTGATTGAGGGAGGGCTCTTCAGCGAATAGTAGAAAACCTTTTGAATTATTTTCTCACAACATACATGGGCGAGTGTTGTCTCAGCGTTGCCCTTGTGCTGCCCATGGACCATGTGCATTGTGCCTCCTAAACATGCACGGTGCATGCCGCGAAAACCTAAGCTAAACCCCTAAGCCCTAACTTTCAGCACCCATGTACCTCTGTAGTGTTTTTTTACTTGGCCCTGAAAGCTACTTTATAGGACCCCCTTCAAGGCCCAAGTGTAGACTATATAGGTATTAGGGTTTAGGGTTTAGGGTTTAGGGTATTAGGGTAAACCCAACCAGGCAGCTGTGCAGACCTGGTTGTAAAAGGGTAAACCCAACCACATTCCAACAGCCCAGGATGTATCATCGACAGCCGTCACATCTGGCGCCTGAGGCACATTGACGAACCCGAAGACGCCTATGTCTTAATCAAGAAACATGTATCCTTCAAGTTCAAAACTGCAATTGAAGGATTGTTCCTGTTCACTCATTGAGGGAGATTTGGCGTCTCTTGATGCATGTTCTTCTCTTTGCTGAGGATTGAGGGTTTGAGGCTCTTTTTGCATGGTCTGTAGTTTCTTGTAGTCTGTGCACGTAAGATACATACCAGTGTGAGGTCATCGCATGTGCAGTCGAGCGTCACGAGTTCAAGGTTTTTGTCACGACGGCTCACAAGTGGTAGGGTTGAGCTGCACCAGCTCCGACACCACGAATCCAGGCCACAGAAGCACACAGTCCAGCAACCACGGGGGGTGTCGGATCCCTTAGAAGCCCCTTATTGAACCAAACTTGGTGCCCTTTTCTATTCTTCAGGTTACTGCTTAGGGGCTACTAACAGAGGCTGCACTCGCCCCGCCATGTAGCCATGGGCCAAGAGCGCCAAGAGCCCCAGACCTCGCGCGCCATCGAGGATGTCAAAGACTTGCAGCCGGACCCTGTGCTGCATCATGTGGATTTAGAGTTCAATGCTTGGGATGGTCCCCTTATACAGACAGTTCTGAATAGGGATTATAAGCAGGGGTATGATCCTCCCCATTAAGGACTGTTAGCAGAAGGGGGAACATCCCAAGTTCAGTGCTTGGTGGCCCAGTGGTGCCCTTTCTTCCCTTTTGCGGGGGTTCAAGGTCCCCTGAAAACGTAACCAACCCAAAAAAGGGAGCCCTTATTCTGAGATGGTTGCTGGGCTACCGTGTCAGAGCCTCCCATTGCACAATTCTCTTGACACGAGATCCTCATGATGTGAGAGCACGCTTGGCACAAGGGTAGCGGGCGCCTAACTCTGGGTGTGTTGTAGGTAACCTAAACCCTATTCCCTAGACCATCGGTGACAACCAGGCGACATGGCTTGAGTGCGGGCATGCCAGAAGACGGTGCCGTGAGTTTTTCTGTTGGGTCTTGGGGTGATAGGACTTTCGATCGACTGTATGGGGGATCCCGAAGGATCCATGTACCTATATAGTCATAAAGTGTATACTTGGGCTGTATAAGGGGTATCTTAAGCGGCCAAGCATAGACTATACAGGTACGTGGATGTTTTTGGGGGCCTCCCAAGCCTACACGTCCCCTGCCCGCAAGCCATCCCAAGCCCTGAACCCACAACAGCAAAAGCAATGAGGAGCTTCTCCGAAGTGTGCCACTCCATGCCTGCCTGGGAATAGCCGGACGTGCTTGGTGGCAGAACCAGAAAGGTGCCTCTCAGAGGGAAGAGGGGGCTTCAGATTCTACTCTGCCGTTTTGCTTTTTGTTTCTTTGCCTTGCTAAGCCAAAGAGCTCCATACCCCTTTTTTTGATCTTTAGAAAGGTACCCTGAATCATATTTCTTAAATGGTATTGGACTCTCTGACATGATTCGGCAGCGCGCGGATGCACACGGGAGAATCGCGCACCCTTGTCTTGACTACTAGTGGTCTCAGAGTCTTAGGGCTTAGGGTTTAGGGTTTAGGGGTGCGCCTGCAGATCTGAGGTGTTGCTGACTTTTGCATGCAGACGGCCACAAATGAGCATCCTGGGCTGTCATGCTACGGTTTGAACTTTTAAAGTTATCCTCCCCCCCCCCCCCCCCCCCAGCCCCCGTTAAGGGTTGGTGTGGCCTGAGCGGAGATGCCTTCTCTTATGCCTACTTGGAGGTTCATGGTACTCATTCAGCCAATTACAATGTGTTAGGGCACTTAAGGGCTTGTAAGCGGGTTATAAGTGCAGTTTCAACTGGGTTCTAAGCACCATGAACCTCCAAGTAACGTAGTCATCACAAGGTTCTAATTAGAGCCCGTATGAGGTATGACTACTTCTTCAGTCATGACTGGAGAACGTCCGGGCGATTGAAGTACGTGTCCCTTCTGATTGTTTTCAACGGCGTGCCGGCAGCCTTGAGCAGCTTCGTCGTGAGCACTTGCCTGGGCGTGCTCACCTATTTTGGCTACTGGGTGCTGAAGTTGTTTAGGATGTATGAACTTCGACAGTAGTCTGTGTTCCTGTAGCCCAAAGGATCCATGTACCTACATCGATATGCCCTTGAGCTAGTCTATAGGAGCCCCTTTAAAAGCCCAAGTCTATGCTACAGAGGTACAGAATCCTTCGGGTAGATGTTCAGGCTGGTGCACAGGTTTAGTTCAGGGGGTCTAGGACCGCGAGTAGGCCCTTTTTTCCTGTTTTAAGGGTTGGGTTTCCCTTATAATCCCCTTAAAACCAAAAAGGGCACCCTTTTTATTCCTAGGTTACTCCCGGGTCTGGGGGTCCGAGTTTACTCGCGTCTCCCTGAACCTACGACCACTGTCGAGGTTTCCTCTCCAGGTCTGCGTGGTCGCTGTTGCCTGGCCATGTGGTACCATGGCTGGTCTTGGTCTTCTGGCAGGACCCTAAACCCTAAACCCTAAACCCTAATAAACCCTAAACCCTAACCCTAAACCCAAAACCTTCTGGCAGGACGTGCTGCGACTCTTTCGCAAGCCCGAGCGGGCTTTCTTAGATAGAGTCTCGGCGGCGCTCGGCTGCGGCGTTTCCACATCTTATTAGCCTGTGACATTTGCCCTAAACCCTAAACCCTAAACCCTGAACCCTAAACCCTAAACCCTAAAACCCTAAAACCCTAAAACCCTAAAACCCTAAAACCCTAAAACCCTAAAACCCTACAACCCTAAAACCCTAAAACCCTAAAACCCTAAACCCTAAACCAAAAGCAACTAAACTCTAAACCCCCAGACCCTATAGTATGCGGCTTTGGTACCTCGCAAGCAGAACCCAGGTCTCTGCATACCGCAGGACGATCAGGACCTGAAAGAGCGATGCATTCGCGGACTGGCCGCCTACCTCTGCCGATCGAAGAAGTTGGTCGTCCTCTGGTCTCCCAACTACTTTCGCAGGCTCTGGTGCACCTTCGAGGCACGGGCTGGAGCAAGGGTCACTAGACCTAAGACTTCAAGTTGCTCAAGAACCCTCCAAAAAATAGGAAAATATCATATTCCCTTGATGACCCTTATAAGGAAGAACTTTTACTTTTTCATTTTTTGGGGGGGTTCTTAAGCAAGTAGTACAAGACCAAGTTCATCCCATCTGTCGATCAAGAGCCCGAAACCCACGAGCCCAGCAGTGCGAATCCCCAGCCCTAAGCTCTAAACCCTAAACCCTAAACCCTAAAGCCCTCTTTGACCTAGAGTATCCCTGTACAGGTGACGTATACCCACTAGTGAAGGTACACTCATCTTGTCAGGGTGTTTTTTTTGTTTAAGGGTTTACGAGGGTTGCTATGGGTATGCCCTAGGCATTTGGTATTTACCCAGACCTTTGGGAGGATCCCAAAATTAGAACCCCAAAATAGTACCCTATACTACTGTTGGGTCATTCTTTGAACCCTTAAAGGGATCGACCTAGTACCCTATACTGCCATTAGGAACCCTTAAAGGGATCTACTTAGTACCCTAACCCTAAAACCTAAACCCTAAATCTAAGCCCTAAACTACTATCAGGAACCCTTAAAGGGATCTACTTTGTGTGGATCTTCGAGAGGTCTGAGTAAGTTAACTGGTCGACACATTGTCTGCAACAGCTGACGCCATAAACTCCACAGCCCTTAGCCTTAGCTCCCAAGTCGAAATCAGAACCCTGAAGCCATGTAGGGTTTAGGGTTTAGGGTTTAGGGTTTAGGGTTTAGGGTTTAGGGTTTAGGGTTTAGGGTTTAGGGCTAGGGTTTAGGAGTGAAAAAAACTACACCGGGTTCGACAGGTGGGCTTCTTTCTGATGAACCTCCAGGGCCAGGTCGAAGACATCACCTTCGTACCAGTCCAGATCGGCACCCTGTGCTCCCTTCGGCACCCAGGGTTGAGGGTTTAGGGTTTAGGGTTTAGGGCTACCAGGACCCCGGAGTAGGCCCTTGTTCCCTTTTTGCAGGGCTTCGGTTTTTTTCACATGCCCCTTTAAAGCCCAAGAGGGCACCCTTTTTTGTTCCTGCGTTACTCTTGAGTCTGGCCTCAAGTGGCCCAAGCCCAGGGGTTTAGGGCTCCTTAGCATCTAGGGTTTAGGGTAGGGTTTAGGGTTTAGGGTTTAGGGTTTAGGGTTTAGGGTTTAGGGTTTAGGGTTTAGGTTTAGAGTTTAGGGTTTAGGGTTTAGGGTTTAGGGTTTAGGGTTTAGGGTTTAGGGATCAGATGTGCCCGGTTTTTCACCAAAGAGGGGGTCTACACCGTTATTGTTGACTTACGCTAGTCCTTTTCAGGTGCCGAGGTATCCCCCCAAGAGCCCAAAATCTTTTAAAGAAGGAATATTCCATAAATCATATCAAGGATCCCGTTATCATTTAAGGTATACTCGTTAATTCAGGGGGGCATTGGGCTCTCTGGGTCCTACCGAGACCACTGATTGTGTTCAAACCATGGTTAGTATCACGTATTCAAAAGCCTCCCCTAGGGACTATAGATCGGTCCTATACAGAGTATAAGCATACCTAGACTCCTGGTCAAGCATATCGTTTGGGACGTTAGGGTTTAGGGTTTAGGGTTTTGGGTTGAGAGTCCCTCACGGTTAGTATGGTCTGATTGAGAAGTCGGTACCACCAAGAAGGCGTGAGGTTCACATTGAGAGGTCCAGGCATATGGGGCTTTCCAAAATCTGAGGGGCCATCCCCAACGACCGCGGCAACGCCCCAGACCCTTACGAACTCCTAGAGGGTTTAGGGTTTAGGGTTAGGGTTTAGGGTTTAGGGTTTAGGGTCTGCTAGAGGGTTACAACAGGGCCTTGGCCCGACCCTTGACCCAACCCGTTTATCCAGCTCCTTGTCAAGGGTACGTGCGTTTTGTGGCCGATGTAGGGCGCGCAAGATACAATGCACTTCCAGCAGTTGGTTTAGGGTTTAGGGTTTAGGGTAGGCCTTCAGCATCAAGATACAGCATGCATCTTAGGGTAGCAACATGGTGCCTTAGCATGGGCCCTTAAGCGGACCACGTAACTACGTGTGAATCCGAGAATGCTGAGGTGCATCCTCTGCTATGCTACAGCAGCCAGGCTGTAGTTCAGACACTCGAAAGACTTCTGTGAGGAGTCGCTCTTTGCACCCATGCAAGCAGACACTAAACCCGAAACCCTAAAACCCTCCCTTAGGCAAGGGAGGCTACACCCTGAACCCCAAGACACACAAGGCTACTGAAATATGAGGTCAACATATTACAGCAAAGAAATGTTATATTTATACATGTTTATATGTAAAATGGCAATATTTATACATGTTTATGCGTACAATTGCTACATATTTATATTATTAGTATATTGTTGCGGCCGAGAGTCGGACACATACTTCGAGCCTAACGATCCATGTAGCTATATGGTATATACTTGGGGCCCTAAAGCTACCTCCAAACCCTAAACTCTAAACCCTAAGCCCTGAACCCGAGGAACCTTTTTAAAGCCCAAGTACGGTAAACACTTAGTCTAGGCCAGACAGGCACATGGATCCTTAGGGGAGGGTTGAGGGTCAAGAGGGCGAACACTCCAAGAATTGAGGGGCTGAGGGTTAAGGGTTTAGGGTGTAGGTTTCCGGCACAAGTTTCAGGTGTATCGATTGCAGGTAGAGTTAAACACTTCGATGCTTTATAACAAGTAGCACCCTCAACCCGAACTCGTCATCTGAGGGTACTTACATGGTCCCTTAGTATGGGCCCTTGAAAGGGTTCCCCCTATATACCCCTTATATACCCGATATAAGGTGAAGGGCCCATGCATCAGAACCCTGTAAGGGAGGTAAGGGACCATATTAAGGGCCCATGAAACTACCCCAGACCTAATCCTTAAACCACCCTGCATGTAAGGTGTTTTTTTGCACATCAGCAATGTTTTTGGGTCGGGGGCTGGGGTTTCGGGTTTCGGGTTTCGGGTTTAGGGTTTAGGGTTACTGATGAGACTCGAGAACCGTCCGCGATCCTCAGAGCCCCTTCCAGTGGCCGAACAAGGATCCATGCACCTGTCTAAGAAATACCCCCCCCCCCCCCCTGGCTCTGAGCAGGGAGTGAGGGAATGAGGGCCCTAGATAGTCCGTGAAAGGGTATATGTATATGTATATATATTATATGTATAAGTATGTATATATATATATATATGGGCCCTTCATTCCCTCATTCCCTGCTAAGAACCAGCCAGGAATATTTGGCACATAGGAGCCGCTTGAAGGCCCAAGTATATACTGCGTAGGTACATGCATCCTTAGGGCTTTAAGTATACCCTAGACCCTAAACCCTAAACCCTAACCCCCTAACCCCTAAACCCTAAACCCTATCTGGTTCCAGATGCAGAGCCAGCTCAGAGCCGCACAGCACGTGTTCAACAAGCAAGCAAGCCAATAACTGCTGAAACCCACCCAGAGAGCCCAACACCCCTGAATTTTAAGGAATAGGGCTTTCATGTAATATGGACCTCATCATCCTAAACCCGAAGCCCTAAACCCTAAACCCTAAACCTTATACGGGTTTATTCCTCAGTTAAGGGGGGTGTTTTTTTGGTGCTCTTTTGGGCATGCGCCAAGGCAACGGTTTTCCGCCTGACCTTGTTCCTGGTTCAATACTCGGGCTTGCCCTTTATGGAGTCTTGGCCTCCTTCAGCTCAGGGCAGAAACCTTGGGGTTGAAGGTTTAGGGTTTAGGGTTTCGGGTTTAGGGTTTAGGGTGTAGGGTTTAGGGTTTAGGGTTGACAGCCTTGGTATTCCCTCAACATCTTCAAGTGTAGTGTTTGGGTAGACCAAGGTGGGGCTATTCGGCCTCTATACGGGATTCTAGGGTAGGTCCGGGGTATGTACAGTACCTTCGTTTACGGTACTTAAGGGGTTACTAAAGGAAAGGCAGCCTTTTGGTTGATTGCCGGGGTTTGGACTCGGCCCCCTTAGTTCTTGCTGAAATCTGGGTTTAGGGTATAGGGTTTCTGGAGTTTAGTGTCTAGGGTTCTTTGGGTTCTGGGGTGTTTGGCTTAGGCGGGATTAGGCAGCCGAGTCAAGCGAGGCTGTTGGCAAAACGGTTTCTTGAGATGTTTTTTGGGGGGAGCCGAGGATTTCGTGATTGTCGTCATCATCGCAGTCTTCGTTTTGGCCATCTGTTTGACCCCTGCTTTCTTCTACTACTGGAGCGCGCTGTTCCTAGGCTTTCCATGCATTCTTGCTAGTATCTCCAGGGTGTACGCGCATGTGACTAGTCCGAATCTGAACGAGAAAAAAGGTTGAGGGACGTCTTTGACTTGCCACGGCAGTTGCGAGAGTTCCGGCTGGAGAGCTCTGAATGCTTCTGCTGTTCCCACGGGCATCGACACCCTGCCTCCTGGATGTACTACAGGAGCCTAAACTTTAAGGATCCATGTACCTATATAGTATATACTTGGGCCTATCAAGTATTGTTTGGGCTACAGGTAAATACTGTAGCTACCCAAAATACCCATTCTGGTTCAATGGGCCACTACAATCGGATGCATTGTGCATTTATGGCCATTGTGGATTCTTCGAAAAGCTATGACAGAACCTCCCGATTGCTCAGGTGAGCGGTGAGAATATTTTCTGTGACCGGGCACTGATCTACCAGAACTTGAAGGTCCGCGGATGTGGCGGCAGGGAGGAGCAGGCGCTTGATGCCTTCAATGGGCACGTGCGCCGAATCTTGGCACCGAACATCGAGCAGAAATCGAAGCATCACTTGCTGGTGTTGAAGCACACGCTTGTGGCTACTGCGGCGGCTTGCTTTCCACATCTGGCAGTCAGTATTCCAAGAAGCCTTGAAAGACGTGTAACTGGCTGGAGAGCCAATGTTCTTTTCGCGGGCAGCCAGATATTCCTCGATCTTGCTGTGGTGTTTTTGCTTCGAGTCACGTTGTTAATCGGTCAGTTGGGCCACCAGCGTTTCTTTCGTCGACACAGGTTCTTTGCGATTGCCATGCAGGTTGTGGCGTTCTGCCTGGCTGCATGCGGCGTGCTCCTTCCCTGGCCTTTGAGTGTTATCCTAGCCGCGAACAACAGCATGCTCCCGTTTGTGTCGGTCGTCTTGCTGCTACTCGCCAACATCTGTTTACTTCGGCCTTTGCTGCGCAGCAGCCCGCCCAAAAGCTGCAGCATGGCTGCGGAGAGGCCGACACCGGCGCCGATACCTGCAGTCGACTTGCATTCCCTCGACAACAGCGACAACGAGTCAGGCTCTTGCTTTGAGATATAATGTGTTTTAATACGGGTTTTGTTGTGGAAGTGCCAGGCAGCGCTTTCGATCCTCGGCGGTGCTCATCATTCCTTCCGCCTCTGTATCGGAGGATCAGAGAGCGCGGTGGATTTTCCGCTCCGCAGAGGTTTGTTCTTTTATTCTAAGGCGGTCTGCAACAGAGCGCTTACCCAGACCCCTGTAAAAACTCCAAAAAGCAGATCCCTGTGAGGGTTCCGACAAAATATGGCCCAATGGTAGTATAGAAGGGTGCTTACGATGGGGGGTTGCTACTTTTTTGTCTTCTCCCCAGGGGTCTGGGTAGCTTCGTGTTTTCAGACCCTGAGTGCCGGAGAGCACCAGGCCTCAGACACGCCAAGACCCATACTGTCCCACAGCATTCTGGAGAGAAACTCTCCAAACCCTAAACTTGTGGTTTAGGGTTTAGGGTTTAGGATTTAAGGTTTAGGGTTTAGGGCCCTTATACTAACAGTCCTGAATAGGGATTGTAGTACCCCCTATACAATCACTATTAATGACTGTTAGTAAAAGGGGGAACATCCCAGCCCTAAACCCCAAACCCTAAGGGTGCTTGTACCAGTGTAGCACTTGGAGGTTCATGGTACTTATCAAACCATTGCAACCCTACTTACAACTGTACTTACAACCATATTACTTAAGGGGCTTGCAAGTGGGTTATAAGTACAGTTGTACCTGGTTACTAAGTGCCATTAACCTCCAAGCATAGACGTGCGGCTCTAAAGGGCCTCCCTGAAGGCCCTGAGCGGGCCCTGAACCCTAAGCCGCAGACCCGATACGTGTCGGTTCCGAATGCAGTCGCGCTCAATTGCTTACCTGAAGGCTCTACTGCATGTCCTTTTGGGTTTAGTTCTAGGGGACTCGAGTATACTACCCCAAAAAGGTACTACATAGGAGCCTCTAGGCAAATTCCAGAGGCCTCGCGGTTCAACCCACAGGGAGTCCAAGGACAAGATATGCCACCCGCAGTGAAGGTTCGGGGTTTAGGGTGTACCGGGTTTAGGGTTTAGGGATGTTTAGGGCTTAGGGTTTAGGGTTTAGGAGGGCTTCAGGAATTTCAGAAGCGGCTTTAGGGTTTAAGGGCAAGAAAGGGGGGGGGGGGCTTGTTGAATTATCGGGGATTTTATTAGGGTGTCGCTGGCGTTTTTTTTAGTCTAGGTATCCTTGAGAGTTGGGAGCTGCAGGAAGTTTAGGGTTTTGGGTTCAGGGTTTGCGGTTTAGGGTTTAGAGTTTAGGGTTTAGGGTTTAGGGTTACATACCAGACATGTGTTGCTTGTGTTGGGATGGTGGGATGGTATTGCCAGCAAGTCGGATTCACCAGCACACGCAGATCGTCCAGGCGGTTGTGGCTCAGGGATCTCACTGTACAAGCAAAAGGATCCATGTACCTTTTAGTAAGCTACTAATATATAGGACCCCCGAGCCCGCATTATTTCAACCCGACCCCAGGCTAAGGCGCTAAGGTTATGGGTTCCGCACCTATTACAGGCCTAGGATTTCGAATTTAAGTTAAAATGCGAAACAATTGTACCCAGATTGAGCCGGAAAATGTACATGCCCGCGAAAATGTAGAAGGAATGCACCGGAAATTGCGAAATAAATGTAAGCGAAAAAAATAAATGTGAGAAAAAAGTGAAAAGAATGTAAAAACATGAGCAAAACTGTGCCGGAAATTGTAACAAACAAAACTCCCCTGGAAAAATAATGTGCCGGAAATGGTGAAATAATTTCGAGAAAATGTGCTCAGCAACTATCTAGCGAAGGCTTTAGTATGAACACAATGTCCCATGTTTGGTACAATTTCTGTGCATTTGGGGTCACAATTCTGGCACATTTTCCGTCACAATTCCAGGTACATTTGTTTTGGCAGTCACAATTTCCAGTGGTAGAGTTTTTACAATGTGGGCGCAGATGTTTCACAATTATTTGTTCTTGGGTTTTGCAGGCTGTAATAGGAGCCGGAACACATTACGCTAAGGAGCGTGTGGAACAACGCTGGGCAGTATTTGCTTCGTCCCGAAGCAGCGGAGGTTCTTGGCTTAAACCCCTTCTAGCGAGTTGCCCTGGGTTACGTATTAGGGGTCTGTAGAGTTTAAACCTTACACCCTAAACCCTAGACCCTGCACACTAAAAACCCTAAACCAACAGGGTTTCTTGGCCCCTCAAAACAGAAAGAGCCCATTGTGTTGGAACTTAAGGCCCTTTCTTGGAGGTTCATGCGACTTATTAACCAAGTGTAACTGTACTTATGACGTATCGGCCCCTGAAGTGCTGGTTAGAAGTACAGTTAGAAGTACATCTATAGTTGGTTAGTGAGTACCATGAACCTCCAAGTATTTGCCCTGACGTCGCAGTCATCTGCAGGATCCGTCTTGTGGCGTAGCGTCTGGGATTTCGGGCCTGGTCGAGCCCTGCGCATCCCTGCGCGCGAAACCCGAGCCCTGCGCCCCCGAACCGCAGAGCGCCCCTTCCAAGAGTCATGATACTGGAGGGGTCGCACCGAGCTGCACCCACCCACCCCTCAAGGGTTTAGGGTTTAGGGTTTAAGGTTTAGGGTTTAGGGATCCCCTCACACTAATAGTATCAAACCCACTCTACTCCCGAATATACGGGTTCAGGGAGGGCGAAAAAGACACACCCGTTTAGGTTTAAGGTTGTCTTCCAGTTTCTGGAGAGATTTCTTTGGGTGAAGGGGGGAGGGGTTACAGGGTTTGGGGTCTGAAGATCAAGGGATCTCCATGCGTCTGCAGTGGGAGTTCACCCGTGTTGCTAGAGGTTTAGGGTTTAGGTTTTAGGGAACAAATTAAAAAGCCCTAGCCCTAAACCCTAGCCCTAAACCCTAAACATCTCCGAAGGCAATTTTCTACATGTTCTACTACACTGGCGACCCGAAGTATCGACGCTGGGCAGGTCTGACAGCAGGGACTCGCTATGTCCTACGAGAGGGAGGGCCCAAAAGAGCCCTCTACACCCCTTAAATGCGGAGAATGTGGGTTTAGGGCTTAGGGCTTAGGGCTTAGGGCTCAGGGCTCAGGGCTGAGGGCTGAGGGCTTAGGGGAATAGACCTTAAATCACAGTAAGGATTCCTCTATTCCTTACTTAAGTGATATTGGGCACTCAGGCCGGGGGCGGGTGGCGGGGGGGGGGGGGGACCGGGGACGTAACCTCCAAAAGCCATAAGGGGAGCTCTCTACTCACCTCTTGGTGCCCTTCTACGGGTGGAAAATTCTATAGGGCACCTAGGAGGGACCCCAATTTGAAGAACTACTCAAGAACTATCTGCATGTTTATACAGGGGCACCCAAATAGGTACCCTAGGATGGGCTCTGTGACCCAATAAATCCCTACAGGGCGGGCCCTTGATTGGGATGGCTTCTGATGGGGATTCGCAGACCCTAATAGCCCACCCTGCTTTGTTAGGGTTTAGGGTTTCAGGTTTAGAGCTCAAACACGCAAGCCCCCTGTGAAGAAGAGTTTGGCCTGTTAGGCCTAGGGGCTTTCTGGTTTCGATCATACTCATCCTTTCGGAACCCCTTTTATAGGGCCCGATCATATAGGACACAAAGACTTAGTAGAGCCCATTCTAGTTGTCGCATCTGGCTTATCGGGGTTTAGGGTTTAGGGTTTTCCCTAAACCCGAAACCCTAAACCCCACGACTTAGGGTTTTAGGGCTTCGGGTGTTATGTCCCCAACGCTAAACCCTAAACCATAAACCCTCCCTATACCTCCTAATGGCAGCAACAGGTGAGATCATGGAGGCCATCGAGAAGAACTGTCGGACAACCCACGGCTACAGTGGCTCTTCTCAAGTCTGCAAGAGTTTGGGGTTTAGGGTTTAGGCTTCAGGCTTTAGGCTCATAACTGGCGCTACAGTAGAACAACCCAAGTCTACTTGTTTGCAGGTTCTTCCTACTAGGACTAGGAAGCCCTGGTAGGGTCACCCGCAGAAAGTAGATCTGGTGTTCTTAAGGTACGGTAAGGCGCGCGTTGAGTGGTTTCGACTTCTGACAGCAAGAACCTGGTTTCGCTCACAAAGTAGACTTACTAAGCTTCCAAGCCCATGAGATCAGAGGGCTCTTTTTTTTGTCAGTTCTCGAAGCAAGGAGACAGTAAGGGCTCGTGTCGCCCTAAACCCTAAACCCTAAACCCTAAACCCTAAACCCTAAACCCTAAACCCTAAACCCTAAACCCTAAACCCTAAACTCCGAAAACACTCTTGCCATGGCATTGCTGAGCACCTCGGTTCAACCCTCAGCGCCTAGGGGTGCATCAACCTACAAGACAGTACTTGGAAGCTCTTTTGACTTTGTAAGTCTGCGTTGTACCCCCTCAGAAGCCCTCTTTGAATTCCCATAACCCACGAACCCACCTTACTAACCCTACTTGCAAAGTGAGAAGGGCTTCCAAGTATGTAAAGCTCCTATATGCTATGTAAGAACCCCCTTTAAGGCACAAGTTTGGGATGATCCCCCGTATGCTAACAGCTCCTTGATAGGGATTGTAGTAGGGGGGTACTCTAATCCCTATGAAGGACTGCTAGTATAAGGGGAACATCCCAAGCACAAGTACATACCGGAAAGGTAAGCATTTTGGGGAAGCCTTTGCCGTGTTATGCTACTTATGGCCGAGATCCACATACCGGTGCCCCTTGATGAAGGAAGATAGCTTAATCTAGGGATCCTTGATATGATTTAGGGTATCTTCCTAAACTATGGGGTATTGGGGCTCTTCGGGTGCTCTCTGTCTCTCTTTCTCTCGCGCTCTCGCCCTCTCCCTCTCTCTGTCCCTCCCTCTCCCTCCCTCTCCCCCTCTCCCCCTCTCCTCCTCTCCCCCTCTCCTCTCTCGCCCTCTCGCCCTCTCCCCCTCTCCCCCTCCCCATCTCCCCCTCTCATCCCCCTCTCCCACCTCTCCCCTCGCCCCCTCCTCCTCTCTCCGCTCTCCCCTCCTTCATCCCTCTCCTCCCTCTCTCCCTCTCTCCCTCTCATCCTCTCTCCCTCTCTCCCTCTCTCCCTCTCTCCCTCGCTCTCCCGCTCTCCCTCCTCTCCCTCTCTCCCTCTCCCCTCTCCTCCTCATCTCCCTCTCTCCCTCTCTCTCCCTCTCTCCCTCTCTCCCTCGCTCTCCTCCTCCCCTTCTCCCCTCTCTACCTTCTCTACCTCCCTCCCTCTCTCCTCTCTCCCTCTCTCCCCTCTCCCCCCGTTTCCTCTCTTTCCTCTCTTTCTCCTCTCTCTCTCCTCTCTTCTGTCTTTTCGCTCTCTCTCCCCTTCTCTCTCTCCTCTCTCCCTCTCCTCTCGCTCTCGCTCTCTCTGTCTTCTCCTCCTCCCTCTCTCCCTCTCTCCCTCTCTCCCTCGCTCCCTCTCTCCCTCTCTACCTCTCTACCTCTCTCCCTCTCTCCCTCTCGTCCTCTCTCCCTCTCTCCCTTTCCCTCTTTCCTCTCTTTCCTCTCTTTCTCTCTCTCTCTCTCTCTCTCTCTCTGTCTTTCGCTCTCTCGCTCTCTCTCTCTCTCTCTCTCGCCCTCTCGCTCGCTCTCGCTCTCTCTCGCCCTCTCGCTCTCTCTCGCTCTCTCTCGCCCTCTCGCTCTCTCTCGCTTGCTCGCTGTATCTCGCTCTCTCTCTCTCTCTCTCTCTCTCTCTCTCTCTCGCTCTCTCGCTCTCTCTCTGCTTCGCACGCCAAGGCACCCCCTGTCAATATGCAGGACTACCCGAACCTTTTCCCGTACTTGCTTTGTGGGCCAACTTTAATCAGAGATTAGGCACCCCAAAAAAGTGACTCATAATAAAGCAGATTGAATGTCTCACTCTCACCCAATGTGGTAGCTTCGACATTGAATCCTTGCCTACCTTGTGCGAGTGCGCACGTCGGCACCCTACATCCAATGTGCAGGGGTCCAGATGTGCAAGTAGTGGCAGCCTAGGTGCAGTGACCGATGTTCGACGGAGCCCCGCGACTTTACGCAACGAGATGGAGACCTTCTTTTTGGCGGACGCTCGGCTGGCTTCGGGGTTTGGGGTTTAGGGTTAGGGTTGAGGGAAAAATTTCTGGATTTCCATATGCATGAAGATCTCCTCCAAAGTCAGGGTGACGTCTTGCTTGAACTCCATGATAGCATTTATTCCAGTCATCGATATGTTTGTTCTTTCAACAGTGTGCCCCCGCGAATAGCTCGTAAGATGATTTCCTGAGTTCAACATTCAGACTGAGCGTGTTGCCACGAGAGCGACGAGCTCGACCAGGCGCGCTGAGACAAGCCTGTGCAAAAAAGGGTTTAGGGTTTAGGGCTTTAGTATTAGGGCCTCCAAGTTGCCAGGATGGGCTAGGCCATTTGACCCTCGGTTGTTTATGGGGATGGGATTGTGAGATCCAAAGCCCTCTCAATGGCTCATCCTGGTGCTCCCCCAGCTGCCGCTGCACTGGCCATGGCAGGGGGCCCTCGGTTTTGCAAGCTGTATACCTCTAGCTGTGGTTTCTTGTCTGGGGGGGGGGGGTACCTATAGTTTCTTGGTACTGTATATTGTATACTGGTGATAAATGAGGTGGTGGAAAAAGGGAACCACCATGGGACGTCTAGGTTGAAGAAGGTGGGCAATGAAGGCCCCTCGGACGAAGAGCTTGCGTTTAGGCTTCTGGGCTTCCTTTTTTTGAAGTAACCAACCCAAAACAGGGTACCCCTGTTCTCATATTCCTGCTGGGCTACTATAGGGTTTAGGGCCTTTAGGGAAGTCTTCGGCCCAGGAGACCTTGAAGTATCTCTACCTCACTTTCGTCCCAAACCCGCGCGCGGCTCCGTGGCCGCACTGGACCGGGAAAGTAGGGTTTCGGGTTTAGGGAGTGCCTGTAACCGAGCTGCTGGCGCACGAGGCTCGCTGCAAAAGGGTTGAGAGTTTAGGGTTTAGGGTTTAGGGTTTGCCTTGTGGACCGAATGAACCCTGAGAGGGTTATTGGTTCATATTGCCTGAAAGTGGAGTTGTAGAATATAGGGTATTTGGTTCCCAAGGAAAAAAGGGGGCTTGCTCTTTATTTCGGGTGTGGATGGAGGGCTTGGAAGGATTAGAACTGTCAGCTTTGACGTGCTTTTGCGGTGGCAAAAGGTCTACATGGTCTGTGGCGCAGCGAAGCCTGCTACGCGCAGACTTACGCGCAGACTTAGGAAGAACCTGTTCATGCAAGAGCCACTAGAACCTCACCAGCAGAACATATCTCACTTTCCTGTGTGATCCTTCGCGTCGTAACTCGAAGACTCCTAAGCAGACTCTGTCATCCTACATCTTTGTCGATACCCTGGAATGGCCGCCTAAATGCACTTTGTGTCGCCTCTGTTGGCTTCAGGTTGTTTTCAAATTGGCTTCCGAAAAGCACGTACTGTCTTCAGCTTGGTATGTGCAGCGACGCGCAGGTGTTGAACCTCGACGACTTCGTTATCACGACCGAAGCCCATCCTCTTAGAATAGCCAAAGCAGCAGCAGCTGCCAATCGGCAGCAGAAGTTCCTAGGCAAGTGAGACACAGGCACGCAGAGGCGCCGGATGCGTGACAGCTGTTTTCACCGTCTGGCGATGCGGGTCGGGCCCGCTCTTTGCGTGTAGTAGTACTCATACCCTAGAGGCATTAAAGATAGTTAGGGTTTAGGGTTTAGGGTTTAGGGTTTAGGGTTAGTAGGGTCGGTCTAGGGTCTAGGGTTTAGGGGGCCTGGCTTCCTTCACCCGGAGCAGGTTTTCGTCGAGCGCCCAAGCAAAACATGGCTTCGGCTTTGCGGGGGGCTCGTCCAGTCTTGTCAGCCCGGTTTGCTGTCATCGCCGCCCTCGCCACAACACTAAACCAGAGTAACCCTAAATCCAAACCCCTACCCTGAGGCTCCAAGGACTCTTATTTCAGGGTTTTTGGGCCCAAAGGCCTTACTGTATAAGGTTGTTGGGCTATTTTGAGCCTAAGGGCTATAAACCCCAAAGCCATATCAGCAGACCTGCTTAGATGAGCCCCTGCTGGTCTTGCTCTATGCACAAGAGGCCTTTGAGGCTGGATAATTCACAAGGCGGTGAGCCGCCAGGGCGGTCACAGAGCCGGGGCTCTCGTTCCATTCGCAAGAAACACCTCCAAAAATCGATTTTGGGGGTACCCAAAGAGCTCAATACCCCTTAACTAAGGGATATACCTTAAAAGCATCTTAGCATCCCGCATGTACATTGAGGTATATTGGGCTCTTGGGAAGTGCATTCAGGGTCTTTAGATTGTTTTTTAATGATTGGTTTAGAGTTTAGGCTGTCAGGTGTCCGGCCAGCGCAGAGTTGGGCTGGGATCATGCCCTCTCCTCAACCCTAAGCCCTTAACCCGCAAACCCGTAACCCGAAACCCTTAACCCTCAAATCCTAAACTCTAAACCCAGAAACCCTAAACTTTAGAGAAACTGTCTTCAAGGTGGGGACAGTTTTGTCGGGGGGGAACCGAAGTACAAATCAGTTGTGGCAATTGTTTCCGCAAAGTTAGTGTTCACCTCCGACAAGTAAACCCTAGATCCCTTGCCCGATGCCTCTTCCGAGTGCGAAGTTGCCGGGTACAGATTGTGAAGGGTGGAAGCAGAAGATTCCCCCGGTGTTTAGTTATTTTTTTTTTCCCGGTTGTTAGGGTTTCAGGGTTTTTACTCGTAGGGTTTTCAGGGTTTTAGGGGTTTTAGGGGTTCACCACGATGATTTGGGTTGGCGACGCAGGGAGAGGGGACATCAGGGCCCCTAAGCCAGGACCATGCGGGTTTAGGGTTTCGGGTTTGGAACTTTCAAGGTGTCTCCCAACGAGCCCAAGCCCCCTTGTTCGGGAACAAACCTGAGGATCCTTATCATGGTGTATTCCTCATTCAAGGGGAATTGTGCCCTAAACCCCAAACCCTAAACCCTAAACCCTATAAACCCTAAACCCTAAACCCTTGGGCCCAGAGACCGTGAGACTGAAAGAGCCCGGAGCTGTACGCTCCGTCACCGAGCTGCCGCCAGCTGCGCGTCGCGCATGCATGCCGCCCTCAAAAGAGTCTTAGCGCCCTTTAGGGTTTAGGGTTTAGAGTTTAGGGCTTAGAATTTAGGGCTTAGGGTCGGCCCCCTAAAGCCCTAAACCCCTTAATGGTGCTTGGGATGTCGGTCCCTAAATGTGCTTGGAAGTTGTTGTTCTAAGCCCCGCCTCTCGAAGACTGGACTGCCTAAACACCACATAAATCATGAAACGTCGCCCCTAAACCGCAACCCTAAACCCCAACCGCCCTGCCCCGAAAATCCACAACATCCATGAATCTCAAGGCCACTTGAACCCCCAAAGCCACGAAGTTACTTCCATTTACCTTCCTAAACTTCAATCCAGCTCATTTTGAACTCTAGCCCCCCCCCCCCCCCCTAGACGCTAAACTCTAAACCATTCTAAACCCTAAACCCTAAACCCCAAACCCTAAACCCTAAACCCTAAACCCTAAACTCAACCGAAGCTTACTTTGCCAGACAGAGAGGCTCAAGGAGAAGCCCCAAAAGTCGCGCGACTTGAGGAGCTTTCAAGGCTCAGGGTTTGGGGTTTAGGGTTTAGGGTGATAGACTTCGGGGTTAGGGCCTCATATAGGGTTGAGTGGCAGGCTCTTACAGGGCGAATAGATCTAACCGAGGTCAAGGTACGCGAGCTTTGCTCTAGCAAAACCCAATGAGCCCAATACCCCTTAATCGTATGGGGATCCTTATTGTGGTTTAAGACATGTTCGTTGCATGGGCTCTTTGGGGAGTGAGTAACCTTCTGCGGCTCAGAGAAGGGCAACCCTTGATTGCAGCTATGACGGCTACCCTCTGGTCTGTCATCTCTTCATGCTTAGCCAGTTCTCGCTGTGTGCGTACAGTGCAGATTAGGCCCTAAACCTATAAACCCCAAACCTGATACCTTAAACCATAGTGGAATCTTGAGCCCTGACCTAGTAGTCGAGTGAGTAGCACGTTATTTTCTAGAAGGGGTGGAGGGTAGGGCAGGATAACCATATATCTTGCCTAGAATAGAATCGCTAAGTGAGTGGTTGCCAATATTATGGTCTCTTTTTGGATCCCTATTTTACTACGTCACCTGAAATTTAGGGTACCCCAGAAGGGATCATAATTTTGACAACCACCCAAGTGTCACCTTGAGCTCCCTAAACCCTAGACCCTAAACCCGAAACCCTAAACCCTAAACCCTGTCAAGTAAGCTGAGCGCCATGGCCTCACAGCCGCTAACGGGCCTGGCTGTTGAAGAGGCGTCTGGGGCCGAGTGACCCCAGAGCGCGTCGAGGGTTTAGGGTTTAGGGTTTGTAGGTGGGGAAATTAGGTGGGGGGGGGGAACCCAAAAATTAAGATTCTTTTGCCCGAAGCCTTCCTGTACTACAAGAAAACAGCCAACATGTTTATCAAAATCTGGGTTCCATAGAAACTCTTCGGGTTCATCCGGTCTCCAAGCATCCAGCAGGTGATCCTATGGGCTTTGTTACGGTTGAGAGCGCCGCACCTGACTTTGGATGTCGCGGTATAGGGGGTTTTAAAGCTTAGGGGTTTAGGGTCTTAGGTTTAGGGCCACGGCCCTAGCTATGGGTACTTGTTGGAGGTTCAGGGCACTTATAAACCAACTACCACTGTACTGATAACCCACTTGTAAGCCCGCCCCTAAGTGCCCTAATATGGTTTAGGGTACAGGTATAACTACAGCTATAATTTGTGAATACAGTACCATGAACCTCCAAGTAGTCTCGGCAACACAGGAAGTGGGTGAGCGAGGAATTGAACATGTTAATCAATCGGGGCCGGCCTCGTTCTTATCCGCGTTGTTTGTGCCCAATATCCGAAGCAATGAACTAACTCAGGACGAGACAAGGCCTCCAAAACCGGCGTGAGAAGCGCGGCATCTACGATTTGCGTAAGAATCACCCCAAAACATACAAAGCAACTTATCATGAGAAATGTTTTTTTTTTTTTTTTTGGGGGGGGGGTTCTTAAGCAATTAGTAGTCTAGGTCTTGTGCACTGTGCCTCCAGGCCACAAACCTGGCCCCCAAACAGTGTAGGGTTTCGGGGAGCTTGAGAGCCCAAAGTCTCTGCAAGAATCAAAGCAAAGCCCACCCCCTAAACCCTACACCCTAAACCCTAAACCCTGAACCCTGAACCCTAAACCCTAAACCCTAAACCCTAAACCCTGAACCCTGAACCCTGAACCCTAACCCTAAACCCTAAAGGTCTCGGGACACAGTGGCGCAGCTGCTGGAGTCATGTGATGCCTTCCTCTTTGACTGCGAGTCTTGGGCCTTTCCCTTAAGGTCCATGGGTTTAGGGTTTAGGGTTTAGGGTTTAAGGTTTAGGGCTACCGAAGCAGTATATACGAGTGTATACTTTAAGGCCCATGCATAAACTCGCTAGGTACATGGGCGCCGTTCGTTTCGGGGCTTGCAGCCTGGGGCCCCTAAACCCTAAACCCTAGACCCTAGACCCTAAATCCCAAACCCCAAACCCCAAACCCCAAACCCCAAACCCCAAACCCTAAACCCTAAACCCTAAGTTGGGGAAGAGTCAGGGCTTTCTTCAATCCTCTTTTCTCATGAGCGGGAATGACTAAGCCTTGAATCTCTGGGCACTCTTGTGAACCTTCATCTTCCCATTTCAACCCCGTTAAACACCTAAACCCTAAACCCTAAACCCTAAACCCTAAACCTAAACCCTAAAGCTCCCATGGCGCCAAGGACGGGACCCTCTACCATGCTGGCGAGGCTCCGGTTCACGGGTGCATAGCGCAGATCAAGGGATGAAGACTCGGGTTTAGGGTTTAGGGTTTAGGGTTTAGGGTTTAGGGTTTAGGGTTAGGGTTTAGGGTTTAGGGTTTAGGGTTAGGGGTTAGGGGTTAGGGGTTATAGGGCTAAGGTTGTACCCCTAAAGCTTCTCCTTAGTATACTCCTAATATGGCCCTTATATTCCCTTAGAGATCCTTACATCTGCTCGACACTGCCACACTCTTGGGAGGGTTGGGCTTTAGGGTTTCGGGCTAGACCCTAAAATCCCCAAATCCGGCCGTCCAGCGGCAAAAAAGGGTGGGCATAGATACGACGATGCCATCAGGGTAGTGCGCACAGCGGGAAGTAGTATGCCACCGTGCAGACTTGCCGAGCTTGCTACTGTTTTGGGAGCCTGGCCAAGATTCAGGGGTGCTTGGGGTTTATGGTTTAGGGTTTAGGGTTTAGGGGGCTTGGATGTAGCGCAAGCCACAAGTCCTTCACGCACCCATGCGCTTGCGCTTAAAGTTTTGCAACGTCTTCCCTCTGTTCACTGCCTCAATTTCTTGGCGTCGGCACGATTTTGTCTCCACATCAAAGAGTTCCGGCTGTCAGTGGCGACATAATTTGACATGGCTTAACCCTCAGCGCAGCTGCAAAGCCCAAAGTAGACCCGAAACCCTAAACCCTAAACCCCAAACCCTAAACCCTAAACCCTAGCCCCGACGAATCTGCACCCTCCTTTCACATCCTGGCCAGAGCTCTCGAGGCTTTGCCAAACGTGGCGGAGGCGATCGCGCTGTTAAGAAGCTTGGGAAAATCTGCCTGCACCCCAGACCAGAGCCGGTCCAGCGTAGCCAGGACAGTTCGAGTTGAGGTCGTTTGCAGTTCAGTGTTTTAACATGCGTTTGCAGTTCAGTGTTTTAACATGTCTGCTATATCCCCCTTGGGAATTACTTTTTAGTTTTGTTTATATAAAAGCCAAGAGGATATTAAGATAGAGTCTGTGATACGTGGCCGCCTGGAAGCCACGAGGTTTTCTTCGTGACGAACACCTCGTCCAGGACTGGTGAATTTGTCGACGTTGCCTCTACCCGGTGTGAGGGATGGGGCGGGGGCCGCGGGGGGGGGGGGGGGGAGTGCTGCCCGAAACCTCCAGTCCCAAACCTATACTGTACTTATAACCATAAGTATAACTGTGCTTTTAAGCCCCCTAAGTCCCCTAAGTGGGTTGTAAGTAGACTTATAACTGTGGTTTTAAGTACCTATGAACCTCCAAGTACCCCTAATTCCGCAAGTATGTGGATGCATTGGGGTGCTTCAAAGGGGTGCGGGCCCCTTCGATGGAGTTGCTGGTTTTCGTGTTTGACAACCCTCCAAGTCTGCTTTAGGGTTTAGGGTTAAGGGTTTAGGGTTTGACCAAATTCTGCTTTTTGCGTTTTATTTCTGAAGCCTCCTTACCTTGTAGGATTCTCAGGAAACGTACAAACGTAACCTAAACCCTCCCCACAAATCTCTTGGGGTCTTGGGGACTTGGGAAGGGTTTCTGTGCTCGCATCGGGGTTTGTGGGTTTAGTCAGACTTGACTTCTTGTTCTTGTGGCTCAGTCAGCTACAAACCCTCGGCAACCATGAAATCCTACCCCAAAAACCCCTAAAGCCTATCAGAATCAAAGAAGCCAGGAAGCCAATCAAGCCATCCCAAAAAAAAACCCAGAGGGGGCTTGAGGTTTACTTCGGGTTTAGGGCTTAGGGGTTATCTAGGGCTAGTTTCACGGGCCCTGAATATGGTCCCTTAAAGGAGGACACCTTATATGGTAGCGAACCATGTTAAGGGCCCATATAACTACCCTTAGGATAGGAAACTGTTTAGGAACCATGGGCCCCCCCTAAACCTGCCCTAAACCCTAAACCCTGGACCCTAAACCCTAAACCCTAGCACGTAATGACCATGGGACCGTGTGTACCTCGCCTGGCTTGTCCGAGTGTGAGCGATTAGACCCTACTTGGAGGTTCATGGTACTTATTAACCAATTATAACTGGGCTTATAACCCTACTTATAATTGGGATACCCCTATAATGCCCTTTAGGGTATGATAAGTAGGGCTATAAGTACAGTTCTAATTGGTTAGTAAGTACCATGAACCTTCAAGTAGATCCCGGTTTAGGGTTTAGGGTTTAGGGTTTAGGGTTTAGTGTGAGCGATGAAACCCTGGCTCGAGAGCAGGAGCCGTGAGCAGCTGCGAGACAAGCTCTGCAGACTTGGCATCGACTGCCGCGCAGAGGCCAAGGGTTGAGGGTGCAGGGAGGGCTCCGGGAACCCTAGCCCTAAACCCTAAAACCCTAAACCCTAAACCCCCTAAACCCTAAACCCTAAATCCTACAACCTAAAATCCTTAAACCCTAAAGCCTCACTCTAAACCTAGACTACCGCCAGGCCAAGGGTTTAGGGCTGAGCATGGCGGTGCAGGATTTTCGGGAGCCTTATGTGAGAGGGCCTTTAGGCCCAAAAACCCAAAAAATAGGAGACCGTGCCCTTTAAAGCTTCCAGAGCCTTTTAAAGAAACCCTGTGGGCCTCCCAGAAGCGTCTGAACCTTCGGTTTAGGGTTTCGGGGTTTAGGGTTTAGGGTTTAGGCTGACTTGTAGGGTTTAGGCTTTCCGGACCTTCGCAACTTTTGACTACCTACATCAAGGGCGGATGGATTGGGATCGTGTTTTTCAGCTTTCAAGGCCCAGTCGTGTTCGGAGACTCCCCTTGGCAAGAACTCCTACCCCCCCCCCCCCCCCGTGAAAGGGAAATTTCCAAACACGCTTTTTTTGAGGGTGCACAAGGAGACCTCAAGCACTGAACCATCGCACAAAGAATGTTGGGTCCTGCTCTAAACCGACCAAGGTCATAAGCTGGGTGGGCCGGTTGGGAGAGAACGTGAACCTTGGCGCACACCACAGCACACGTCTCGCGCGGTGGTGTTCGCGGAGCATGCGACACACCCCAAACATCCCCACCCTAAACCCTAAACCCTAAACCCTAAACCCTAAACCCTAAACCCTAAACCCTAAACCCTAGACAGAAAACCCTACGATAGGGGAGAGAAGTTACTCAACTCTTGGTCCCTAAGGGGTCCGAAGCCCGCTAAACCCCCAAACCCCAAACCCTAAACCCCAACCCCTTAACCCTAAGCCCCCCCCAATCATGTTGCCGCTTCTACACCTGTTTGCCCAGGAGTGCGTGCCTTCTGGGGTGTGGGTGCCTCAGCTTAATCCAGAGGTTCCTGCTACTACTTGGAGGTTCGTGGTACTTACCAACAGATTATAACTGTGCTTATAACCCACTTGCAAGCCCGTTAAGTGCCCTGACATGGTTATGATTGGGTGATAAGTGAAGTGACAATTTGGTTAATCAGCACCATGAAACTCCAAGTACCCAAAGAGCCCAATACCCCTTAGTAAAGAAATAGACCTTAAATCACATGAAGGACCCCTATAGAAAACATCAGGC
Source organism: Symbiodinium natans (assembly GCA_905221605.1). Lineage (NCBI taxonomy): Eukaryota > Dinophyceae > Suessiales > Symbiodiniaceae > Symbiodinium > Symbiodinium natans. Next base: position 379,568 of record CAJNDS010001469.1, read on the forward strand.
ATATTCCTGAACTAAGGTATATTCCGTACTTCAGGAACTCCGAATCAAGCAGATGGCGCACTCATTCCCAGAGAGCTCAACCCCCCCCTTCAATGAAGGAACAGACCTCAAATCGTATTAAGGGCTCAAAACACTAGTTTTCATGAAAGTACGAATCCTAAACCCTAAACCTAAACCCGAAGCACCTTAAGGTATGTTCCTTCATTAAGGAATGAGTGCTTAAATCGCTAGCGCGCAGCATGTGAAGACCAGAAGGAGCCCGGGGATGTCTGTTTCTAGACCCTTGCAGCAGGCTAAGTCTGTAATCCCCAAAGCCTACCCTAAGCCCTAAGCCCTAAGCCCTAAGCCCTAAGCCCTAAGCCCTAAGCCCTAAGCCCTAAGCCCTAAGCCCTAAGCCCTAAGCCCTAAGCCCTAAGCTAAGCCCTAAGCCCTAAGCCCTAGACCCGAAACCCTAAACCCCAAACCCCAAACCCCAAACCCGAAACCCGAAACCCGAAACCCGAAACCCTAACCCAGGACTGTGTGATAGTGCATGCCTCGCCTGGCTTGTCCGAGCGTGAGCGATTAAACCCTCACCCTAAACTTCCCTAAACCCCCAAACCCCCAAACCCCAAACCCTAAGGTTTAGGGTTTAGGGTTTAGGGTTTAGGGTTAGAGCAAACCCCAAATTGCTCCTGTTGCAATATCTGGGTACTCCATCGCACGCTCCGGAGCCCGGTCAAGTCACTCAACCCTCAAAATTCCCAGTGTCCGACAACCTTGGACTAAACCCTATAACCCTATAAACTCAGGACCCTATAAACCCTAAACTCAGCCCTCAGACCCCAAACTCCCAGTTTCCTTGAGGTTTGCAGCCACCTACATCAGGACCGGACTCCGGAGCTCGGTAGCTGTTTGGTATTTGGGGTTTAGGGTTTTCGTTTGGTTGGGGTTTAAAGTTTAGGGTTCAGGTTTTGGGTGTAGGGTTTAGGCTTACTCCAGGAGTCAAGGTTCAAAAAAGGGTTTGGGCTTTGGTTGCTCAGAGGTGGGGAGGCGGGGCGTTCTGGACTCTTACCCGCAGCTTCCAATACCCTAGACCCTGCAGATTGCTTACATCGTACCACGTCACAGGGCAGTGACTGGATGTACAGATTGCTTCAGGCACCACCCCACCACAAGCTAAGCGAGTTTTATAGGTTGCTTTGGGTTGGGGGGCTTATAGGGTTTTAGCCTTGTAGGGTTTAGGGCTTAGGGTTCAGGTTTTAGGGCTGATGTTGTGTTTGTGAGTATGGCGGTGGCTGGTTGAAGGAATGGAGGTGATGGGAGTGCAACAGTAGACTTGGGTCTTCTGCAAACCCAAATTATGAATTGGCCTAAGAACCCCTCTACAAAACAACATTTTTTCGTCATAAGGGCAATATACGGATTTGTTACATGTAATTGGGGGTTCTTAAGCCACTGGCAGTTAAAAGGCACTTCTTGGTTTTTACCCTCTTGTGCCGATGAGTGCCTTGCAGTGCGTCTTGAGTGTCAGCTAGGCTTGTAGCACTAACCCCTAAACCTAAAGCCCAAACACTATAACCCCAAACCGTACAGAGTCCTAATGAGCACTCTAAACCCTAGAAGCCCTCGACCCGATCACTACCCGTATACCCCAATAAGCCTCAAACCCTAAGGATTCCTCCAGCAACCCTAAACCCTAAACCCTAAACCCTAAACCCTTGAAAGCGGAAAGATAGCCACCGGATCAGCGCTCAGCTCTAGCCTTTTCTCGGGCACAAGGCGCTTCGGTCATAGATGCACTCGAACGCCAGCACAAGCTGGCAAGCTTGCACAGCCCCAGAAATTTTAAATCTCTGGAAGTCTATGCTGGAATCACTCTGCCACTTTGGTCTCCAATCTTTCAAGACCCATCAATTTACGCTTTCGGCCCGACAACAGACTAGGGTCATACACGATTCTCCATTGACCTTGTCTACGATGATACTCAAACAGCTGATGAAGCTCATTTTCCTTGGTCAAAGAATTCGCCAATTGACTGTCCCCGTTAACCCAACGAATCTGAAGCTTAGTGGCCTGCATGCTCTCCTTTAGACACAAAGACTCAATGTCTGTACGCTTCTCCGCTCCTCGAAAGGTTAACACCGTTTGGCTCAAGCGATCGTAAAGGTTCTTACTGTCGCTAATCAGCACCCCATCAATCATCTTGACGGCATCATCACATGACCACAAATTCACATGACCTCCACAGAACTCGAAAGCTTGCAGACGAATCGCATATAATTCATCTTCAGCGTCAACGCCGGCATGAGTTTCGGCAGCCCCAGAACTTCTACACGTTCGTTGTATCTTTGCTGACTGCCAAAAGATAGGGCTAATGCAGACGAGGTCCCCCTCCAAGAGACTCGGCTTAGTCCAGCCAATGAACACTCCCTTGGTAGAGCCACCATCCGGTCGATTTGAATCAGCGGCATCTGCCCAGGCTGCGATCAGGGGCTTCTCGCCCGCGTGACCATGAATCCTCAGCTTCTGACGCTGGCCCAGCTTCGCCTTACGGAGAAGTTTGTTGGTCTCCACAATCTCATTCACGGTTCCTTTATGAATCTTGGACAGCAGGAGACTTACCGGGGCACTCCACTGTGGGGCTACCTGACTCGCATGCCATGAGAGAGCTCCGAGAACACTTCGGAGTTGATGGAGTTCGTGCGGGGTTATCGGGGCATTCGGGTCCTGCCATCGGGTCTTACCGATATAAATCTCGCTCACGGCCTCCAGGTACTCAGGTTGACTTAACAGGAACCCATGATCATGTTGCTCTATCAGTACTCCACATTGGAGGAATCGGCCAGTCTCCCACTGACCCCACTTAAATCGGGCCTGGATCTGGTCCTTTATGGCTTTCCATTCAGCGCACCCCCTTTTACCCCCAAACATGAAATCATCAACATGTCCACAGACATGTCCAATGATGGATCTGTCTTTTCGGAAGAAGGTCCAACAACATGGATCTGAGAGCTGCCTCTCCCCCCCCAAATTTTCCAAGAAGCGCGACACCGATAAAAACCACTGGATGGGGGCTTCTACAAGCCCGTAGGCGGCTTTGGTTAACAACATTTTACTTTCGGGGGGAACACCAAGCGCTTCACAGATTTCCGGCAGCGGTTCACACACCATCTGGCGCTCAGAGCTAAAATCATCCCCCTGAAAAATGCCCCACTGATGTCACCTTTTTCCACCTGGAAATCATGGTTGGTGCAGCTTTGCAAGAACAACTGCCTCGTAGTTCTACTCATTGTTGGGCTGCTTGTTGGCCTGTGTTCGTATTGGGGGTCCATGTAACCCAAAACCACTGCCCGAGCCTTCGGTTTGAGCGCGTTGCCCTGGGAGTCTCGCTTCAGGGGTTCACCTTCTTTGTGGTCTTCATCCAGTTTCCATGTCAACAACCAACGCATTTTCAGGACTTGGTTCCTACTGGGTTTCATGTGGCTAGGGAGGTTTTGGAAAGCTTTGGCAACAACAAAGTTCTTCACTTCTTTCTGTTTCGCCTTGCGGAAACCCTCAAGCTCTCGTTCATTGAGCCGGCGTTCAGACACCTCCACCGCCTGGCAGCGCAACTGTTTCACGAAGAAACACCCCAAATCACGCGTCCACTCCTTCCCCTGTTTGGTTTTCACCTGAGGCAACTCCACAGAAAAGGTCACTGCAGCGCCCTCTTCCTTCCAGTAACTGCTTTCTTCGTCAGGGAACACAACTCCACAAACTTCTAAGGAGTCCGCTGTGGTCTGAAGAGACATCTCTCGGCCATGGCCTCGACCGCGGAGCGGTATACTGCGACTTCTCTCTCTGTCATGCCTCTCTGCTGATGCTGCCTGGGGTCCTGGAACCTCTGTTTGGATGTTGGGAGCTTGCTTTCCATGAATTCTCCGGCGAGCGCGGTCGTGTTCTGGCGACGTCGCTTCTTCTCTCACTCTCTTGTCTTCTTCGTCAAACAACATTTCAGGTTTGGGCATATGTTGGGTATCTGACATGATGTCTTCGTACTGATGAGGCGGTTGCTGACGAAGGGTTTCGGATATGGTCCAGGGTATCGGGGAGGTGTGCTTCAGATCATGCCACGCTTCTTCTCTTGCTGAGGCTGGTCTCAACTGTTGAGGCGTCGCTTTGATCAACTGCCCCCCTCGATACAACCACACAACATGACTTGCCCTCAGCTGTCCATTGTCCACCCGAGTTTCAGTGGCCAGGACTCGATAGGGACCCACGAACTTGCCACCCTTGAAATGCTTTCCCCCGTCGGTTTTTGGCGTCATACGCCTCCAAGCAAAAACGAGATCCCCTGGATACACCCCCTTCATTGGACGAGCCCCCGCCAACTCGGCCCGCCTGATTCTCTCCTTTGCTTGCTCCTCCAGGAAAGTTTTTTCTGCAGTATGCATGGCCTGCAGATCCAACCCAAACTCCGCAGACACCCCACTTTCCGTCAAGATGGGCGCTTCACGAAGCAAACTCTCTCCCAAGTGACCTAGCTCATTGGGGGCTCTACCAAAGGCATGTTGGAGGGGAGTGTAGCCACGGTACTGGTCTCGATTGTTGCTGGCCCAGATGGCTCGATAGAACGCCTCAGAGGCGGTCATAGTTGGCTGCTCAGACACCATCGCGGACATCATGTTTTTAAGGGTTTGAATGGAACGTTCAGCAACAGAAATCTGCCAATGTGCCTCGGCAGGGATATGTTGTACCTCGATCTGCCTCTCGGAAAGATATTCGTCGAGATGCTTGCTACGGAAACATCCCGCGGGGTCCAAGCGCAGAACCTGAGGTTTTCCAAAGTTGGGAAGCCAGTGACCCTCAAAGAAACTGATGAAATCTTGCGCACTTGGGGTTTTGCTAGCATGTTGAAAAAGCAGTCGACCGACACGCATGCGACTTCCTTCATCGACACCGAGCATAAACTGCCATTTCTCTCCACTCTCTGGATGGTTCCATGAAAAAGCATCGCACTGCAGAGTGTGCCATTTTGGAACAATCTCGACTAGGGTAGAGGTACTCCGGGGGTCAGGTCTACAACGCTCAGCACACACATCACACTTAAAGTGTTCCACGCATCGCATCACATCACTACTAGCACCTCGTTTCTTGAGACTAGCTTGAAGGTATTGCTTGCTACAATGACCTGTGGCAGTGTGAATCCGTCGAAGATTCTGGAAAATCTTCTGACGCGTAGCAACAGGAATGTCCTGGATCCCTGGTGGCATGGCCTCATCAGCCTGTCCTTCGGAACTTCCATGCGTCACAAAACACAGGTCGCTGCCTTGTTGCATTTGTTGGGCAGTCTGGAACCAGCTACCTAATCTTTGCAAGTATCTACAGACACGGCGGCTGAACTCTTTTGTGTAGCCTGAATCCCGAAGACCCTCCAACCGAAGTCCCCTTCCCTTTGAATGTTTGCCATCACACACCAGTGACATATTCTGAACCAAAGCCCCATCCGTACTGAGAAAACCCCAACTTCGACACACTAAGCAGCCCTGGTAGTCTCTCACATTGAACTGACATCCTGATCCGGAACCTCGGTACAAATGCAAGTCTCTTTCCAAATCCTGAAGCCAACCTTGACTCCATGCTTCACACTGATCCACCAGGGCAAGGACGCAGGTGGTCCCTGTGGCGACTGCTGCCCGGAACACTTGTGTCAGCCCTTCATACTCGAGATCAGTTTGGGCCCGCTTGACGTGAAGTTTGTGGAATCGCTGCGCACGCGAGTAAGCCGTACTGTCGGGAGAAAACCACACACATTGGGGTTTCAGTTCAGCAATGGTTCGGGTTACGTAGGCTCTTCCAGCAGGGGTCTCAAGATCTCCCCCGTTCCACCGGGCCAACTGAACTGCAGAGCCTTTTCCGAACATCCTTTCACATTCTCGAACCAAACAGCTTTGCTCGGACCCTCCTACTTCCACCAACATGACGGACTGAGGACACAACTCCTTGAACGTGTTCATCATGGCGACTTCGTATTGACTTCCTAAATGCTTTGACACCGAAAAAGGCAACTGACGAAACTCCCCGGGAGCTACAAGGTCCTCAGCACCCTCGCCAGGAACACCATCTCGTTGCTGCTCGTCTACATCGTCGTGTCGTCCTCCGGACCCTTGGCTTGTTTGCGGGGCTTCTCTGAGGAAGCTGTCTGGGAGTTCACCATCAGGTCCTTCAAAGCCTTGAGCTCTGCCGCCAGATTCTCGATCTTCTGGTCCGGGGTCGTGTCGGGAATCAGCTCTAGGTCGCCCACAGTCTCCCACTCGGCGTTGGTCGTTGCGGAGGAGCCTGTCGCCATTGAGGCCGCTGGATTTGGACCACCCGAACTCTGTGGCGGCAGGGACGTCCGTAGGGGAAGATGGCTGGCTGCACTGGTAGTCTCTTCTAGCTTCTGGCTGATCTCGCGTTTCTGGGACAGGCTCAGACCCTGCGCCCATCGGGCAAATCGGCGCAACCTCCAGTGGCACTCGTTCTCCTCGCTGGCGGTGGTGATGCACCACGTGCTGTAACTGGGGGCTTGGGTCACCACCTCGCCATATGTCCACTGGGAGTACTTCCCAAATCCCATGTAGTTCTTCTCGGACGCTGGCACCTGGGTCTCCATGAGGTGGCGCAGGAGAATTGCTCGGAGCTGGTCGGTGGTCTGTTGGCGAGTGAACTCCAACTGATGATCGGTCAATGCTTCCTGGAGAGCTGCCTTGGTCTTGAACCTGTTGACTGCCTTGGCTGCATCTCGCTCGGTCATCATGGTGGGATTCTCCTCGGTCAACTCCGCGATTCGGGTAGCCAGCTGGAGTTTCGTCCGAGCCGTGGGAGGTTCCTCGCCCATCTCGCGGAGCTTCTGCTGCATCTCGGCTTTCGTCGCACCCGGCATGTCGTTCACTGATGAGGGAATGTTCGCCAAGATCCGGAGTGTTTGAGCCTGTTGGAGAAAACCTTCGGGAAAATGCGGCTTCTGGCGGGGAAGATTTCCACGGGAGTTGGAAGCCTAGCTGCTTCAGAAACATACGATCGCCGGATGGTAACTTGTAATGCGAGCTAAGGGAATACCCTACCAGGATCATCCGGTTGCCTTGCCACGGTTCAGTCGCATGCCACTTCCTAGGATCCAGACACAATCCCTTTGAAAGAGGCTTCAGGACGCCCTCAACTTGGGCGGCACCACACATCTTGACGATCTTGGGTTTCATACTTTGGGACTCTTCTGTCCAAACCTCTCCACCCTGCGTGGGATACATCACGGGGACAATCATATTCTGGGACCCTGGGAGATTGTGAACATCACGATGGGGTTGGGACTGACAATTGCACACCAGTATCACTGAGGTCATCCGAAAATCCGCATCCACCCCTTGAAGCAACCGAGTCATCACTCTCGCAGTCCATGGATATTCCCGGGTAGCCCTCGTCACCCCTACTACCCCTCCGTGCACGAACATCCCAAAGTTACTGTAGTCGGAGGTCGAAGATCTTCCTGAGTTGTGGGAGAGCACGTGCTGCGAAGCTGTTGGGATCGAGGCACTAGGACATGCCATGGAACATCTTTAAGGAATTTTCGGAGTCGCTCCCATGGAGCGGAACGCTTGAGAAGGTCTCGAGCTTGCCTTTCGACTAGGTCCTTGATTTCAGGGTAGTTCATATCACGAAGACTTTGAGGACTTTGGGTTAAAAGCTTGTTGTGACTCTCGTGTTGTGGGCTTGAGTGCGTAAAATTCGCATGTTCTTGAGGGTATCTCTCTTCTGGGCAGAGTGACTCAACACTGTACACAAAAGGCGCACTAGTCTTTTCACGTTCCTTCTGGTGAGCGAATGCGCCGGTGTTCACCAGAAGGTGCTGTCCCTACTCGCTCCTCGCAGGATGGCCCCCGCTCTCCCAATCTTGGAACCCCTTGAAAGGTCTCGACATCCTGCGCGCGTTGGAGAGCACATCCTGTGTGAGCGGAAACAGCTGATGGCCACTCGGGGTTGTCTCCAAAGTGACAACCTTCGTTGGATCAAGGGCCTTGAAGATGGCCTCATTGTTTGAAAAATCAATGACTGCACCTAATGACCGAAGGCTTTGAACGCTCAGCAACACTGGCTGTCCAGGAATATCATGAAGGTGCACCTTCATCTGGCCATTCACCTGGGAGCTGGGCAACTTCAGAAGAGCGGTGGCCATGCACACATGCTTGCCGTTGTTCCCGAAGCGGAAAGCAGGGGCCTCGCCTGGCACAATGGTGATGCCATCGTCCCCCGCCCGCTGCCAGTTCAAGTTGGCAATCTGCTGCACTGCCTCTTCTGATCCCAAACTGCTGGTCGCGCCCCCGTCGATGATGGCCTTGCCCTCCTGGATAGCCTGCTGGAGCGCCACAAAGCTGGCTTCCTCGTCTTGGCTGGCGGCCACACTGGTCTGCACTGGCCATTCTGGCTCCGCAGCTCCTGCGTTGCTCAGGCTGGACGTCATACACCCAACTGCCGTGAAAACCAGATTGGCCCTCTGCTCAGAGGTGCCAGCTGACCCTTGCTCAGGGCAATCGCGACGAAGATGCGGACCACCACACTTGAAACACTTCACGGGTGGCCTGGTTGCTGCCTTGCCCTTGCCCTTGCTCGGGAAGAAGTTCCTGTTTCTTCTCATCTGTGCCTGTTTTTCTCTGGCATCCCTCAAGGTTCTTCGGGCATCCTGAATGGCAGCGAAGGCTTCCTGAGCATCGTCCTCCAGAGCCTTGTACGCGTACTCGTCCTCGGGGTCATCCCAGGCGGGAGCTTCATCCTCTTGCCACTCATCATCTTCAGCCAAAAGGACTGCCTCCTCTGTTGTGAAGAAAGCACTGTGCTTTCCGGCATCCCGCTTCTTCAACTCCTCGTCTGGCCACGTCAGCTTGAGAGCTTCTTTGACTCGAGCTGTGCTGAACTGGTTCTTGAGGTTGGCCACTATCACAGCTTTTTCTGTAGCATCCAACCCTGACCTTTGCAGCAACAACCAGGCGATCACAAAATCAGGCAGAAACTTCTCTGCCTGCGATGAGGCGGCCTCCGAAGCATCCCATGAGGCATGGCTGCCATCCCCTGGGCCGACAGCGCTGTAATGGCCCCCGGAGTAGTGGGAGCTCCTCTCCCAGCTCCACGAAGCATTGGGTTGCCACCAAGAAGTCCACCATGAGTTCCACTCCCTGGGGTCCTCATCTTCATAGACCTCGTGGATCACACCATACTCGTCTTCCTCAGGGCCAATGCTCTCAGCCTCTGCCTCGCCCCGGTGCGTTGGATTCTCCTCACCACCATGCTCGGAGGGATGGTGGCTGGTCCCGGTTTGGCTAGGGGCTTTGTAAGACATGGATCTCTTGGAGCTGACCTTGGGCAGTTGGGGGCCATACTCGTGGATAGCTTCTGCCAAGGTCCGCTTGGCCTCCAAAAGTGCTTCATCATGTCGAACCACCCATGCCGCCATTCCTTCACCTCGACGACGCTTGATTCCGTAAAAGAAGCGTGACATGGTCCGACCGGCCTCCGCCAGGGTTGGGGCTCTCACACTCTGTTTCAAGCACTGCAGGAGCTGCGAAGCGCCTTGTGGGTGTGAGATCCATCCTGGGGGCTTGTGTTCAACTGCTAGCTTGGCACTTCCCTCCAAAGCAGCTTGTAAACGAGGTCCCACCAGTGTTCGCTTCTTCCACTCTATCGTCTCAGCATACAGGTATGCAGCTCTTTGGTATGGCACATACAACTCCGGAGATCCATCATAGATCGGTACCCCGTCCTTGGTGTAGCGCAGTTCTGTCATGTCCTGCGAGTTGCGCAAGTCTCTACTTGCACAGATCGCTTGGGCTTGCCTGGAGCCGTCTAGAGCCTCTGCTCTTGACTAGGCCCCGCTACCATGAAAGCGGAAAGATAGCCACCGGATCAGCGCTCAGCTCTAGCCTTCTTTTCTCGGGCACGAGGCGCTTCGGTCATAGATGCACTCGAACGCCAGCACAAGCTGGCAAGCTTGCAACCCTAAACCCTAAACCCTAAACCCTAAACCCTAAACCCTAAACCCCAAACCCTAAACCCTAAACCCTATATAACCCTAAGCCCTAAACTCCCTGGAGCTCACCCCGGCCTGGCAGGGTTTCAGGTTGAGAGTTTAGGGTTATAGACTTTAGGGTTTAGGGTTTAGGGTTTAGGGTTTAGGGACTCTATTAGAGTCGTAGAGCAACCAGGCCAGGACGCGACAGGGTTTAAGGGTTTGTAGGGTTTGTGGTTTAGGGTTCAAACAGGTTTAAGGTTTAAAGTGTCCGGTCTGAAGTTAGTGACCAGTGCCTTCTGTGGACATAGGGAAGCTCTTTGGGGTTCCTGGGGGACCTCTGTGAACTCTTAAGGAGGACATGCCAAGCATTTTGGATAAGTTTTGGGTTTAGGGTTAGGGATTTTGCAGAAGTTTACAAGGCATATCCGTTAATTGACGGGTGTTGGGATTTGTCAACGTCCCGGGGTCCCGGACCCTGCCCGTCACGTGATGCAAAGACCTCCTGAACTTTCAATGGGTTCGGGCGTTGACTCTAAGGCCCAAGTACATACGATGGCACATGGGTTTAGGGTATAGTGCTTAGGGTTTAGGGTTTATATAGGGTGACCCTTCGGGCGTTATAAGTCCTTCCCCCCCAACCTCCCCCTAAAGGATTGCTAGCATGTTAGAGGTTGCAGCACACACAAATGGGTGGTTGTCAAAATTATAATCCCTTTTTGGGTTACCGTAAATATGAGGTGCCGTATTATAATGGGGATCCAAAAGGGACCCTAATTTTACAGCAGAAGCAATTCCATCAGTTTCATGCTCTTCCACACTTGTCAGGCAGAGCCATCCGGAGGCAGGGGCGGAAGCAGTTCAATCACATAATTACGGTTTAGGGTTTAGGGTTCAGGGTTTAGGGTTTAGGGTTTAGGGCTCACGTACAGGGCCTTGGATGGTGTCAGGTTTCCGCGGTGCTGTGCCCAAGCAAAGACATGGCAGCAAACTTAGTTCAGAGTTCGGATGCGCGATCTTCGTTTAGGGTTTAGGGTTTAGGGTTTAGGGTTTAGGGTTTAGGGTTTAGGCTGTGACCCTTCCCTGGTTCACGTGGGGCCTTGACATGTCGCGTGGCTCCAGTCCGGCTGTATCCCTGAGGTGCTAGGCAGCCTTAGGTCAGGCCTGGGTACTTGGACCTGGAGGTCCATGGTACTTATGAACCAATATTGCAACTGTACTTTAATTGTCGTCCCAAGAGCGAATCGACTGCTTGCCGCAGTCATTCAAGTCGCAGCCCCTGTAAAGTCCAAAATGCCCTGGGTTTAGGCGTCCCGGCCTCAGCCCAGGGGTTAAAAGGGTAAGATTCAACTTCTAAGATACAGTCTCCTCCCCCCCCCCTCCCCAATGCCTACCACTGGTAGACTAGGAGACTCTTGCTTTTCTGCGAGGGGAGGGGCGGTGGGGTTCTGAAGCCCTACCCAAAGGCTCCTATGTAGTACCTTTTTGTGGAAGCATACTCGAATCCCCTATTAACTAGCCCAAAAAGGAACTACATTGGAGCCTCTGGGTACGCCCAAGACCCACTCACTCTTGTTTCACCAGGACGTGCTATTATGACCTATGACCCCTTAAAATGGTCCTTTCTACGGTTGATTACGGTGATTTTTCGGGCCTCATCGCCCATCCTCAAAGTCATAAGCCCTGATCTGCGCCCCATGGCCGCCGGCGCGCAACGAGAGCTGGAAGCCAGTGCGAGCCACCGGCATCCACAAGAAGCAAAGGCCTTCTGTTTGTTTTAGGTTTTAGGTTTTAGGTTTTAGGGTTATGGGGTTTAGGGTTTAGGGTTTAGGGTTTTAGGGTTTAGGGTTTAGGGTTTAAGATTTACGGTTCCGCCCACAACCCCTTGATGAAGCAGTATACCATACCTGCATAGGGACTCTTTCTATGAGTTAAGGGTGCATTTCCTGGGGTCAAATTACTTGGCAGCGCGTGCGTGTGCGTGCGCACACGCGTGTATCTTGAGGGCTCACAGCATTGATGGGTTTCCCTTTGACAAAACAACCCTCATCCTAGGTAGCATAAGGGGAACCCTTGAAACGGGAACCCTTCTGAACCTTCTTCTGGCTCTCTTAAACAGGGGCCTGATTCAGAGGGTCGATGGCCACAGGTTCATGGTCCCAAGACCTTCATGGAGCTTCTGCTGTCGCATAGTATCAGAGGGTGGTGGATGAGCCCGACTTTATGCTTCATTAGAGGCGTCGGGGTCCATAAATTCATGCCCGGCCGAACGCTAAACCCTAACCCTTAACCCTAAACCCTAAACCCTAAGCCCTAAACCCTAAACCCTAAACCCTAAACCCTAAACCCTAAACCCTAAACCCTAAACCCTAAACCCTAAACCCTAAACCCTAAACCCTAAACCCTAAACCCTAAACCCTAAACCCTAAACCCTAAAGGAGTGCGAAGGGGGCGCTCCTGGGTTGCTGGTTTGTGTTTCCAGAGGCGATTGTGGCAGCCAGCGATGCAGGACGGGGTCTCCTTGAAGGTCCATGGTACTTATTAACCAATTGTAAGGGTTTAGGGTTTAGGGTTTAGGGTTTAGGAATAGCTGTACTTACTGCACTTAGAACTACATTATGGCACTTAAGGCTTACCAGTGGGTGATAAGTAAAGTTATATTTGGTTAAACCCTAAACCCTAAACCCGAAACCCTAAACCCTAAACCCTAAAGCCCTCCCTCAACCCGGAGATGCTAAGGCCGTATGCCACGGGGGCCTGTGAGGAGGTTGAGGGTAGGGTTTAGGGTTTAGGGTTTAGGGTTTAGGGTTTAGGGTTTAGGGTTTAGGGTTTAGGGTTAAGGGTTAAGGGCTTAGGGCTTAGGGCTTAGGGTTTAGGGTTTAGGGTTTCGGGGCTTCATGACCGATTTATGCAAAAGAAAGACAGGGGGCAACGACTCGGAGCTTCTGAGTAGGAAACCCCAAAGTCGACGAGTCGAAACAGAACCCAACAGTCGAAACAACAACCCTAACCCCTTAAGCCCTAAGACCCCAAACCCCGAAACCCCTAAACCCTAAAACCCTAGAACCCAGAAGCAAAAGCTGGGGGGTGGGGAGGGGTGGGTGGGTGGCTTCAAAACGGCGATTGTGCTTCATGGACCCTTGATGGTGGTTATGCACTCAAACCTAAAGTAAGAGTAGGAGTAGGAGGAGCAGTAGTAGTAGTAGTAGTAGTAGTAGTAGTAGTAGTAGTACTAGTACTAGTAGTAGTAGTAGTAGTAGTAGTAGTAGTAGCAGCAGCAGCAGCAGCAGCAGTAGTAGTAGTAGTAGTAGTAGTAGTAGTAGTCGGAGGAGGAGGCCCTGAAGGCCCAAGTGCATGCATCGACCCCCTGGAACATTGGCATCTAGGAGCCCTGGAAGTCGCTCCGCGAGATGTGGCAAGCCAGAGCACCAGCCGCCTGGTTCAAAGGTTTAGGGCCTTCAGGGTTTAGGGTTTGCTGTAAAAGGGCGTAGATGCTGTGAAGGCTAGGATGCAGCAGAGGCTCGTTAGGTGCGAAGAGCAGCCCTGGCCCGATTGCGGAAGGCCAACTAACACCATTTTCCCACCCCACGCCGTCCAAGGCGGCAAAGCCACCCTAACCTATTCCTTTTAGGGTTTAGGCCTAGACTCAGGACAATCGCTTACTTCCAATAAAGCGTCTTCCGTCACCGATGGTCGCTGAAGGTTTCAGTCCAGGTCATGGCTCCGACATTTTCCAGAAGGTGTGGGAGGGTTTGTTTTCCTGCAGGTCTGCTGAGGTTTAGGGGGCTCCCAGAGAGGTCTTAGAGGGTCCCAAGAGGGGGGATCCCAGGTGGTAAGTCCCAAAAACCCGCCCCGCCTGACCCAAAAGGCGCTCTTGGCACGCTCGAGGCGTCCGGGACCCCCCTGGGCTGGGGCCCTCGGGGTACAAAGCCGGCCATACCGGCCTCCGAGCTGTGGGAGGCGGGCGAACGACCTGGATCGGCTTGCGCCATCGAGGTCGAGGGGCTCAGGCGCCGCCCCCCAACATTCATATTTCTATATGTATTTATGTGTATATATATACATATATATATACATATATATATATATGTTTTTTTTGCATTGCTAGGGTGTCCTTTAGGGGGTACTAGTAATTTAAACCCGGTTTCGTGGTGTACTTTAGATTTTCGCTTCTTGCTCGGACAGCTCTTCGGAGACTCCAGGGATACTAGTAATTTAAGCCCTGTTTCATGTCGGTTTTCAGGATCTACTCGTCGATGCCTTGGCATATGGCGCTTCAAAACCCCCAAACCCCGAGCCCCTTTCAGATTCTTGCCTGGCATGAGCCAAGAGTGTTGCCGGCCCTTTTGCTACATGCAGCTGATAGGGGCCGCCATGCTCCAAGAGGACGAACACGAACACAACACTTTTCTACCCTACCGTAAGGCATTTGTTCTGCACGGCCCAAAGCCCAAGGCCCTAAACCCTAAACCTCAACCAGAAAGAAGAATTTGCGTAGCTGCATGCGACCCCATCGGCCAATTTCGGCCTGAATCCTAAGCCCCAAAACGGATTCCTAGGTCTCAACTTCGGTGCTAAATAGGTTACATGCCTTACTGTGGGAACCCGTACATGCGCCATATATCCTTCTAAAACCCAAGGGCCCATATTTCAGAACCCTTTGAAAGAAGTTGAATAAGGGACTGTGTAACCCAAACCCCAAACCCCAAACCCCAACCCCCAAACCCCCAAACCCCCAAACCCCAAACCCCCAAACCCCAAACCCCAAACCGCAACCTCCCTTAGAGAGATCCCAGAGCCTGAAGCCCTGACCCTACATCTACTTCAAGGTTCATGGTACTTACTAACCAACTATAACTGTACTTACAACCCTACTTATAATACCCCTAAAGGGCCTTATAGGGGTTATTCCCAATTATAAGTAGGGTTATAAGCCCAGTTATAATTTGTTAATAAGTACCATGAACCTCCAAGTACTCAAATGGGACCAGGTATTCTGAGAATCAAGCGGCCAAAGTTCCAGAAGGTGGACAGGGCACATCTTGGCTTTGGGGTTTTGGGGTTTAGGGGTGTAGGGATTCAGGGGTTTAGGGGTTTAGGGGTTAGGGCTTGGGATTTAGGGGTTTAGGGGTTTAGGGCTTCGGGACTTTTAGGGTTTCAGAGCTTGGGGTGTTGGCAGGGTTTAGGGCTGACTCGGAGGCTGCAGACCTAAGAATCGAGTATGAATGCCGTAGATGTTGATGTTTTTGCTACTTCCGGCAGAGTGCCCCAGCAATTGCGCAAGACATATGGGTAGTTCTCTAGGTTGGGGTCCCTTTTTGGGTCACGATTTTTGCACGGCATCACGAAAATAAGGACCTGCAAAAGGGACCCATAAGCATGAGAGGCTTCTTGCATCAAAAGCCCAGCACGGAAGAGACAGCGACCACTCGACCATGCCGCGGAACTGGACTTGACATGCCCAGAGAGCTCAATATCCCCCATGAAGAAGGAATATGCCTTAAATGCGTCGATTCGTTGTAGAACCGAGGCCCAGAGCCTCCTTGTGTGGGTACCCTAAGTATAAGACTCCATATCATAATCCTGGGAATTCCATTTTTAAAGGATTGTTTGTTTTGGGTTTTTTGTTTTTTGGTTTAATTCCACGCCCATAATCCTGACACCAACAGTGACCCTGATGTTTCGGCCTGCCAGATGCACGGTGAGGCAGCCGACACCGCAAAGCAGTGGCAGCCTGCAGATGATGACTGGGATCCAGCTATGGCCACCCGGCCGCCTTAATGTATTCAAAGAGTGAAGTGCTGAGCTGCGCAGTCTTGTGGGGTCCTGATGCCTTTCATGATGCTGAAATGTTGAGGGCATACATCTCGGTACTACAGTGGACAATAAGACGTGAAGTACGCCCAACCACTCCCAACCATACGGGGGTTTCCGAAAAGAGGTGTACCCTTTGTGGAGTCCCTTTAAGGAAATTCTGTTCTATTTGGAGTAGAAACGGGGTGCCCCGATTTTGGGAAATACCCATATTTGCAGCCTGAACCCTAAAAAACCCTAAACCCTAAACCCAGCATGAACGTGTCTGTCCTCAGGTGCGCTTCTTTTCGCGCTGCTACCTCGGCTGCCTGCACGAGCCGTTCCGGTCATGAGAGTTCTTCTCTTTGCATGAGCCAGGATCGGCTCTGAGGCCCTAGAATCCCCATAATCAATCCCCATAATCAACCAACCGCCCTATAATCCCCATGTTCAACCCTATAAAGGCCCTTTTTCAGGGGTTATAGGGTATATATACTCTTAGGCCCTATAATCCCCATATTCAACCCTATAAAGGGCCTCTTTAAGGGGTTAAAGGGTATACTCTTAGGCCCCATATTCCCCATGTTCAACCCTATAAAAGGCCTTTTTAAGGGGTTATAGGGTATACTCTTAGGCCCTATCATCCCCATCATCAACCCTATAAAGGGCCCTTTTAGGGGTTAGAATTCCCAGAATCAACCCTATAATGAAAGGCCTTGTTAAAGGGTTTTTTGGGGTAAACTTGCCCGTCCTGGAATGTCGAAACCTGCGTGCAAGCGGGCCGCAATCAACTGCAGCCCGAAAACCAGGGCCTGTACATATGCTGCCTTCCCTAGCTTCCGAAAGCTGGACCGCTGGGGGCAGAGGCTGCAGGGCATAACTTAGCAAGCGACACTTTGAGAAGTTTCCTGAGCGTCAGAAATTTCAAAAAGCTTGTCATCAAGCGGCTGGGGCCCTGATTACAGCTGCGTGTCAAAGTGGGTACCCCAAAGGGGCGCCACTTGTAGTCAGCTTAGCTCACGCGTGAAAGCTTTCGCCTGCTATTGTGAATGGATGAAGAGAGTCGGCCACCTGCCTATGAAAAGTTACCGCAGCTCACATTTCGAAAAACCATGGTGAAATGATGGCATTGCTGCCCTAAACCCCTGAACCCTGAACCCAAACCCCAAACCCTTCCATCCTGGCTCTATGAATGTCCCTTAATGTTTCCCTGCATGGTTGGTTGACAGCTGCAAGTCTGCACCAGCGAATGTTGTTGCCTAGGAGGCCGTCAGTAAGCACATGTGCTTTTGACACGTGCACATACAGACACGGAAACTCAAGCAGGTTTGCCCTAAACCCTAAACCCTAAACCCTGGTTTATCAGGCAGAGTCTAGGTTCAAAAAGGGTTTAGATCGAGCGTTCTCGCGAGACCACGGAAGCCTTGCTCCGCTCAGGCGTCCGAGATCTACGTCATTGGCAGCTTGGGCAGAGAAGAGACATGTGGCTACGAATTGCCAATAAGGAGCTGTTAGGAAAAAAGGGGGAACATCCCAATGTATACCCCTTAATTAAGGAATACACCCTTAAATTATACTGGGATCCCTAGTATGATTTAAGGAAGATTCCTTAATTGAGGGGTGTTGGGCTCTTTGGGTACACAGAGGCCGTTTTCGGTTATCTCGGTGGTAGGCCAGTGTAGGCGTTCTTGGCACTGGGTGCAAGGCTCAACCCCCCACCCCCCCCTCCCTTCCCCCACACCCTTGTAAAAGCCCAGGTGGTGGCGGCCTTGTGGCAGAATTTGAAAAGCTTGGTTTCCGCTGCCATGGCGGTCCCACAGAGGACGTGGCCCTGAATCACGCCAGCCCTTTGCTTTTGAATCAGGTCAAGATCCGTCACAAGCCCATCTACCCGAACATCTCAAAGCCAATGACCTTGATCACTTTGGTGACACCCTCATATACCCAAATGTTGATATAGCAAGATCCGGCCTGTAGGCTTGGGCTTTGGGCATGGAGCAGTACTCGAAGCATGTCTGGGGATTCAAACCAGGGTTTTTCTAAATGCGGTAACATCTTTTGGGATCCTATTCGTCAGGGTTACGAACGCACAGAGACAGACAGACACACACACACACACACACACACACACCCACACACCCACACACCCACACACCCACACACCCACACACACCCACACACCCACACACCCACACACCCACACACCCCCACACCCCCACACCCCCACACACCCACACCCACACCCACACCCATGCCGGCCCGCACGCACACTACTCACACGTGGAGGCCCTTAGATCCTCGAAAGCTTACTCTTTTCCTGCCGGCCGAACAGGGGTATCCATTTTGGGGATAAGGACTTTAGTTTTGTGGAGGGGGGGGGGGGTAGAGTAGGGATACCCCCATTTCCAGAACTACCCGTATGGGGCTGCACACAATCCTGAAGCCCCCAAAAGCCAACCCTCAGCCTAGAAACCTTAAACTACCAATATCTTGTTCCTGACAAAGGCAGTATAGGGATGATGAACCTTTCTTTTTTCTGGGGGAAAGGGCGAGTTCTTAAGCAAACAGAAGCCTTGCTCGGACGCTATATGCCCTTCATGGCCCACAGCAGGACGAAAAGCGCTTCAGTGAGGACGAGTTCAAGGCTTTGGCGTCTGAAGTCGCTGCCACACGTTGCCTGGAGCTTTTCGTTTAAAGGGTCCATGTCCCCTAAACCCTAAATCCTACACCCTAAACCCTAAACCCTAAACCCTAAACCCTAAACCCTAAACCCTAAACCCTAAACCCTACGTAGATTGTGTGGTGTAACTGTCTATATATGCGTCTGCAGATGTGGCCGATTTGAAACAACAAGAGCCCAGTCTCTTCATGAGGCTTTGATGGCGTGGTGGTGGGATGGGACACAGGAATCACCTACTACAAGGTTGCAAAGAGTGCCGCGCTTAGAAGCCAATTCCCTGAGGGTCCATGTACCTTTAGAGTAGACACTTGGGCCCCTATAAGGCTACATAGGCAACGCTTTAAGGCCCAAGTACGTACCCTAAAGGAACATTGGCCCTTTGGCATTTGGGATTGAGCCTGTGAACATCCATACTTGGAGGTTCATGGTACTTTTTAAGCCGATTATGACTCTACTTATAGCCCAATTGCAACCATGTTAGGGCACTGAAGGGGCTCATTAGTGGGTTATAAATACAGTTCTTACTGGGCTATAAATACCATGAACCTCCAAGCCCTAAACCCTAAACCCTGATTACCCCGAACCTCCAAGTAGGCTCCCTTTAAGACCCTAGAGCGCGCGCGGGATCGAGGTGCACTTGTCTTCCAGCTCCATCCTGAGCCTGGGTCCAAGAAAGCCTGTCAAGTCAACAAAGCGCTGCACCCTAAACCCTAAACCCAACCACTAAACCCTGAGCCCTACCCTGAAGCCTGAACCCTAAACCCCCAAAAAGCCTAAACCCTAATCCCACAAATCGAGAAGTGTACCAAGGGTGGCGAAAGTCTTATCCCAACCACTTGGTCTCAGGGATGGTAAGGGTTCAGCATTGAGGGTCCGATGATATCATGGGTGCCTCTTTTTTTCGGACGCGAGTGTACCCTTGTGCCAGGTTTAAGGGTTTAGGTTGGGGATGTTCCCCCCTTATGCCAAACAGTCCTTAGTAGGGATTGTAATAGGGGGTACTAGAATCCCTATCCAGGACGGATGGTGTAAGGGGGAACATCCCAAGGTTTTTATCGGGTTTAGAGCGTTTGAGTGGTGCTCGTGTGCGCATGTCTCTAGTAGATTTGGCGCAGAGTCTGGGTTCGAAAGCGGGTGCAGGGCTTAAGGCACCTTTCTAGGGGGTACCCAAGTTGGCTCCTCCTCAGGCTGCTCTTTTTACCCCCCCCCCCCCCCCGAGAGGCATAGTTGGGTTGTAAGCAGAGTTGCTAAAAGAAATTTTTGTGCTTTAAATACTAATACATATAAATGACCAACACTCATCTAAGTACCATGAACACTCCAAGACTCCAAGTAGGTGCTTCTTCTATGCGACGAACGATGATCCAGCAGACCGAGTCGGCAGGTGTGAGGGTGCCTGACGAGCCCGGGAACGTAGCCAGGTAAGCTTAGGATTTGCCTAGAGCAACCTTAGGGTTTAGGGTTTTGGGTTTTGGGTTGAAGGGACAAGGTTGCTCGATATGGACAAAGTTTCAGGTGCTTTCTGAATTTCAGGGTGTTGAAGGTTGAAGGCTTTGTCCTTGAGTTGTGGCTTGTTTCCTGGGCTTTGGAGTACTATACTTTAATACTTTTTTTGGTTTTGGGTTCCCATTATAGCTACTTATACCTAAGAAGTATATACTTTTTTTCTGGGTCTACTCCAGAGGTAGGTTTCTGCCGTGGTCTGGTCGGACTTTTGGCTTGCAGCAGAGAGCGGCCACTACGGCGTTGTCCTGTTGGCCACAGCAATCGAAGCAGAACAAGGTGCGTTGGGGGGGCCCTAAACCCTAAACCCTAAACCCTAAACCCTAAACCCTAGCAGGGGAGGGCGGGTTGGAAGTGGGGTGTCTCGACTCAGCGGGAAGACTGAAGAGGGGACCGGTTCTCCCAAACATTCTTAGTAGGGAATGAGGGAATGAGGTACCCCATATCCTCCCACAAAGACCCTTTCAGGGAATATGTAGGAGGGTGATTTTACAGCTCAAGTTCGTCCACGTGCTTGTCGTAAGATTTGGCTTGCAGAGGCTGGGGGTTCGAAAGTTGCTATACCCAAAGGGGCCTCTATGCCCGTTCATTGAGACAAGAGACCTTCGAAGGCTAAGCCTCGGCTTCATCGCAGAAACCTCGAAACTCTCCTGAAACCCTCCACCCCAAAACCCTAAACCCTAAACCCTAAACCCTAAACAAACTCACATGGAACCCAAGAAGGTTTAGGGTTTAGGGCCCCTTCCAAGGGTTGCACCTTAGTTTCCGGGAACCCGCGAGCCGAAAGGCCCTTGACATCCCTCGTTCCCTATGACTCCCAGGTGGGATAAGGGGGACCCTTAAAAGGGAACCCCTTCTTCACCCTCTTCTGGCTCTCCTAACAAGGGACCTTATTCAGAGGGTCTATATCCCCAAGGGTCCCCCTAATCCTATCCCCTAAATGACAGGCGTCCCCCCGCTTCGACTCATGGAGCTCCTCGGTGATGCAAAAGGGTGGCTTTTGGGGTTTAGGGTTTAGGGCTTTTGGGGTCGTCACTGGCCTGGCTAGGACGAGGCCAAACCTGGCGGAGCCCTGGACCCTAAAAAAGATAGAGAGAGAGAGAGGGAGCTCAGTTCCGGGTTCAAATTTGGGTTATGTATGTATATATATATATATATATGTACGTAGATCTGCTTTTAGATGTATGTGTACAGACCAAGCAATAGACCTTAAACTGTACATGGATCCTCAATACGATTTACGATACATGTCTTAATCTTGTGGTATTGGGCGCTTCGGAGCCTTTATTTCTGAGCTGTTTTTCTTCTTCTCCCAGACCATTTCTGAGCCTCGTTGAGCTTCTCCCAGACCATTTCTGAGCACTGTTTCGGGCTTCCGCATGCACAATATCCTTGATGAACAAAAAGAACCCTTCAATTGGGATCACAGACCTTGCAATACTAGAACCCTTTTTTTGCGGTCTGCAGGGGTTCAGCTTGAAAGGGCCCCAGAACCGCCGAGCTTGTTGTTTTGCTGCCTTATAGGGTGTTCCCCCTTATGCTACCAGTCCTTAATACCGTAGGGATTATAGTAGGGGTTACTAGAATCCCGATTAAGGACTGTTAGTATAAGGGAGAATATCCCGAGGTTGGCCTCTTGTTTTCGAAGGGCCTGTCATCCAATGTTATACTACCCCCCCCCCCCTGGGTTGCCCCCTTAAATAGCCTTAAACAGGCTTGATTATTCCTAAATAGCTTAAATTATGGGGGGAACCTAGAGGGGTAGTATGGAGGGGGTAGTAGGGGAACCCATGATAAATGCAGAACGCCTGTGGAGACTGACTAGGATGCCCAGTAGTGCCCTTGTTCCCTTCTTGGGCGGGTTTTGGGTCCCCTTATAAACCCTTTAGAGGCGGAAAAGGGCAGCCTTTTAAATCCTAAGTTACTGGGCAACCTAGATGATGAGGTTTGTGCTCAAGCTTTCCTTGGGTGGTGACGTGCGCCGCAAGCGGTTCACATCTGCCACGCGGCTTGCACCAGGGTTCTCGCGCGAGCGCTTGGCATTGCAAGTGCGCAGCAGCACGTGCCCCTTTGACCCGTGTATCATTCCAAGGTCTCCGACGCAGCTTGGCCAAATTTTGTTTTTCATTGCGAACCAAGCCATGCTCTTCAGAACGAAGCGAACCCAGAGAGCCCAATACCCCTTAATTACGGAATATACCTTAAATCATAAGGGGATCCTTGAATTATGATCTAAGGGATATTCCTAATTTAAGGGGTATTTTAGCTCTTTGGGAAATTTAATCACGAGGTTCTTCTGCACCAGGAAGTCCATCTTCGCTGGCTTGGTGCGCTCAGGTGTCATTCCAGGTCATCCGGGACACGGCCAAGGAGTGCTTTGACGTTTCAGAGGACTTCATCATGAAATATCAGGCCAGGGCCCGAGGGTTTAGGGTTTTAGGGTTTTAGGGTTTAGGGTTTAGGGTTTAGGGTTTAGGGTTTAGGGTTTAGGGTTTAGGGTTTGGGGCTTAGGCTTTCGCACAGTATCTTCATCAGTGAACCCAGTCCCTAAGGATCCATTTACATGTTTCGTAGATACTTGGGCCCTTAAGCTACCAAATAGGAAGCCCACGTATATGCTTTTGAGGTACATGGCTCGTTACTTGGAGGTTCATGGTACTTAGATTAACTGTACTTATAACCCACTAAGAAGACCCTTAAGTGCCCTAACATGGTTATAATTGGGTTATATGTACCATGATCCTCCCAGTAGGGCATGCCCCGAAGTGAGTTTCGGGTACTGGCGCGTGTCCGGAGAAACTGGCCCAACTGCTGCCCATTCATCTACGAATGCCTAAGATTGTGTAAATGCAACTTCCTATCTGCACCTGTGGTGTTACATGGATGCGGACTTGGCAGCAAACAGATACAAAGTGGAGTTGTAACACCCTGAAACAAGACCGCCCCAAATACCCCCTAATTACCGAACATACCTTTTTTTCGGGATCCTGAATATGATTTGAGGAATATTGCTCTATTGAGGCGTATTGGGCTCTTTGGGTACCCTGAACCCTAAACCCTACACCCGAAACCCTACACCCTAAACCCTACACCCTACACCCTATACACCCTAAACCCTCAACCCTACACCTCAAACCCTACACCCTAAACCCTACACCCTAACCCTAAACCCTAAACCCTAAACCCTAAACCCTAAACCCTAAACCCTAAACCCAATACACCCTAAACCAAGAACCATCGCTTTGCAACTCGGATGGCTTGAGGATGAGGAGGGCGACTGGCCTTGCTCTGAGTCTGCGCCGGGGTTTTTTCGGGCTTTAAGGGGTTTAGGATTTAGGGTTTAGGGTTTAGGGGAAGTGTGCCTCATAGTTTTTGGGTAGATGTATGCTAGTTTAAGGGACAAGGTTGCTCTAGGTAGAGTCGAAGGGTCTCTTTGTTAGAGCTCTTTCTCCTTCTTCACCCCCCGGGGGCGGCATCTCTCAAGAAATTACCACTCCTGATTGCGTAGGACCCGAAGGAGGCCCGTATTCGCCATGTTAAGGGTTTAGGTTCCCTCATGTCCTTTTAGCCAAAAAGGGTACCCTTTTACTCCTAGGTTACTCTTGACATGGAGTAGCACTCGGTCATTTAGCTACGCGGCATGTTACAGAAAACACCAAAAGCCTAAACCCCAAAGCCTTGGACCCCTAAACCCAAAACCCTGAAAACCCTAAGGTGCACCCTAAACCCTAAACCCTAAACCCCAAACCCTAAACCCTTAAACCCCTAAGGTGCACCCTCACGCCGGCCACCCTCTCGGATGCGATGGACCTCGCTGCGGCCGCTTGATCAAAGAGTTGGTTTTATTTAGGGTTTAGGGTTTCGGGTTTAGGGTTAGGGTTTAGGGTTTAGGGTTTAGGGTTTAGGATTTAGGGTTTAGGGTTTAGGGTTTAGGGTTTAGGGTGTAGGGCAGCTTGGCGTTTTGGGCCCCCTGCGGGTTGTTCCGGAAATGGGGTTACCCCCCCCCCCCCCCCCCCCCCCTCACAAAAACCTGCAGTAACTAGGTCACCTCAAGTGTCCAGCCAGCCAGGGGTTTAGGGTTTAGGGTTTAGGGTTTAGGGTTTAGGGTTTAGGGTTTGGAGGAACGGTCTAGGACTTTGGGTGTTGCAGCCTGAAATGGGGAAATTCACCTATGGGTATTACACATTGGGGCACCTTTTTGGCGACTTCCTATAAATATTCAGGCTGATACTGTTTTTTGGGATATATTAAGGGTACCCCTATTTTGGGAAATACTTTTGGTGTATCTCAACCCTAAACCCTAAACGCTAAACCTAAAACCCTACCCTATGTGAAGGTCCGTGGGCGTCACGTTCGGTTAGGTTGGTGCGCTCAGGAACCCAGAAGCCCAGACCGTCAACCACCACAAATTTTCAATGATCTGTGTAAACCTTTTTTTCGTTACTGCAATCATCGAACCCTAAACCCTAAACCCTAGACCCTAAACCCTACACCCTAAACCCTAAACCCTAAACCCTAAACCCTAAACCCTAAACCCTATACCCTAAACCCTAAACCCTAAACCCTAAACCCTAAACCCTAAACCCTAAACCCTAAACCCTATCATCATGGCACTTAGCATCCCAGGCCCCGGGGGTTCTCCGTTTGGAGATCAATGGCGACGGAGGAGTTCAGCCTGCCTTGCAGGGGTGTGCACAACCCAAAGAGCCCAATACCCCTCCATGAAGGAATACACCTTAAATCAGAATGAGGATCTTGTATAAGATACCTGAATTAAGGAGTATACCCCAGTCATAACAGCATTTCCTTTGGCTAACTTCAGATATTGGGATCCCTGGGTATAGAGCCCGGTGTGTGTGCGTGTGCGTATGTCCCATAACCACCTCGAGGTCGTGCGACGTCCGTTCAGGATCCTGAGATCTTTCAAGCTCTCAAGGGTTTAGGATTTCGGGTTTAGGGTTCTTTCAAGCTCTCAGTATCTTTTAACGATCTCACACGTTTAGCAATATGTTTTCCCTTCTTGGGGTTGAAGAGGACTACTTGGGATGTTCCCCCCTTATACCAACAGTCCTTAATAGGGATTATAGTACCCTCTACAGTCTCTCTTCAGGACTGTCAGTCTAAGGGGGAACATCCCAAAGGACCCTAAACCCTGTAAACCCTATAAACCCTAAATTCGAAGCCCGAAGCCCTAAACCCTACAACAGTAAGCCCTCAACCCTAAACCCACACATCGACAAGCGCACCAACTCAAGCCTAAACCCTAAACCCTCCGAAGCCCTTCGTAGCCCAGTGAGACCCCTTCCCTTTTCTTGGTTCAAGGTTCTCTTATAACATGACCAACCAAAACAAGGTTACCCTTATCATAGCATGGTTAAACCCTAAACCCTAAACCCTAAACCCTAAACCTCCGGGTACCAAGTACGACAGGATCAGCCCCTGCCACGCCGCGCAGTGAGACGTCACTGGGTTCCTGGGAGGCCGTCGACTTCGAGGCGATATTGAGGGCGATTTCGGGAGGTTTTCGGTATTTTAAGGAGGGTTTGGGGGTTTGGGATTTAGGGTTTAGGGTTTAGGGTCTCGGGATTTTAGGCGGTTTTAGGGTTTAGGGTTTGGGGTTTTTGAGGAGGTTTAGAGTTCAGTGTTTTCAGCACCCTGACCCTACATCCTATCCCTGAGCAGAACAAGCTTAGAGGGGCTAAGCACAAGAAGACTCTGAAGTTCTCCAGTCTTAATCCGTACACCCTCAAGGAGGTCCGAGACCTGTGGGTGCAGGGCTCATGTTGCCATTTAGTTGTATTCCAGTCGCATAACATACTAAGCCACTGCATTGTAGTCTGAGACTGTGCTATGCATGTATAAATATACAAATAAATATGTATACATGTATAAATATAATATAACAAACAAATATTTATGTGTATGTATATGATATATATGTACATATATATATATAATTTTGTTAATGTATAGAGTACCGTCTAGTCAGTTCCATCTTCGCGCCCTGGTTGTACAGGTGTTCTGCCTTGTGCTGGAGTTTGGCTCCTTGAAACCTTAACCCCCCTTAGGGTTTAGGGTTTAAGGTTTAGGGTTTAGGGTTTAGCAGGTAACTCAGGGCTGTAGGCCCTGATCCCCACATTTGGAAGACTGTCGGCTGGCAGTACTGCACGCCGAGCATCACACCCTGCAGAAAGCACCAAACCTTTTTTTACCAAGCATCCCACAGCCTGCCAAAAGCTCGGCTAGGCCTCCCCCTAAACCCTAAACCCTAAACCCTCAACCCTCAACCCTCAACCCTCAACCCTAAACCGCAGCTGAGCTTCTGCCACAGGATGAGGATGAAGACATTCAGATGGCCGGGGGGGCGTCAGAGCATAGGTGTGTTTTTGGGGCCTTTGTTGGATGGAGGCAACCTTTGGTGGTGCTTGGAGGTTCATGGTACGTACCAACCCAATTGTAACTGTACTTACAACCCAATTACTACAACCACGCTGGGGTACTTAAGGGGCTTATAAGTGGGTTATAAGTACGGTTGAAACTGGGTTATAAGTACCATGAACCTCCAAGTGGAGGTTGCAGTGTGCTCAGTGGGATAGATTGTACCAAGGTTTCATATGGGGTATATACAATCCTACCATACTTGAAAGGTTACCTTTTTTGGGCCAGCTAGGTACATATTTGCTTGACCAGCAGGGCATGATAGGCATGCCGGTAGCAGCAGCTTGCCGTGATCTCGAAGGCATATACTCAGAAGCCTTTTGTGATGGAGCCTTGCAAGTTACCATGATTAGTCCTTTTACGAAATATATACCCCAAATGCTCATTCTAACGAAGTAGGCCCCTAAACCCTAAACCTGAAACCCTGTATACTAGAGTCATAGTGTTTCTTCCCACGGGCTAACCATGTTTCAGGTCGAGAAGGACGAAGACATGCCTTTTCAAGGACAGCCGGCGCTCGAGTTTTTAGTCGATGGGCTATAAGGCTTGCCCCTTCCTCGATGACCATAGCCAACTCCCCTAAACCCTAAACCCTAAACTCTAATCCCATCTAACCACCAAACCCATCTAAACCCCAAACCCTAAACCCCAAACCCTAAACCCCAAACCCTAAACCCCAAACCCTAAACCCCAAAGAGAGCCAGAGGAGAAGCTCTGGAGATGACGCCCGCGGAGTCCTTGCAAGGCCAAGGTGAGATCCCGCTCGCCGGCCACGTGCAGCAGGCAGTTTTTTTGCTTGGAGGTTCATGGTACTACAGGGTTTAGGGTTTAGGGTTTAGGGTTTAGGGTTTAGGGTTTAGGTTTATGGTACTTCTTAACCAAATTATAACTAAGCCCTATATATATATATATACCCTTCTAAGTGATTTTGTAGGGCCCTCATTCCCTACTAAGAACCAGTCAGTTACAAAAACGCAATGTTCAGCCCCCAAAAGTGCTCTGACATGGTTTTTAAATTGTAATTGGGGTAGAAGTACAGTTATCATTGGGATTTCAAGTTCCATGAACCTCCAAGTGGACCATTTCTCAGTCGAAGCCAGTGGTGAAGCAGGATGTCCTGTGCATGGGGCTGTGTTGTGAAGCAGTGTATGGCATATGGTTTGGGTTGTTTTGGGTTTTGGGTTTAGGGTTTAGGGTTTAGGGTTTAGGGTTTACGGTTTAGGGTGTAGGGTGTAGGGTTTAGGTTTTTGGGTTTAGGGTTTAGGGTTTAGGGTTTAGGTTTAGGGTATAGGGGTTTGGCGGTTTAGGGGCTTAGGGGTTTAGGG
Source organism: Symbiodinium natans (assembly GCA_905221605.1). Classification (NCBI taxonomy): domain Eukaryota; class Dinophyceae; order Suessiales; family Symbiodiniaceae; genus Symbiodinium; species Symbiodinium natans. The sequence continues at coordinate 407,304 of CAJNDS010001469.1, forward strand.
GTTTAGGTTTTAGGGTTGTGCTTTAATGGCTTTGAGTTCAGAAACATCTGCATTGCGTGGCAGCAAAGTGTGTCGCACGAGCATGAATTGTGCATGTATGCATCTCGTCCTCGTGCACCGTTTCATGTATCTGTCCGTTTTGAGCTGCATGGATGGTGATTCTCTTCACTGGTGGTGCATGTATACCGTATTCCACTTTGGACATATATTTGCATCTACTGGCTGGTTCTAAGTAGGGAATGAGGGAATGCTGGTACCCTATATAATCCATCAAAGGGTATATGTAGGGCCCTAATGCCCTCATTCTCCTAAGAACCAGGGGGTCTACGTGCAGGCCGACTTCTCACCCAGCATAGATGGCAGCGTTATGGAGATGACCATGCTTCCAGCAGAAGGCCTCGACTCGGTGTCTGAGAACTTCGTGGCTGAATTGGGGCCAAATGAACCCCAAAAGGGTTTATGGTTCATATCTATGGTTCATATACCTTAATAGGGATTATAGTGGCATAGGGTATCTGACCCCAATTTTAGGGTTCACGCGGTCCCCAAGCGTCTTTAACCATTTGGGGTATATAGAAATCCTACCAATACTGAAAGGTTAACCTTTGTTGGGCCAGGGTACTCAGCAACTAGGAGCAGGTTTTGTTTCTCAGCCCCAGTTCCCCTTGAGCAATCAGGTGCCATGGTAGGGGTTGTTTCGGGTTTTGCGTTTAGGGTCCCTTCTGGAGTCTAGAGAAGGAAGGCGCAAATTCTCAAGCCCCATGTGCATGGGCCCGTCTGCGAGAGATGCGCCGCTTTCCTGTCAATGGGCCCCAAGCGCCCAATCTCATAAAACCCTGCGAGGTCCATGTTCCCATATGGTATATACTTGGGCCGTGAAGCTACTACAGAGGAACCCCCTTTGAGGCCCAAGTACATACCATATGGGTACATGGACCCTTTAAGAAACAGCCTCTCTTCCCTGTGCCAGGGTACTTGTGACCCCAACTACAAGTCTACTTATGCCCTGACTTAGGGGGCTTATAATAGGTAGAGTCCTACTTGGGGTCATAAGTACCCTGAACCTCCAAGCAGGAGCTCTTCCAGAGATCGAGGGCGTCGTAGCTGATGAGGAGGCGCAGAGTGGACCATGGTTTAGGGTTCAATTAGGGTTTAGGGTTTAGGGTTCAGGGTTTAGGGTTTAGGGTTTAAGGTTTAAGGTTTAAGGTTTATGGTTTAGGGGGTTTCCAGGCTTTCGGGCGAGTTGGCGTTGAAGAAGATTGGAGAGCGGCCTCTGCAGCACTTGAACCAACCGGCCATGACAGAGCGCACGGCTCCGAAAGCGTGATGTGAATTCAGGGTTTAGGGTTTTGGGTTTAGGGTTTATATAGGGTTTAGGGTTTAGGGGTGGGAGTAGCGTGAATGCGCGGAGGAGCCGGCACAGTCGCCAGCTGCTTCTGAGGCAATCCCTATGGGAGGGTGGGTTTAGGAGATGTGTTGGAGTTACATTTTTCGCACGATTCGCACGATGCATAGTTGCGAGTTCCAGATCGAGGGGCTTGAATGCGTCGACATCTTACGAGCTTTACGTGCCGAGGCATTTGTGGCATCGAAACTCTCCACAAGCCTGTACTACCTCCCTCCCGCTGGTCTTGTTGGTAAATGGGACTTGACGAAAATAAGGGACCTAAACCCTAAACCCTAAACCCTAAACCCTAAACCCTAAACCCTAAACCCTAAACCCTGAGCCCTACCTCCACTCCCAGCCCAGCTGCATTTTGGGCTTCCGTTTTTTTGTTTTAGCAAAAGAGGTTTAGGGTTTCGGGTGTAGGGTTTGCCCCTGCTCCAGTTTACGGCACCTCAGGGGAGCCCGGGTTCATTTAGGGTTTAGGGTTTAGGGTTTAGGGTTTAGGGTTTAGGGTTTAGGGTTTAGGGGCAAAAAGGGAGTTCAGGGCACTTGGCTCCTGTATCGAGCCGATGCCCCAGGCCAAGGACGCCGCTGAGGAGCCCAAGGAAGCCGAGCTCAGCACTGACGAGAAGGCGGGGGGTTTAGGGTTCAGGGGTTTAGGGTTTAGGGTTTAGGGTTTAGGATTTAGGGTTTAGGGTTTAGGGGTTTAGGGTTTAGGGTTTAGGGGTTTAGGGGTTTAGGGTTTAGGGTTCAGGGGTTTAGGGTTCAGGGGTTTAGGGTTTAGGGTTTAGGGTTTAGGGATTATTCTGTTTTATTGTCTTTGCTTCTTTTCCGGAGCGGGGGGGGGGGGGGGGGGGGGGGGGGGGTGGGCGGCGCCCAGGATGTGAGGCCCAGGGCGAAGAGCAGAAGCCCGGAGAACCGTTTAATTTGAATTTAAGTGGCCCTGGCGCTTCCCGGGTTTAGGGTTTAGGGTTTGGGGTTTAGGGTTTAAATTTAGGGTTTGGGTTTTGGGGGTTCAGGGTTCAAGAGTTGAGGGGTTCAGTTCTTTGGGGTTTCAGGTTGCTAGAAGTCCATTCCTCAAAAGGTTGCTCGGACTAGGACGTCAAGAATACAAGTTGACTTTTCTCCAGCATTCGACCCTTGCACCCAGAGCTGTACGTCAGGCTTTTATGCTTCAACGTTCTTGGTAGCCCTAAACCCTACACCCTAAACCCTAAACTCTATACCCTATACCCTATACCCTATACCCTATACCCTTTTCCCTTCGCTTTTGTTCAACGTTCCCTAAAAAAGTAGCCATCCCCAAAAGCGGTGCCCTTATCATAAGATGGTTATTGCCCTAAACCCTAAACACCCCAAACCCCAAACCCCAAACCCTAAACCCTAAACCCTGAACCCTGAACCCTAAACCCTAAACCCCCCCCCCCCCCCCCCCGTGCCTGTCGCAGATTGAGATCGTCCTGGCGGCTTTTGACTCGAACCAAGACGGCCATTTGAACTACGAGGTTTCTTGGATTCACTGTTGCGGTGTGGGCATTCGAGGCGCCTTAGGGGCGATCATGATAGCTGCCCTTAAAAGGAGGGACCCCTAGAAGGGACCCTTAATCTTATTCCCCTTTTCAACCCCTTTTTTGTATATGTGCATTAACTATAGTATAGAGTCCCGATATACCTAAGGAGCCCCCAATAACCCCTAAATGACCCCTAAGGTCCCTTATAAGGGTCCCTCCTTTAGTCCCTTGAATTCCATGCAGCACCTCGTTGCTTGAAAGCCACCTCCCTGTCAACCATCCCGCCTGTTTGAAGCCGGGACCCAAGAGAGCCCAATGTCCCTTAATGAAGTATGGAATATACCTTAAAATATAAAGGATCCTTAGTATGACTTAAGTAAATCTTGCTTAACTAAGGGGTGTTGGGCTCTTTGAGTACTTCCTACAATGCGGAACTCCTTCATACCTCCAAATCTACAATGCACTCCCTCTTGAAACGTATCCCCCCACCCCCTATCTCCCCGAGAAAGTGCCTTATTTTCGTGTGGAAACTTCCGAGGAGTCGAACGAACTTCAGAAGTTCGCATCCGGTGAACTGCTAGATCCGACGGTTTACAAGGCCAGCCGTGTAGAGATGAACCCCTCAAAACTACCTAAACCTCGAATTGTAGTGACTTTTCTTGGGATGCCTAGTGTTATGAACCCTAACCCCTAAACCCTAAACCGAAAAAACACAAACACAATCAACTACAGTTTGGCGACGTTCTTCCAGTTCTATCGGGCGGCGTCTCGATGGCTTGTCAAGGGCCTGTAGTAGGGTTGGGATATGGTTTGGGGCATCCTATAGGTTACTTCATGTTTTCCCGGAGACTCGAATGTCAGGCTGTTCTGATGGTTGTGTATTATTTTAGGTAATGTTGCAAAAAAAAACGTCCAGATAGCATTTCTTAGTGCTCAGGCAATTAGATCTGCACGACTTGGTAGCGCGAGCGTAGGTGTCTTGTTACTAAGTTGCTATTCCGATTGCTCGTGCTTGTCATTCTTCTTGAAACTTTCTTATCATTTCTATCATGCTTGCTGCTAAACCCCAAGCCATAAACCCTAAACCCTAAACCCTAAACCCTAAACCCCAAACCCCAAACCCTAAACCCTAAACCCTAAACCCTAAACCCTAAACCCTAACCCTAAACCCTAAACCCTAACCCCAAACCCCAAACCCTAAACCCAAACCCTAACCCTAAACCCTAAACCCTAAACCCTAAACCCTAAACCCTAAACCCTAAACCCCAAACCCCAAACCCTAAACCCTAAACCCTAAACCCTAAACCCTCACCCTAAACCCTAATTAAATCCCAAGCACGTTCTTTCCGGGCAGGTCCTTTGCCGGGATCTCCGGTGCTCACATCGGGGCCTGGGGTTCCGTGAGCTGAGTCAGTGCTATGAGCGTTGCTTGGCCGAAAATTCCGACAGGGGTTTAGGGTTTAGGGTTTAGGGTTTAGGGTTTAGGGTTTAGGGGTTTAGGGGTTTAGGGTTTAGGGTTTAGGGTTTAGGGTTTAGGGGGTCAGGGTTAACTGTTTAGGGGGCTTACCTGTCCTAACAGTCCGAAAAGGGTTCCGGGTTCAGGGGGTTTAGGGCTTTGGGTACCTATGTAGTATGCACTTGGGCCTTAAAGCACCCTTTAAGTTTGCATGATGGCCCGAAGCAGAGGCTCCAATGTGGCGCCATTTTTGGGTTAGTCATAGGGGATTCTAGTATACCACCCCAAAAAGGTACTACATAGGAGCCTTTGGGTACATAGGGCTACTTGGAGTCGTAGCGTAGCTCGGAAAGGTGGCGAGTCTTGTGGTTGCTTTAAGGTTTACAGGGGTTTTGGGGCTGGGTTGACGGTTGAGAGAGGGTGTAAGTAGCGAGGTTTATGGGTTTAGGGTTTAGGGTTTAGGGTCCAGCCCTGACGCTGATTCCCTTATTTTGGGGTTTCGTTTCCCCTCGAAGCCCCCTTTTTTTAAAAAGAGCGGCCTTATCTTTCCCAGGTTACTCTTGAGCCTACTTTAGCTTTTAGGGTTAGAGGGACAGCCTGGACAAGCATCATGCATCACTTGACAAGTGCTGCGCCCGCATGCTGCTGAAGGCCTTCACAAGCCCTAAACTCTAACCTTAAACCCTAAACCTTAAACCCTCAACCCTCAACCTTGTGCCCGGGACGGTTGTCAGAACGTCGGTTCTCATATAGAGTTGCCGGCTTAGGTTTTTTAAAGGTCCACCCAAGTCGAAACCTCGAGTAGCCCTGCACCTGAGAAGCACGCATGTCCCATGGCCAAGGACATGTCTTTCCCGAACCCTAAACCCTAAACCCCAAACCCCAAACCCTAATCCCTAAACCCTTAACCCTAAACCCTAAACCCCCTGTGTTTTGTGCAGCGGGGGGAGAGGGAGAGCCGCTTCCCCCCTCAGGTTACGGCACGCTGGAGCGGGACTTCGGGGCGTCTCGGCAATAGGATGGCGGGGCTTACTTTGTTTAGGGTTTAGGGTTTAGGGTTTAGGGTTTAGGGTTTAGGGTTTAGGGTTTCGGGTTTCGGGTTTAGGGTTTAGGGTTTAGGGTTTAGGGTTTAGGGTTTAGGATCCTTAGCCTTTTTGGCTTTTTTGGGTTTCTGAATATGGCAGCCAACAATTTAGTTTTTAGCTACCCTTCTGAGTGTAGCCAAGCTTAGGTTCCAAAGCCTGCAAGCGGCAAACCCGAACTCCAAACCCTAAAGCCGCAAAACCTTAATATATCCACATATGTACACATATCATATCTGCAAAATCTATAATATATATATATGTACATATTCATATATACACATGTTCGATTATGAACCGGACAAGTTTGCGAGTGTGAGAGTCGAAGCCCTAGAACCCTCAACCGTGCATCCCATCCCTAGGCAGGAATTGGGTTTATGATTTGGTTGAAAGGGGGGCGATCCCTTAACCCCCAAACTTTAAAAACCCTAAACCACATACCCCTGCAAAGTTCATAGTTCTTCGCAGGCATGGCCAACCTTGTGCTATAGGTGATGTCCACACTAAACCCTAAACCCTAAACCCTAAACCCTAAACCCTAAACCCTATACTTGACAGCTGTATGCAGGCTTCTGTTTTTTGGGGGGGGTCTGCCGTCGGGCTTCGGTACTTCGGTGTCGGGACACTGCAAACACGAACTGCAGCTGATGTTGTTGTCTTATTTTGGGGCGGAATAAATACTAATAATCTTCCCTTGTGGTCCCTTTGTAAATTATGCTATAATAACCCCCCCCCCCCCAAAACAAAAAAAAACACACACACACACACCTTGTCTTATCATTCAGGCCTCTGTATGAAGTAGTTTCACCGAGCCCACATTCCCCAATCAGATGTCACATCACACGGGATTGCGACTTCTGTTCAGCTAGTGCCCGCAGGCATCCCAGTTTTTTTCCTTATCCTTACGATATCCTGGAATCCTATAGAGCACATGTGTCGCTCCTGCATCACGCAGGCCGCTCTGCGCAAGATCCGCTCCGAGGACGCCGGCGGAACGCCGTCTGCGAAAGGTGGGAGTCGCGCAGGTTCAGAAGAGAGAACTGGGTTTTGGAGTACTATACTTTAATACACTCTTTTTGGTTCTGGGTTCCTACTATAGATACTTGTACCTAAAAAGTATATACTTTTTTCCAGGGTCTACTCCAAAGGTGGGAGAAGGGACTCGAAGGGACCCGACCTGCGCCCCTGTGCAGTTTGCACCCTTGGCTTCATATAATCCGCACGCCCTCAAAATGACCTCCAGACTTCAAATGTGCCCTAAACCTAAACCCCTAAACCCCTAAACCCCTAAACCCCTAAACCCCTAAACCCCTAAACCCCTAAACCCCTAAACCCTAAACCCTAAACCCTAAACCCAACAAACACCCTAAACCCAAAGGTGCAAACAATTGGTCGATGATGGTAGCTCTTCCCCTGCTGCCGGTTTGCCCGGTGGCTGCCGCCGGCCTCGCTCTTGCCGTGGGCCTTCGCAACCGCTCTTGCTCGTCGTCGCGCCGTGGGTTTGGGGTTTAGGGTTGGGGTTTGGGGTTTAGGGTTTAGGGGTATAACGGTGCCCCTCCTCGGTGGTTCCTACAACATGGGCCATGTACTCGTGGTGGCTGTGGAGGTATTTGTGAGCGGTACCCACTTTTGGGCAACGCCCAAGTCAGAGCCCGAACGCTGTAGCTTAGCCTGACGCGTCTTCCAAGCAGACACGCCGCTACGATCTGACAATTGACAGTCTCTGTTTTATGACAATATACTGAATTTGAGAAATTTATAGGAATTAAGTATTCTGCTACTAGCAACAATATAAGAATCTACATGTATGCTGTGTGCCGTTTTGGGCCTCGGGGCCTTAGACCTTAAGACTTGCGAGTGACTTCTATTGCAAGTGCTAAGGGCAAGTCTGAAACCTGGTTGGGTTTAGGGTTTAGGGTTTAGGGTTTAGGGTGTAGGGTGTAGGGTGCAGGGTGTAGGGTGTAGGGTTCAGGGTTTAGGGTTTAGGGGAGCTTGTGGCCGTCCTGGCCGTCCCAGGTGCAGACCATGAGCTGCCCGGGGATGATCAAGACTGAGGGGGGGGGCCTTCGAGTGTCGGCTTCTCAGGAGAACAGAGGAAGAACACGCAAGGAGCAGCAAGCAATGTCCGTCATGGTAGCCACAACCGTATTCACGGCCCTTACCGCAACAAAGAGAACGGTCAGGTAATCGCGTTTTTTAAAATGGTTGAATGACTGGCAGATGGGACAGCCAGCATCCGATGTGATAGCATGAGAAGTGCCAGTCGCCGTGCTGGAAGTCATCTAGCACATGACGGACGGTGCTGTTCCTTGTCGAAACAGCTTTCTCTGAGTCGTGATAAACTCCTAAGATCTGCTGAGAAGAGCTCATTGCACAGTGCAATCCTGAGCCATGCGCGTGAGTGCGGGAATCTCTGCCAGCTAATATGCGTGCTTTGCATGGAAGTTCCCTGTCAGGCAGCACGTGCAGGCATGCTGCATGTGCGCCTCATCCCTTGCTGCCTTCCCGACCTAGGATTCCACCGCATGCGTAGCAGTGTGGCCATGCAAAGCTTGGCCCTAGACCCATCCTGTTTGTGGGCACCGGGCAAGGCTTCTGTATGTAGAGACTTCCTACTTACAGAAATCTTGTGCCTTGAGAGTCTTTGTTTTGTAACGAGGGCTATGTTGGCAGCGCGTGATTCGAAGCAGAAATGGTCACGACAGCTCTCTTGCACGCGATGAGGCGCTCTTGATGGGGAACATTGCACATATTTCGGAACTGGGTTGGCCTTTGACACAGTTTTTGACTTAACTTAGTAGCTGAGTTTACACTTCTCGGGATACCATATCCCCCTACAGAACTGAAAGTGTACACTTTTTGGGGGGCTTATGAACTCAGCAGCTAAGTTGAAGACCCAATGAGAACCTCGACAAGCCCTGAAAGGCCAACCCGGGGAACGTGGCATGGACCGCCGTGCGTTTACGAAGATTTCAATCCAGAGGAGAGTGGGGTTCGGCCTCATTTGACCGATACTCAACATGGGGATGGACGTAAAGAAATAACTCAGGGTTTAGGGTTTAGGGTTTAGGGTTTACGGTTTAGGGTTTAGGGTTTAGGGTTTAGGGAAGTGGCCCCATCCCACAGTCTCCCAAACATCGTAGGAAGCCACACTTGTGAGTCGAACAGCCGAGATCGGAGAGGCAAGGTGAACGGGCCGCAATCCGCTACCAACCCACATGGCAGCATTCGCCCTTGCCTTTGTCCGAGTTTCGGAAGGCTCCGTGTTCCATGTGCCCGGAAGAAGGTGGCATGTGGCCGAAGTGACTGGCATCGAGAGCAGAAAGCATCTTTGGGCTATCGGGCTGGATGCCATGAGCAACGCAGAGTCGCGAGTGGAGGGCTGTGGGTCTGAGCGGGCACATTCAGGAAGGCCCCCTCACTTCCAGGCCCTCAAAACCCCGCCAATCAACCGAACCAAGCCACCAGTTTCACCCGAACTTTTCAGGGTTTAGGGTTTAGGGTTTAGGGTTTTTCAGGCCATTTCGCCGTTGACGTCACAGGATCAATCCCAAAACCAAAGTCACCAGGTTCACATTTGCAGGCTTGCTAGGTCTATAGGGAGGGTGCCTGAATCCTTGGCTATCGCAGCCCAGCGACAAAATCCTGTTGCCCGTATCAAGAGGTTCTGGGTTTGTGCCTAAACCGTAAAACCTTAAATCCAAACCTTGGGATGTTCCCCCTTATACTTACACTCCATAGTAGGTAATCTCACAGGGGGTACTCTAATACCTATTAAGGACTGTTAGTATAAGGGGGAACATCCCAACCTAAACCCCTAGACCCTAAACCCCTAAACCCCTAAACCCCTAAACCCTTCAACCCTGAACCCTGAACCCCTAAACCCCTAAGCCCTAAACCCTAAGCCCTAAACCTTAAGCCCTAAACCTTAAGCCCTAAACCCTAAACCCTAGACCCTAAACCCTAAGCCCTTACCTTGTCAAGAGCCTCCGCCAGTTGGCTCCTGCCTGGAAATGGGCCCCTGCTCAAAGCAGTGGAGGCAGGCTCCTTTGCTCGGCCCTTCTACGCGTGGTGGCAGGGCTCAGGGTTTCGGGTTTAGGGTTTAGGGATGTTAGGGCTTTAGGGTTTCGGGTTTAGGGTTACGGTTTAGGGAAGGTTTCAACAAAGGCGGAATGAACCCAAAGTTGTAAGACTGTAACCTTGTGGTACTTTACCGTAACTTTAGATCCTTACCCTTTTTGGGTTCATTGGGTTTCTTAATAAGGCAGCTAAAAGTGTAATTTATAGCTACCGTCCTGAGTGCAGCCAAGGTAAATGCAGTTTAATTAAGACCGTACTCTCCATGTGTGTTCTGTTGGTTGCAGTTCCTATATACAGATCAACCACCAAGACTGCATTTTTGTGCATATGTGCTTGTGACTCTTTATCTCCACCCACCGTAGGCATAGGGGTCCAACACGTGACGCACACGCATTGCAAACAGACATGCTTACATACAAGACACATACATACGTTTTTGCACATGCACATATATATATATATGTATATGTACATGTTCACGTGTACGTGTACGTGTGGGCATATGTATATGCATCCATGCATGCAGGCTGTGAGTATGCATTACATACATACATACATACATACATACATACATACATACATGCAAACACACACACACATATATATATATATACACATTTGTGCACTCATCTACGGGTATATGCATACATATGGGTATATATATATACACATACATATATAGATGAACATATGCAGATACATTTACGACATATATGTGACACGTGTGTGTGTGGTGAAGTATACATGATGTTTCATTTAGCAGGTATGACTAAGCTCGCATCCAACGATTTGATTCCAGAGGCCCAGCAGGCACGCCTAAGGTGGAGTCGAAGCCCTCCACACGTGAACCCCAAGTGTTGGGGTTTAGGGTGCGGAGCTGCAATTGGTATTGTAGAAAGGAGTTGGTATTGGAAGTTGAAGGGTCAATGAACCCGGTAATCTTTGGCTCAAGCCATGACCAAAGCGGTCGAAGGTTTCGAAAAAAGTGTACCCTTGGTTTGGGGTCTTGCTGTTCGGTTGTTGGTTGTTCCAGGGGTAATAAGGGCTTCTGTTGGGGTTGACTGTCTTGTTCCCTGTCCTCCTTCGGTTGCCCCCCGTAGGTTATGAGCCCAAATTAGGCTTCCTGCGGAGTTGGTAAAGATTTTTCGTTTGTTTAACGCCATGGACATGATGCGGCGTCGCTCTGAGCCTGGACTGTCGCCAACGGCCAATGAAGCCGAAGGAAATCGTGGTGATGGGGGTGAAGATCGACAACAAATGGTACAAGCACTGACAGATGGTAGGGAGGTTGCAATGATACAACCAACGCCTCAGGTGGAAAACGAAGTGGTTCCGGTTCAAGCAGCAAATCCTTTCTGGAGCGAGCGGGCTCAAGAAGAAATGAGACTTAGGCAATCAAGGCCGGCAAGTCTTCCCGCGAGCGGAGGGGATAGGAGTGGTGAAGGTACGAGGAGACCGCCTTCGCTGCAAGACCTTTTGGGTCAGGAACCTGCACCTGTTGAGAGACCATCGTCAGGCTTAATGGGACAAATGGAACGAGGTACTATTGGTGGAGTGCAAGCCGACGAAGAACTCATTCCTGATGTTAGTGGTGAAGAGCAAACTGAAGATATGGCGGTGGTGAAGCGTGCGCTGAAAGAGTTGCTTGTGCAAACAAAGGAGCTGGGGAACAGGTTGCATCGGGTGGAGGAGAAAAGCTATACCTCTGCTGCATCTGGGTCAGCTTCAAGGGCACGGAGCTCTGGAGTGGTGGACGCAAACACGGCATATCCTCTAGGAATGACTCCAGAGAAGCAGTACCTGCCAGGACAAGTTTTCTACACGGATGGTATGGGTGGTTTTTGGACTGTGTTGCCTGATGGGACATGGCTGCCTATTGAGGGCTACGACCTGCCAAAGGGTTGTGATCTTCAATCCTTGCCTGGGTCCAGGAAGGGGGATGTTCAAGTGGAGGATGAAAAAGAAGTGCCAATGATGCATGTAGCTGAAGGGAAGAAACCCTCCAGATTGCCTCCATTGAATTACCCCACGGGAGGTCCTGCAAGTGGTGGATATGCAAGTGGACCACCTGGTTTAACACATGTTCCGATTATTTCCGTGCCATCAGGTGTTGATGGTTCTGTCGCACCTGCGGGGAACCAGCCCGGTTTTGTTTCAGCTCGGGAAACTGCGACGCAAGAGAACTCAGCAGGATCGGGTGGATATACAATGGTGGATGATGTTCCGTATCGGTGGAAAATGGTCGCTGGGAAGTTGGAATTAGAAAAGGTTCCGCTCACAGCTGTTACGCCCGGTATAGGACATGGACTACCTCAAGGGCCTGGTGGAAGGGTCAGTTTACCTCCTGGAGCAGTGGTGCCACGCGGTATGCCAATCACTGGTGATAGTTCTGGAACCGAACGTCCGGAGGCTCTCGGGAAGCATGTGATGAGCCTTCCAACTTTGGCAGACTACACACCAAGCAATCCGACGGCACTGGGTGATTGGATCGCAATGATCGAACCAATGTTGTCTTCGCTGACAGATACAGGAAGAGTGTGGTGGCAATGCGTCTACTCAAAGGCATATCAAGCGTATGCCAAATGGTTGAGTGTTTCTCCACTGGAAAGGTTGGGCATCAAGGCTGAGCTGGAAGGGCTCAAAGTGGTTCAAACTGTGCATGTTTTGTTGGAGCAGAGAGCGGTGTCTTTGCTGCTACAGGCGATTCCGGAGAGATTGAAGACCGAGATCGTTTCCACTCGAATGTTGGGGTCAGTGATGATATTTTACAAATTGCTGACGGTTTACCAACCAGGTGGAGCAAATGAGCGCAGCACAATGTTGAACTTCTTGGTGCAACCATCTTCAGCAACCTCGATCTCAGAGGCTATTAAGGGAGTGCGACAATGGGCGCAATGGCGTTCCCGATTAAGGGAGCTGCGAGCATCCGAGCCGGACGCTACCTTGCTTATCAAGGGATTGGATGCTTTATCATCCGCGTTGCTGGCAAAACACCCTACGGTGCATTTCAGAGTGGCATCCTTTCGGGAGAAATTGGGGGTGGACTACTCGCCGACCTCTGAAACTGCGACACAACTAGCTGAAATGTTACAGGCAGAGTTTGAACTGCTATTGCATAGTGCTGGTGAACAGGAGGTGAAGCAGGACTCGGACGCCAAGAAAAGGGCCAGGTTAAACAAGGCCCAAAAGGGAACTGGTGACGAGACAGAGGAGGGTGACAAAGGCAAAGGGAAAGGAAAAAGGTACAGCGGAGATGGTGAACGTCCTTTCTGTTGGATATATGGGAAGACCGATGCAGGTTGCAAGTTCGGATCCCGCTGCAAATTTCGCCATGACAAAGACTCCCTTGAGCGAGGAAGATGTTTTGAGTGTGGGGCCGTTGGCCATCTGCAGCCGCAATGTCCATATAAGGATGGTGCAAGTTCCAATGTGGACTCAAACCCTGAGAGAAGCAGATCTAAAGGGAATTCTCCCAAAGGGGGAAAGGGCGGCAAAGGTGCGAAATGGGGAAATGCCAAAAAAGCAGAGGTAGCTGAAGGGGGAGATGAGACGGCTAATGCGGGATTGGATAAAGGTTCTGCAAGTCCCCCATCACCATCAACACCCAATCAAGTCCTTGCTGAAGCGTTGGAAGTGCTGAAATCTATGAAGCTGTCATCAGCGCAGTCAGCATCGAGCGGGGATCCCAGTGTTCGAATGTTATGTGGATCTGGATTGTTTCAGCAGGAAGGGAGAGTGGCGTTGGTGGATACAGCTGCTACGCATCTTGTGCGGACGCTTTTTCCATGGGAATGTTTACCCGACACTACTGTTATGGTGCAAAGCGCGCTTGGTGGTGTGACAATGAGGATTACAGAGAAAGGGACGTTGATTAGGGAAGACAATGGGCCCCTGATTATCCCTCTCTGGTTGATTTTGGAGTTTGGGGCGAACCTCACTGTGATCAATGGGATGTGTCACGTGGGTGCAAAATCTTCGCTGGACCAGCTCTTGTGGTTTGAACATGGCTGTTTGGTTATGGATTACAAAACAGCTGAAAAAATGGTTTTGCATGCTGAAAGGCAGCGTGCGTCTTGGTCCCATTCTCAATGGAGGAATGGAAGGGCGGACTGTGGAGTCGGTTCGTCGGATGCCACGTTGTTGCCGAAGCAGGGAGAAGGCCGAGGAGTATGCGTTCTACATGTGGCCAGGGTTTCTGACACCAATGAGTGTTCGGGAATGGGCATGTTGGACTCGGGAGCATCACATCCTCTCAGATCACTTCGTCCTGGAGAACAGCTTCCGCAGCAAAAGGTGTTGGTGTCTTTAGCTGTTGGATCTCGGGAGATGTGTATAACCCCAGGTGGGACCCTGGTAACTCCTGAAATGGTAGATCCACTAGTGCCAATTGGCAAAGCGAGCGCCTTGGTTGGTCTCAGAGTTCAGTGGCGTGGTGGCAAGTGCACAGCCTCACATCCTGTTCTGGGGGAACTTCGCGTTCGTGATCTGAATGGGTGCCCTTGTTTGGAAAAGGAGGTGGCGCTTCAGATCATTGATGAAATGGATTGGTGCTCACCAAAGCAAGCTTTGAAGGTGGCACGTATGGTTCAAGGGTGTCCGAATACGGACAACGAGGTGGCTGTAAAAACGTCGTTGCAAAGCGCAGCGCGGACAGCGTCAGCGAATGAGGAGGAGTTCGTCCAGGCATGCTGGAGATTTCTTCGGTGGTATTATGGGGATATACCAGAAAATATGCTGATGGAGCTGTTGCCACGTGGAGATATTGCGGCGTTGCCTTTCAACCGTCATAAAAGGAGACGGCTGGCACGAGCAAAAAGGGTGGTGGTACACCTATTTTCAGGAAAACAAAAATGGCATTTTCCCAGTCGGGATGTGGAGGTACTGGAGCTGGATTTGACAAAAGGCGGTGACCTACATAATTCGAGCGTCTGGAAGTATCTTCTGCATCTGGCGGCTGAAGGAAAGGTGGTTGCTGTGGTGGGAGGACCTCCATGCAGGACAGTGTCAAGGTTGAGAGGTGAAGACGGTGGTCCACCTGTATTACGCCGGCGCTGTGGGCCTGAACGGTTGGGAGTAAAAAGTCTTCCTTGGCCACATCAAGAATTAGCTCAAAAGGATGGTGTTTTACTTCTGAAGATGCTTTTCCTATATGACGTGGCGGTGCATTCAAGGTGTGGAACTGCTGAAGTCATCAATGGAAGTTCTGTCTTCTTTGGCATGGAAAGCCCTGGGGACCCTGAACTCATAGGGAAAGATTTCTCTCAGAACGGCAAAACGGTCTTGAGTGCTGAGGATCTGGTGGATGGTTCTCAGGAAGGGCTCTCAAGTCCTACCTTCTGGAGTTGGCCAGAGGTGAAAAGCTTTTGTGAGCGTTATGGAATGTACGCTGCACACTTTGATCAAGGAGCATTGGGACATGCTCTGGTGAAACCTACGACTTTCCTGGTGTCTGATATGGAACTATGGGAATCGTTGGAACAGGTTCGCGTGGTTGTTCCGTGGTCAGCAACATTCGCTTCTACCCTGGAAGAGCGTATTGGACAATCCTCTATATGGGCGCGATGGGCGTTTGGATTGGTTAAAAGAATACGTCACAGGTTGGCACAATGGTTGCATGAGAGCGATGCTGAACGGGAAGCTACGGTGTTAAAAAAAGAAGAACGAGAAGGAACATTGCGGAGGTTAACAGCTGAAGAGCGAGCTTTCCGTGACCATTGCCTAAGGGGGCATATTCCCTTCAGACGTGATTGTCAAATCTGTGTGTCTGCTGCTGGAAAAGAGCGTCGCCATTTGAGGCGAAAGCATGGGGATGCTTACACTTTATCATTGGACTTAGCGGGTCCATACAAGTTTTCAAAGGATGCTCACCAGCAGAAGCCACGACACGCTGTTATTGGTGTGTATCAATTTCCAATGTTGGATCCCAATGTGGGTCGCCCTCCAGAAAAGGAGGAAGATGCGGATGAGGTGGAAGATCAGGTGGTAGATGATGGTGCTGGTGTTGGAGAATGGTTAGGCGATGCAGTCGCTAACTTCGAGGAGGAAGACTCTGCACCGGTGGAACCTGCGCCAGTTCTGGAGGCAGAGGTGTTGAAAATTCAAGCTTCTGAAAAATCCTGGAAGGAACTGAAGGACCACTTGACCCAACCGGTTCGTATGATCAACTTCGTTATGGTGGAGCCGATTGTGGACAAACAGCAAACAACTGTTTTATCGGCAGTTCAAAGAATGATGGTGCGCTTGCAGAGACATGGGTATCCGGTGTTGAGAATCCACTCAGATCGAGCGGGGGAGTTTGTCAATGCACGCTTCCGGTCCTTTTGCGAAACTCGTCTGATATATAGGACCACTGGTGATCCTGGAGTCCCGCAAACAAATGGGCGCGCTGAAGCATGTGTGGGTTTATTCAAACGTGGTGTCAGGTCGCTCTTAAAGGAGGCGCGACTCGGACCGGCGTACTGGGCACTGGCTGCTCGCCATTGGTCAATGTTACGGTGGCAGAAAGCTGAAAGGGAGTTGGGGTTAAATCCTAAGGCATTGCTTCCCTTTGGTGCTCAGATTCAAGTTAAACGTCGTCCGTGGGAGTTGCTGGGTCCGGATGGAACAAAGAAAGGTCGGCAATGGGTCGATCGTACGCAGCCTGCACTTCTTTTGGGTCCATGCGATGACCTACCTGGTGGTTATTGGGTGGAAGCTCAAGGGACTGCAAAAGATCCGGATGAACTGGTGTTATTTCCCTGCACTACGATTTTTTCCAATATAAAGGAACCGCCTGACTTGGAGCTGGAAGGGGTGGTAGAAGAACAGGAGCCTTCTCCTCCAGAGCATCGTCTCAAGGGGAAAAAACCGGCGCTTCGGTTCGCTGATGAGGAAGGTCCTCCTTTACCTCCGCCTCGCGATCCTCCAGTTCGTCATCGGTTAAATGAAAAAAGCCCGGCCTCTTCACTGCGTGGTCATGTGGGCTCCTTGCGCTTGCTTCGCAAGCGGGGGGAGAGTCCGCCCTTAGAAATTTTCGAGGATGACATGCAGGGTCTGGGGGAGCTGGAAGAAAATGCAGATGTCGAGGACAATGTTCCTGGTGATGAGTATTGGCCGACTTGCTGTTCTCCTCATGAAAATGCTTATTTGGTCTGCAAAAGTGAGACTGCTGAGGATGGAACACAGTTGGAAAAAGAAGAGCAAAAAGCCAAGTCAATGTATGAAAGGTCTATGTATGATTACGTGGACTGTGAGGAGCTTTTGGAAGGGATTGTATACCCAAAGAGGGTGAATCGAAGAGGTGGTATCAACAATTGGTGTACAAGTACGCGAGCTCTGGTGTTGGGCCACTATACTCATGGCGGAGTGTGTGGTATCACAAAAGAGACTCATCGAAGACCATGGCTATGTCGTTATTTGGCATCATTCGTGAGGCACCACAATCCTGAAGCCAAATTTTCTGCTCTTCAGATCTCGTGCAATGCTCCGGTGTCATTGCATAGGGATAGTCACAATGAAAAACATTGCTGCAATTATGTGTGTGGCTTTGGTGACTATAAAGATGGTCAGCTGTGGGTTGAGGACGAAAAGGTTTTAGAGGAAGGAGCTGAAGTGGTGGAGCAATCTTATGGGAAGAAAGTCCTACCTGGAAAATTGGTCGATATCCACTGGAACTTCATGTCGTTCTTTCCGAGAAAACTGCATGGTCCTATGCCTTGGAAAGGGAACAGGGTATCCTTGACAGGGTACACACCTGTTTTTATGGAGCGTTTGAGCTACAAGGATAGGTGCTATCTTCTCCAATGCAAGTTTCCTCTTCCGGAACCACAAGCTGAAGAAGGTGAAAAAAGGAAATGGTTAAAAATGACGTTGAAAGAGACCTCGCTGGACGACCTTGCAGAGGAAGTCGACTACGCTGTGTTCGAAGCGCATCAATGGGCTCTAGAGGAGCATTTGAGTATTCGACGCCTAATTGCTGAACAGGAATGTTGCATTTTGGACGAGTTCCATGGATCGGCCAATGAGTCGAATGGAGAAAAAGGATCAGAGACTAGAGAATGGCTGGTTAAAGCAAAAAGGGCTGAGGAACAGCTCTCGAAGTTTTTGGTCAAAGCAGCTCAAGTTCAGCAAATGGTACAAGAAAATACCGCGCTTGAGGCAGCAGAGGAGGTTGAGTTCCTGCAAACAAAAACAATCCCTACACAAGAAGCCATGCAAGAGCTGGAAAAGTGGAGGGAATCATTGTCGGACGAGGTGACGTCTTTGGTGAAAGAGTTGGAGGTGGTGGAACCAACAACTCAAGAAAAGCTGGACAAATTGGCGGAAGAGCCTAATGCACCGGTGATTGAGTACGTTCCCAGTCTGGTGGTGTTTACCCGGAAGCAAGGGACAGGGAGGCGACGTGCCCGTATCTGTGCATGTGGAAACTTCATTTCGTCAACGGCAGCTACAGAATATGAAGGGCCGAGGTCACTCAGTCGTCACTCGCTGTACGCTCCAGGTTTAGATTCAACTACATTCAGGTGTCAAGTGAGGCACGCAGCATATATGGTGTGGATCATCGCTGGCTTAGACATTTCCAAAGCTTTTCTGACGGCGCCGATGAATAGGGCGCGAAGAGAAGGGCGTTTGGTGGTGGTGCAGCCCCCAAGGGCGGCGGTGAAATTGGGTCTTTGCACAAAAGAGGAGCGGTGGATTGTGAGGAAGGCCTTGTACGGTTTGGCCGAAAGTCCTGCAGCATGGGTGGAGTGGCGAGACCAACGTCTTCAAGGGATGTCTTGGGTGTCAAAGGATGGACAAGCAATGAGCTTTCAGAGGTCCAATGCAGACCCAAGTCTGTTCCTTATTATGGCGCAAGAGAAGCTGGAAGGTACAAGCAAGTTGGTAGGGACAATGGGTCTTTACGTGGATGATTTTTTGATGGCTGGGACTATGACAGTGCTCCGGGAGGCCTTGGAACAGATTAGGAAGGAGTGGAAAACTTCTGAACCCGAGTTCTGTGGTCCAGGCTGCGGTGATGGATTCCTGAAGTTTTTGGGTGTCCAAATCTGGTATCGAAATGGCAGCTTCTTTCTCAACCAGGAGGACTTTGTGAGAGATTTGCTGAACCGACGAGGGTATCAGATCGATGAAACTGGAAAAGGGAGTAACCTGCCAATGGTGAAAGAAACTCCAGGTGAAGAAGAGGAGGTGGATATTCCTTCCTTGCGAGCGGCTCAAGGTGCCGTAGGGGAGTTCCTCTGGGTGGCAATCAAAACTCGACCTGATTTGGCGTTCTGCACGAGCCAGTTGTCTTTGTGGACATCCCGAAGGCCGCGATTTGTGGTTAAAAAGGCTGAGGAGGTTTTCCGATACCTTGCTGCAACTCCAACGTTAGGCTTGACGTTCGGAGCAATCGCAACATGCGAAAAAGAAAGAAATGAGGTGTTGCGTTATGGACGAGGCGTTAAGGTGGTGGAGTCCTACGCGGATGCCAGCTTTGCAGCAGGTGAAAACGAAAAGAGCCACTCAGGAGCGGTGGTGGTGTGGGGTGACTGTCCAGTGATGTGGGCAACACAAAGACAATCAACGGTGGCTTTAAGTACAGCTGAAGCTGAATTACATGCGTCCATAGAGGGAGCAACGATGATTCAGTCGTGCACCCCTATAATTGCCGCTTTGGTTGGAACAGGTGAAGAATCGCTGCAAAAAGTGCTGTATACAGATTCGGTCTCAACGTGCTCGATCATTCAATATCCTGCTGGAAGCTGGAGGACAAGACACCTGAGAATTCGAGCAGCCGGTGTCAGGTCTCTGGTGGACCGTGGTTATATGGTGATAGCGCATCTTCGCGGTGAGTATATGATCGCTGACCTGTTGACCAAATTGATGAGTGGACAGGTGTATGCAAAGCAAAAGGCACTTTGGGGTCTCCGACTGTTGGTACAAGGGACTGACTTGAAAAAAGCCTCGCTTGCAATGGCGGTCATGATGGTGGCTGCATCTCTGCAAGGGATGGCAATTGGTGGCGAAGAAGTGTCCACGGCTGGATTCTTTTGCTCAGAAGAAGGGGTGTGCAAGGTCGCCAACACGTCTACGGTGATGGTTCTGGCTCAAGGTATTGAAATGGTTGTCAACAATTCAGACCTTGTTGCATATTTGGTGGCAGCAATTATACTCTGGGAACTGGCATGGTGCCTCTTTCGACGGCTGTATAAATGGCTGTGGATAAAGAAAGCGGTGGTTATTCCTGCGAGTGCCACTTTGTATACAACAGTGGGTGGGAACTGTATGCACGCAAGCAGTGACTGTGATGTTCTGCGATATTCACAACTCAGGGCTAAAACGCTTTGTAAGCATTGCCTCAAGGATGGCTGGGTGGTGAATGCTGAGTTCCTTGGTGAGGAACGGGCCGCTGGAACGTGAATTTTCCAAGTGCGAGGTGAAGAAATCCTCAATGGTAAAGGATTCAGCCAATGAGCTGAAGGTTCGTCCTGGAAGACGTTAAACCACAATGTGCATTTCAAGCAGCTGGCTGCTGCCTAAATGGCGGTTTTTGGCCAAAGATCTGCACCTCCAATGTGTCCTAGGAAATCCTAGGACAGGGGGAGTGCGGAGCTGCAATTGGTATTGTAGAAAGGAGTTGGTATTGGAAGTTGAAGGGTCAATGAACCCGGTAATCTTTGGCTCAAGCCATGACCAAAGCGGTCGAAGGTTTCGAAAAAAGTGTACCCTTGGTTTGGGGTCTTGCTGTTCGGTTGTTGGTTGTTCCAGGGGTAATAAGGGCTTCTGTTGGGGTTGACTGTCTTGTTCCCTGTCCTCCTTCGGTTGCCCCCCGTATAGGGGTTAGGGTTTAGGATTGTCCCAGTTGCAAAAAGGGTGCAATCCTTGCATATGCCACATATTTCAGATCAGGCACATCTCCTTCTCTAAAGGGTGCAATAAGTAAAGCTCTGAACCCGAAGAAACCCCTCTCAAGCCGGTGAACGTGAGGTACATAATGGTACAGGGCAACCCCCACAAGGCCCAATACTAATCTATAGAATCGACTTGGGTTGCATGGGCCCTGAGGGCAAGTTTCAGCCGGGTTTGAATTCCGACTGCCGGGCCAACCCTAGAACCTAAACCCTAAACCCTAAACCCTAAACCCTAAACCCCGGTTGATGGCTGGGATGCCGAACCCTGTGAGGACCATCTGGTCCCGTGGCTGTCACACCCCGGAAGCCATATCCAACCCACTCCCAAGAAAACGGCGTAGCCTTCTTATGCTTCTGAAAATCCGAACCCTGAAGACTTGCGTCAAAGAAACTCGCGACCCCAAAGCCCAAACCCCTCAACCCTAAGCCCCCAACCCTGGAACAAACAGAAACTTTTTCATGGCCAGGCCTCCTGCAGTGCTTGCGCCGCGTCACGCCGCGGCCGCGAACAGCCCTGGGGAGACCAGGCAGAGGCCGCCGGAGATTGGGGTTTAGGGTTTAGGGTTTAGGGTTTAGGGTTTAGGGTTTAGGGTTTAGGGTTTAGGGTTTAGGGTTTAGGGTTTAGGGTTTAGGGTTTAGGGTTTAGAGCCCCACTTTCAGCCTACACGGCTCTCTGATGGCTTCAATACATGGACAGGAAGTAGCTGTGTATATTGTGTATCTAATATATATATATACATATACATACATGTAAGTTGTGTATCTATCTATATACATATACATATACATATACATATACATATACATATACATATACATATACATATACATATACATATACATATACATATACATATACATATACATATACATATAAATATACATATACATATACATATACATAACATATACATATACATATACATATACATATACATATACATATACATATACATATACATACATACGTAAATACATACGTACATACATACATACAAGTATATTTATACGTGTACACATATATATATATATATATATAGATGTATATGCGTGTGTGCATATATATATATACGTTTATATATATATTGTATATATATATATATATATATATAACTTCTGTCTGTCTTGGTGTGTTACGTTCACGCTTATATTAATTTCTTGCGGTCATTCACTCTGTTCATTCGCTTATAAATTAATAGAATGCTCTCTCTTCACAGTATTAATATTATTAATTGTGTGTGAAGAGAGCGGAGTGAGTGAATAAGCGAATGAATAAAGTACGAAGAGAATATTTTAATGGCGTTTTGTAATGAATGAAAAGGAAGCACGAAAGCGCCCATTAAAATATGAACGCAGTGAGACAGGATTTTGGAAGAGAAATATTTGTAACCGCTAGAAAGAACTGGGTGATGTACATATGTATATATATATATATATATCCACACGAATGAGCACGCGCCATTGGCATCGTCTTGTTCGCATGTTTCAAACACGCACTGCAGGTACAAGTAATGCCTCAAAGGTACTTTGAGAAGTTTGCGCACCCCGGGAGGTGCTTGGCAAGCCCAACCCGGCTTATGCTCGACTCATTGCGGAGTGGCACGGCCTGGACCTACAAAGGGCCGTCATGGCGATTTGCCAGCAAAAGGCTAAGGCGAGAAACCTTGAAGCTTGAAGCATATAGTCTGAACTAAGACCTGGCGTAGGCCCTTGCTCTTTTTTTTTTTTTTTTAATTTCGGGGCCCTTTAGAGCAAAACGGGTACCCTTTTATTCCCAGGTTAGTCTTTTGTCCAGTTACCTAGACCCCGGATTTCGGTTTGCCACATCTTCTCCGATAGCCATAGAGAGAAGAAGTGCAACTAGCAGTCCAGTCAAAGCTTATAAGCTCAAAAGACTCCTATTAAAGACGCCTGGTAGGGGGTTGGGCACCAGGGCGCCTTTGCCAACGTTGTAGGGTCTGTGATCCCAGCCACAGGACGAATTTTCCGAACTCCTAGCTGGGCTTAGGGCCAACGTCGTGTATGCCGGGTTCGCCAGTCTCCAGGCTGGCTCGTTACAGGTTTAGGGTTCCGGGTATGAGGGGCGGGCGCTCTGAGTCTTTAGGGTTGAGGTTTGAGGGTTTAGGGTTGCGGGTTTAGGGTTTAGGGTTTAGGGTTTAGGGTTTAGGGTTTGATGTCAAGCCAAGGTGGGCGATCGCCTTGACACAGACATTGAGATGGGAAGGTGGCTTCCGCAAGCGTTGTGGACTTCAGTCACGCTGGCCGAGTGCTACTTGGGGTTACCGAAAATAGGGGTACCCTTTTTGGGGGGTCCCTTTATCAGGGAGTTCTATCCTATTTGTGGTAAAACGGCGTACCCCTATTTTGGGAAATGCCCATTTGAGGTAGTTTGTTTGTTTGTTTGTTTGTTTATTTGGGTGAGTGAATCAAGGGTTCTTTATGTGTTTTGGTTCCTGCCATGCGTGTTTGTGTGAGTTGTCTTTTTGGACATGCTAGCAAACAACAACTGTACTACAGTTACATGCGCCGGGTCCTCGATATGTAACATAGCACACGGGCTTTGGTACATCTTCATCACAAGAAAGGATGGGCACATGAAGCACGACAAATAGGATGTTCTGCGCAAGTTGTCGTAACTGGTAACCTTAACATCGATGTCTCTTAGACCGCAAACGGCGTCCGAGACCTTGAGCCCTCGCGCATCTGCAGGCAGGCTGGGATGCGCTCACTACACGTGCTGACAGGCCGCTTGATGAGCACAAGTTTTCCCACAGGGTCCATGTAACTATATAGAAAATGCCTGGGTCTTAAACCCTAAAACCCTAAACCCTAAACCCTAAAGCCTTGGGGTTCGACTGGGTGCTTGTTCCTTGTCACACGGAACCCTACACCCAGCTCACTGGGATCGGGGGGAATTCGAAGGTAGGTAACAAAGGTAGAGCTAGTTACCCGAAAAGGGACCGTAGTGGGGTTATCCTACTTGAGAGCCCTATCTAGAAGCTACTGACTATTTCCCCCGATCCTCCATGCATTCAAACATTGCTGGTTCGGGTCCCCACGTCGGAGCGCCGGGGCTTCGCAGTATTTTAAGCCGTCGAGCTTAACCGTCTCGTCCATGAGAGTCAGCAGGCTATTCTGGGTTTAGGGTTTAGGGTTGAGGGTTTAGGGTTTAGGGTTTAGGGTGACATGTTCCCTGACACAAGGGCACATCACAAGTCTCTATTGTGCAAGCCAGATTGGTTGAATTGCCCTAAACCCTCAACCCTCAACCCTAAACCCTAAACCCTCAACCCTAAACCCTAAACCCTCAACCCTAAACCCTAAACCCTGGGCTCCTCAATTAACATTATCCAGTATTTAACGCGTTCTCGAGTCCCCTACCTAAAGGCTCTTTTGTAGTACCTTTTTTCGGGTTGTGTACAAAAGACGAACTACATTAGAGCCTTCAGGCAGTTTGGAACGGTCCGCAAAAAAAAAGCGGTTCTTGAGAATGTTTCCCATCCCCACTGCTAGGGGCCTTCAAAAACGTTGCATCATGTACGTCTAGACATGGATGTATTATACTTATTCACTACATAGGTAATTATCTCTAAACCCTAAACCCTAAACCCTGAACCCTGAACCCTAAACCCCCGTTTTGTGCATGTCTACTTACATTCTTAATTCGTGTTGCTTGCGGTGGCCAAGGGGTCGATGACCTGTCGCAGATTGAAGCGAAGGCGCAGCGGGCGATCTGCTTTTGAGAAGTTCGACGTCCTACATTAGGGTTTAGGGTTTTGGGTTTAGGGTTTAGGGTTTAGGGTTTTAGCAGATTTTCAGCGCCCAAACCATGCACCCCTAAACCCTAAGCCCGAAAAACCTCCCCCGGTGCCATTACATCAATCGTCTGAAAGCCTTGGCAGCCAGCAGGCAAGCAACCCACACTGAATTTCAACCCTCTACCTCCGAAGCCTTAGCCACCAGTAGCCCTAAACCCTAAACCCTAATCCCTGAACCCTAACCCTAAACCCTAAACCCTAAACCCTAAACCCTAAACCCTAAACCCTAAACCCTAAGCGTTAGCCCGAAACCCTAAAAGGAGAAAAGTTGGGTGGATGCCTGCGTAAGCAGGGGGTGGGAAAAATAAAACAACCCAACCTTTCTGGTTGTGGTGGCTCCAACTTCAATACACGCCGCCGCGACATATGCCGCCCCCTCACACCCCCTGGGTGTGTTGGGGCGCCATCTCCGCATGAAATCTACTCCCGCGGCGCGGCGAGAAACGAGAAACCCTAAACCCTAAACCCTAAACCCTAAACCCTAAACCCTAAACCCTAAACCCTAAACCCTAAACCCTAAACCCTAAACCCTAAACCCTAAACCCTAAACCCTAAACCCTAAACCCTAAACCCTAAACCCGAACCATTCGTAGCGTTGCGAAAAGGGCATCGTCCCCGACTTTGTGCTGCCCGGCGTGGGCTGCCTTTGGACCAAGCGATCGCAGAGCAGCCTGTGAGAGAGGAGGAGGCGGAGTTCAGGGTTTTTGGTTTAGGGATTTGGGCCCCCCTGCATGGAGGTTCATGGTACTTGCTAACCCAGTTACAACAGTACATAGAACCCAATTATAGCCATGTTAGGGCACTTAAGGGGCTTAGAAGTGGGGTATTATAGCTGGTTTAGAAGTACCATGACCCTCCAAGTACCCCCAAATATCATTTCCTCCCCGTATGCTATAAGATACCGAGTATGTACTGTCAGGGAGTAGGGGGGGAATATTCGGGCGCCTTTAACCGTTTGGGGTATATACAATCCTACCATATTTGAAAGGTTAACCTTTTTGGGCCAGGGTGCTCGGCAGCACCTGGGTCTTCCTACGCCTTCGTAAGACAGATGTTGCTGCGAGCAGAAACACCTTACGCGTATTACGCGTATGGCAAGGCCTTCTGAGCGGTCAATCAGCATCTAGCAGCTAGCAAGCTGCTTCAACAGAGTCGATAATTCAAACTCATTACCCCAAGAGCCCAATGCCACTACCCTTAATTAAGGAGTAGGACTCGTAGGACCCCTTAAGGTCTATTCTTTAATGAAGGGACAGGCCTATTCTATATATAAATATGAATACTAATATCCATATAAATATAAAAATACATATAAATATAAATCAATAAACAAATATATATATATATATGCTACCCCCCCCCCATGGACCTACCAATTTCCTTTGTTATTATCCATGAATTTCGCGGTCTAAGCCACATGGTTTGAAAACCATGGGTTTTATGGATAACATTTGTTTTGCCGATGTTTTCGGGCTCCATCCTTCAAAAACATTGGTAAAACCAATTATCCGTGAATTGGGTGCTCCCAGCCACATGGTTTGAAAACCATGGATTTTATGGATAACATTGGTTTTGCCGATGTTTTCGGGCTCCATCCTTCAAAAACATGGGTAAAACCAATGTTTTCCATGATTTTCGTGATCTGAGGCTCTCTCCCAGCCACCGTAGTACCAAGCAACAAACTCGAATCCTGCAAAATCTCGAGGGAGTACCAAAACCTCCTTATAATCAATCACGCCCCAATACGCAAGACATGACATCTGTCCTAAAAACACTACCTTAGCTACGATATGTCAAACAGTCATCCCCCGATAAGCAAGACCTAATATACTAAACCTGTACCTTAGCAACATATCTTAAGACATCACGCCCTAAGGCTCCTACCAATTTAATAAGGTTCCTATCAATTTCAACAGGATTCTTATGCATGTTACTGGGATTCGCATAGGATTCTCATTAATTTTAAAGGATTCCTATTGGATTAGGCTCATACTAGTTTAGTAGGATTCCTATCAGTTCTTGTGAAAGGATTCTATTGTTTTTAAGGCCTATTGGTTCCTATTGATTTAGAAAGATTCCTTCTCGTTTTAATAGGATTCCTGTGACTTGTAACCCGGGTTGTTTCCAACTTGTTAAGGTTCCTATTCATTTTAATAGGCTTCCTATTAACTGTTGTCCGGTCCCGATAATTCAATAGAGGATTCCTATTTACTTTCATAGGATCCCAATAAAGTTTCATAGGGTTCCTAATTATTAATAAGGCCCCTATTTTCTGTAATGAGAGTCCTATCAATTTTAATCAGACTCTTATGTTAATGGGGTTCGTGTTAATATTAAAGGGATCTCATTCACTTTCAAGGGATTCCTGTTGGTCTAGGCTCATGTTCATTTTAATCGGTTTGTCTAAAGGTTCACGTTATTTCTTATAGGAGTCCGATTGGTTCCTATTAATTTGAGTAGGGTTCCTCTTCAGTTTAATAGGATTCCTACTAATCCTATTAATTCTACGAAAATGTTGGGAGAGTACCAAAACCTCCTTACAATCAATCACGCCCCAATACGCCAAGACATGACATCTGTCCTAAAAACACTACCTTAGCTACGATATCTCAAACAGTCATCCCCCGATAAGCAAGTCCTAACATCTATACTAACACTGTACCTTAGCAACATATCTTAAGACATCACGCCCTAAGGCTCCTACCAATTTAATAAGGTAGGATTCTTATGCATGTTACTGGGATTCGCGTAGGATTCTCATTGATTTGAAGGGATTCCTATTGGATTAGGCTCATACTAGTTTAGTAGGATGTTAGAGGATAAAAACCATGATTTTTCAAACTACTCGGAGACCCAAGCCCATAGTTTGGAAAATCATGGTTTTTATGGTTTTTATTGGTTTTTGCGATGTTTCGTGAGCATGGGCTCAAAAAACATCGGTAAAACCAATGTTTTTTTGAAGGTAGGGGTTCAAAAACATCGGTAACACCAATGTTTTGGAGAGGCCACCTTCAAAAAACATCGGTAAAACCAATGTTTTTGGAGCCCCTGCTCAGGAAACATCGCAAAAACCAATAAAAACCATAAAAACCATGATTTTTCAAACTACTCGGAGACCCAAGCCCATAGTTTGGAAAATCATGGTTTTTATGGTTTTTATTGGTTTTTGCGATGTTTCGTGAGCATGGGCTCAAAAAACATCGGTAAAACCAATGTTTTTTGAAGGTAGGGGTTCAAAAACATTGGTAAAACCAATGTTTTGGAGAGGCCACCTTCAAAAAACATCGGTAAAACCAATGTTTTTGGAGCCCCTGCTCAGGAAACATCGCAAAAACCAATAAAAACCATAAAAACCATGATTTTTCAAACTACTCGGAGACCCAAGCCCATAGTTTGGAAAATCATGGTTTTTATGGTTTTTATTGGTTTTTGCGATGTTTCGTGAGCATGGGCTCAAAAAACATCGGTAAAACCAATGTTTTTTGAAGGTAGGGGTTCAAAAACATTGGTAAAACCAATGTTTTGGAGAGGCCACCTTCAAAAAACATCGGTAAAACCAATGTTTTTGGAGCCCCTGCTCAGGAAACATCGCAAAAACCAATAAAAACCATAAAAACCATGATTTTTCAAACTACTCGGAGACCCAAGCCCATAGTTTGGAAAATCATGGTTTTTATGGTTTTTATTGGTTTTTGCGATGTTTCGTGAGCATGGGCTCAAAAAACATCGGTAAAACCAATGTTTTTTGAAGGTAGGGGTTCAAAAACATCGGTAAAACCAATGTTTTGGAGAGGCCACCTTCAAAAAACATCGGTAAAACCAATGTTTTTGGAGCCCCTGCTCAGGAAACATCGCAAAAACCAATAAAAACCATAAAAACCATGATTTTTCAAACTACTCGGAGACCCAAGCCCATAGTTTGGAAAATCATGGTTTTTATGGTTTTTATTGGTTTTTGCGATGTTTCGTGAGCATGGGCTCAAAAAACATCGGTAAAACCAATGTTTTTTGAAGGTAGGGGTTCAAAAACATTGGTAAAACCAATGTTTTGGAGAAGCCACCCTTTTTTGAAACATCGGTCAAGCCGAGGTTTCAAAAAAAAGGTAGGTCCATGGGGGGGGGGGTACCATATATATATATATACATATACACATGTAAATATATGTATGCATATACATGGCGTGGGAGGGTTGGGGGCATCGGGCTTCACATGCACGGTAGGCTGAGAATCGCTCGTGTCTTACCACTATTTGCTTAAGAACTCTCCCCCAAAAAAACACCAGAGAGTAATCCCGGTTCTTAAGGAATTAGTATGGTCTAGGGTATAGGTTTAGGGTTTAGGGTTTAGGGTTTAGGGTTTAGGGTTTAGGGTTTAGGGTTTAGGGCCAAAGAACTCTGAACCCAAGCGCCCTAAATACAACTACGCCCTAGTTTTCCCCTAAACCCTCGTCAACCCTAAGCACCCTAAACCCTATTTGGAAGGCAGATGCGTCTGCGAGTTCCTCCTCGCCCCCAGATGAGGAGTTGTGAACCTGCGGCGGCGTGTTGAGCAGAAAACAGCTGTCGTGCACGGTTGAGGGTTTAGGGTTTTTGGGGTTGTGGGTTTGGCAAAAAATCTTGAGATTCAGGTTAGGTGGGGGGGGGTCTGATGAGGACTGACAAGAGTCCGGGCTTAAAGGAGTTCAGGGTGCGGTTCACCTAGAGAAGCCTTCAAGCCCTGAAGAAACCTTAATTAAGCTGCATAATTAGCCCTGAGTAGCCTTAATTAGGGGAGGGGGACCTAGGGGGGTTGCCCATGAACAGGGGCTTTTGGGGTTTTGGGGTTTTGGGCTTACTGTTCAGGATTCGCAGGCTTCGTTGGGAAGGATCCCACGGACTCATCAAACCCCCCAACCTCAGATACCGTTCCAGACGCCCTAAACCCGAATAGCCCCAAACCCCAAACCGTAAACCCTAAACCCTCAACCCTAAACCCTAAACCCCCAAAGAAGCCCACATCCGATGGTGCTCCCAGGTATGCGTGTGCGAGGAGGCCTTGACCTGATGGCCCCGTGCTCAGTGACACCCACAGAGCCCAGTAGGGTTTAGGGTTCAGGGTTCAGGGTTTAGGGTTCAGGATTCAGGATTCAGGGTTTAGGGTTTAGGGTTTAGGGTGGGTTTAGGGTTGAGGGTTGAGGGTTTAGGTTTTAGGGTTTAGGGTTTAGGGTTTAGGGTTTAGGGTTTAGGGGCCCAATACCCCTGAATTCAGGAGTATGCCTTAAATCCCGATAAGGATCCGTATATCATTTGAGTTCTTCAATTAGGGACCAAGTCTACCTTAAAACCATGTCAAGGACCCTACCCCTAAACCCTAAACCCTAAACCCTAAACCCTAAACCCTCAACCCTCCTACCTCATTTGACAAGGTCCATTCCTTGAGCGAGGGGCTCTTTGGGCACTTGGGCCATCTGTCGTGAGTGTAGGATTGCCGGTATTCAGGCAGAAGCCCAGGGCCCGAAGGTTTTAGGGTTTTAGGGTTTAGGGTTTAGGGTTTAGGGTTTAGGGTTTAGGGTTTAGGGTTTAGAAAGGAAAGCTTGAGTGCCTGGACCCCCCCAGTTCACTTGTTCGTTGGCTTGGTCTAGGTGACGTAGTATTGTACATATATGTTTAACAATGGAAGCTGCCGTAGATATTACGGGGCCAAGGTCTGCCCTAAACCCCAAACCCTAAACCCCTAAACCCTAAACCCTAAACCCTAAACCCTAAACCCTAAACCCTAAACCCTAAACCCTAAACCCTAAACCCTAAACCCACCCCAAGAATCTAACCTTCCGGGGTAAAGCCTCGTGGAGGATCCACTGGACCAAGCCTTGGCAAGCGCTTTGCACCGGCTGGACACGCTGACTTCCGCGAGGCTCGTACTGGCATGGCTTGCTCAGGGTTTAGGGTTTAGGGTTTAGGGTTTAGGGTTTAAGGTTTCGGGTTTAGGGTTTAGGGTTTAGGGTTTAGGGTTCAGGGTTTAGGGTTTAGGGTTTAGGGATTATGGTTAGGGAAGCCGGGCGGGAACACGCAAGCTCGTTGCACAAAGGGCCTAGGGCAGCACGAAGAACGTATCCTAAGTGATACTCGCTCGCGCGCTCGCGCGCGCTCGTTCCCCAGACACTTCGTCATGCTTCTTCTCTTGAAGAGAGGGAGCATGTATTCGTGCACGAGCCTAACATGACTTTGGTTCGGCATAAGCATGCTTGCATCGTAGTGCGTAGGGTTCACATTGTTGTTTCTGAGACTTCAGGGCTGGGATGCCTGCGCCAAGAAGGGCGTGACATGGCGTGACCTGCCTGAGCGAGGTCAAGAGCACGGCCAGTTCAACATGGCTCTACTTGGAGGTTCATGGTACTTATTAACCACTTGTAACTGTACTGAAAACCCACTTGTAAGCCCCTTCAGTGCCCTAATTTTAAGTACAGAGATAAGTACAGCTATAACTGGTTAACAAGTACCATGAACCTCCAAGTACACGCCCAAGATGCGTCAGATGGCTCATTGCATCAACCCATCCTACCCTAAACCCTATACCCTATTCTAAATACTCTGAAGCCTAAACCCTAAACCATTGTTAAGGCCCCCTAGAGTCTTACTCGTAGGCTGGACGTGGAGAAGCTGGGGCCTGGACGATACAAGCTTGCCGGGGGCCTTGGGTTTCGGGGGTTCATTCATGAGATTTCATGAGTATTATTTTTAATTTCAGGTGGGTATTTACATCTACATATATTTCTATACATATGTATATATAAGCGTGTGTGTGTGTGTGTGTCTGTGTGTGTGTGTGTATGTCTGTGTGTGTGTCTCTGTGTGTGTGTCTGTGTGTGTGTCTGTGTGTGTGTCTGTGTGTGTGTCTGTGTGTCTGTGTGTCTGTGTGTCTGTGTGTCTGTGTGTCTGTGTGTCTGTGTGTCTGTCTGTCTGTCTGTCTGTCTGTCTGTCTGTTTGTGTTTTTCTTCTTCTAAGAATATGTGTATACACACATGTTATCTTTGTTGTACTTTGTTGGGGTTCAGTTCCGTTGGGATTTTGGGGGTGTTTTCTCGGCCGTAGAGGGTTTAGGGTCTTGGGCTGCTGGGGTGCAGAAGTTGGAGGGACGGTTCCCGAATTGAGGGGAGCTGCACAGGCCGGAAAGAAGTCCGAGCATTTTGGGTTTAGCAGCAGTAGCACGCCTGTGACAATATTCCTGACATGCGTCGGGCTCAGGATTCAAGATCTAGATGCTTCCTGACTGCTTAGGGGCGTAGAGTTTGTCCCTGAACCTCTGTAGCCATCAGCGGAGTGGCGTTTTTGCTGTCCCGTCATCGCACAGCAAACCATAGAGCAGAAGCCAGAAATCTCACGTCATCCCTTGAAATCCTTAACCTTGGGATGGTCCCCCTTTTCCTAAGAGTCTAGGGTTTTGGGTTTAGGGTTTAGTCAAAAAGGGATTATCGTACCCCCCCACATTATAATCCTTATTCAGGACTGTTAGTATAAGGGCGAACATCCCAATCTTAAACCCTGGAATGCTCAACTCAAAGTCCCAAAACACATTCGCAGGAGGGCCGCGCCGTGCTTTTGCGAAAACCGTCAGGTCCGAGCGATGCCCGGGAGTTTTTTTTTTTTTTTTTTGTTTAGGCGTCTTTGGTTGCAGGGTTTTGGGACAACTATTTTCAGGCTTGGCCGGCGACACCCGAGCCTGAGCGTCTTCTCGCGTGCTTCGGACATGCGTTCGCGAGTGACACGTCGACCCTAGGCGGACCCTTGTTAATGTACTGCTGGGGGTGGGAGACAGCACCTTTGCATGCCCATTATCTACTACTCTCCTTTCAACACCACCAAGACTTAACCCTGCCATCTATACTCTTACAACAACGCATTGCTCCGGTAAGCCCTATGCCTATGCACCATACACCGTACGCCCGAGCAACCCTAAATCAACACTAGACCTCGAAACCCTCAACCCACGAGGCCGATAAGGTTACTCTAGTCTAGAGAAAAAGGTACTGGTAACCCTTCGAAAACCAACCCCAAACCCTAAACCCTAAACCCTAAACCCTAACCTCCAGAAACCGCTCAGAAACCCCAGGAGGAGCATCGCCACGAAAGCCGAAGAGCAACCTGATGATCTTCGAAGAGCAGGAGAGGTTCTGGGCATGACCTTCGGGATTACTTGAAAGTTCATGGGTACTTCTAACCCCAATTATAACCCTAAACCCTAAACCCTAAAAGGACTTGGGGGGGGGGACTTCTGAGTCCTGTGATAACTTTCATGATAAGCACCCTGAAACTCCAAGCAGGGTTGAGTTGTTTTAAATCTTTATATGCATGTTCATACATATGTCTGTTTATATATTTTCAGAGTTGTAGGCTTTAGGGTTTCAACGCGAAGCATGGCCCGGAGCCGGATGTGTTTTTTTTCTGTTGTCAGATTACGGCATGAAAGGCTCCCCTGCCTTGCCGAAGGGTGTAGGGTCTAGGGTTTAGGGTCTAGGGTTTAGGGTTTAGGGTCCAAAAGCTTCCTGTCAGCACAACACAGCCACCCTTAGCTGCAACATACCAGTTAGATTCTTTGCCGGACACTCTTTTTTGTGAAGTGTGCTGCTATTTGAGAACTCGGTCAAGGTGCCTGCAGGAGGAAATACCCTCCCCCTGATACTTAATCCCCCCTAAATCTGAAATTCGCCTAGGCCTGAAAAATATAGATATATA
This sequence comes from Symbiodinium natans, assembly GCA_905221605.1. NCBI lineage: Eukaryota > Dinophyceae > Suessiales > Symbiodiniaceae > Symbiodinium > Symbiodinium natans. The sequence continues at coordinate 440,224 of CAJNDS010001469.1, forward strand.
TATATATATACATATATATATATATAACATCAGGGGGGGGGGGGGGGGGCCTAAACCCTAAACCTGAATTCCGAAGCCAACTCAAGGGCGAAGGCCCTGAACCCCTCCCCCCCCCCCGCCCCCCCTAATTCTCAAACAGGTTTAGTATTGGGCTGGGTGCCGGCAGGGTCCCGGAAAAATATTATTTAAAATTAGGGGGGTTTTAGTATGAGGAGGAAGGGACTCATAGCGTTCAGGGTTTAGGGTTGACGATCGGCTTGCCATTTGCCTTGCCTGTCTTCTGTGAGTGTGAGCGACTCAGCCCGCCCTTAACCTTAGTAGCTGAGTGTGTACACTTTACATTTTTTAGGATACTATAACCCGGTATAGAACTGAAAGTGTACACTTTTTAAGGCGTATGAGCTCAGCAACTAAGTAACCGGGATCGCAGTGGACGGTTTTGCATTTAGGTTGGCTATGCCAGATGGCATCTCCTACCGCAGGATAGCAGTGTCGCCACATGACACAGGGTTTATATTTCTGTTATTGGTGAGTGTATTTAAGGTTCCTTTTCAATATTGGTGAGTGTATGTACCTGGTGTCCTTTTGGGGGTACAAGAAATATATACCCTACTTCACATAGAGTTCATGAAGTGTTCTGTTTGAGCTAGTAGGCTGTCAAGCCTTAGCCCAAATCAAGCCCTGCACCCGATTTAGACTTTCACCAACATAGTGGTGCCTGGTTATGAGAACTTTGGTGGTAGAGGGTACCCTGTCTTAGGAACCCTCTCCCCTCGCCCTGCCCCCCTACTTGGAGGTTCATGGTACTTACTAACCCAATTGTAACCACGTTAGGGCACTTAAGGGGCTTATAAGTGGGTTATAAGTGCAGTTATAACTGGGTTATATCCTCAAACCCTAAACCCTAAACCGGAAACAGGTTAGAAGTACCATGAACCTCCAAGTATTGAACTGGCGCAGGAGGATGGCACCCTGCGTGAGGGAGTGGACCTCTCCTTCTACCTTTCACAGGCGCGAACCACGAACTTAGGGTTTTGGGCTCCCCACAAAGGCGTGCCTAGGGTTTAGGGTTTAGGGTTTTAAGGGTTGAGGGTTTTAGGGTTTAGGGTTTTAGGGTTGAGGGTTAGGTTTTTGAGCTGTTTTGAGCTGTTTTGAGCGTAAGGGTAAGCTAAACACGCTAACTGATGCACCCAGTCGTTAAAGTACGCTGCCCTGTTGTTAGGCTGTACAGGCTACTTGAGTACTTCAGGTATGCCCCGAGACCCCCAACCCTAGACCTGCTAAAGCCCAAAAACTGGAACCCCAAGTCCCCAAAGCTAGGGCAGCTAGGGTTCAGGGTTTAGGGTTTAGGGTTTAGGGTTTAGGGTTTAGGGTTTAGGGTTTAGGGTTTAGGGTTTAGGGTTTAGGTGAGGGTTCTAGAGCGCGCGTCTACAACCATGGCGCGGAGGCTGCCAACGTTGCGGCCTCCCTCTCCGGCGCCTCTCCGGGACTGCTGGGGACCTACCGTCCTAGGGCGTTTTTGGGTTTAGGGTTTAGGGTTCTCTGGGCTTCAGGGCATTAGAGTTTAAGGCTCAAAAGGGTCCAGGGTTTAGGGGTCTGTGGAGTAGGAGGCCCATTGTTGGGGAGATCAATGTTGCCAAGCTAAGGATGTCTAGGAGGGAGGGCTAAAGGGTTTAGGGTTAGGGGTTAGGGCTAAGATCAACTCTGAGACCGAAAGCTCCCACGCCAAGGTCTTATTGTGGACCAAGTTTCAATGTTAGTACTCTTAGGATCGTTAGAGGTTCTTCTGGTGTGTACAGATACGCTGAAAGAAAGAGCTTGTTAACATTACTCAAAAGTAGATATCCCTCAGAAGGTTTGTGGTAAGCCCTCTTCATTTTCTGCTCTGCAACCTGTAACCAGAGAGCCCAGTACACCTTAATAAAGGAATATACCTTACTTAAATCGTAACGGGAACCTTATTATGATTTAAGGAATATTCCTTAATTAAGGGGTCTTGGGCTCTTTGGGTAACCCTTAGCTGGTCTTGCGGAGAATGTCCTGGTTTGCATGGATGTCGGGTTTAGGGTTTAGGGTTTAGGGTTTAGGGTTTAGGGTTTAGGGTTTAGGGGCATGAGCAACAACGACTTGCAATCGCTCCGGTGATCGGGTTTCATGAGGTGCTCAAGGGCTCGGGTTCGGAAACTCTACAGAGTTGAAAGGAATGTCAGAGGGTTTGGGGTTTAGGGTTTAGGGTTTAGGGGTTTAGGTCCCATTTCAATTTCGAGACTTCAAAAGCTGACCGGCCCCCCCTTAGCGACTTTTCTGTGACAGGTCAGCCATCGGCCGGATACCTCAGGACCTCGGAGCCGATGTAAGCTTTAAGTTTTTCGGGTTTTACCCTTAAACCCTTAACCCTAAACCCTAAACCCCTATACCCTAAACTAGGGGTGTGGGTTTAGGTGCAAGTGTCGAGTTGGTCGAGAGCTATATTCTCGGATGTTAGGCTCATAGACACCCTAAACCCTAAACCCTAAACTCTCATTCTCCCTAAATTTTAGAGGCGCATCCAGCGTGGCGCAGATCCGCATGTCGCCCTAGATTCAAGGCTTCTCGTCACAGCTTTCAACTTACCCTTTCTTCGCCACGGCTCGGAAACCCGATTATAACCATGTACTGTAAGGGCACTTAAGGGGCCTTAAGGGGCTTTTAGGTGGGTTACAAGTGCAGCTCTAACTGGGATATAAGTACTCTGAACCTCCAAGTAAACCTTGGGTGGGGACAAGCCATGGCGTCCGCAAGGCCTAAGTACAATCATCCAAGGACGCTGAAACCTTTGTGGACCCTCCTGTACCAAGCCCCACGAAGTGCTTGAGCGAGCAACCTGAACCCACTCCTTCCTTCGCCAGCAAAAAAAGAGCCTCACTACAGGGCCTCAATATCTAGAACAGGGCTTTTTGGGGGTGATTATAGTAGACTTACATCGGGACCGTAAGGCAATACTATTAGTACTTTTTCTGACCCCTGTATATTCCCCAACCCTAAACCCTAAACCCTGTTTGGACTTGCTGGCTCCAGGAGAGTGGGAGTTAGGAAGAAGCTTTTGGGGGTTCCCTTTCAGGATCAAGGGGTCCTTCCCTCCGGGTCATCCCACACAGCTTGCACAGAAGCAGGAGTTGCGGCTGACCTTCCGGACCGAAGGGAACGAAAATGAGCAAGGCGCGGGTTCAGGGATTGGTGTTTAGGGGCTGAGCCCCTGAAGCCCCTAAACGCGTAAGTCGAAGGCCTGGAGCCCTAGATAGGATACCCCTTGTACCTTACAAAAGGGCCAAAGTAGCCAAGTTTTTTTGTCGGCGAAGAAGGAAAGATTAATCTTCAGTCGATAAGCCGCGATCTTGGGCTGTACGGGTGGGAGTTGCGCTACGTCTTATACACCACGCCTTGGGGACCTTGAAAATGGGTTAGGTTGCCGCCGGGTTCTCTGCCGGCCAGGGCGAGGTCTCAGGGTTGTAGCTTAGTAGCTGAGTAGATAAGCTTGAACCTTTCGGGGTATTTACAATCCCAGCATCATTGAAAGGGGGACCTGTTTTTGGGCCAGGGTACTCGGCATCTAGGGTAGAGGCCATCGTGTCTTAAACCCTAAACCCTAAACCCTAAACCGTTTTGGGTTTAGAGGCGCAGGGGATTCATGGGCACTTCAGCCCTGTGGCTTTGCAGCTCGGTCTCTTCGAATGGCACGAGGGCCCTTGTACCCCTAAACCCTAAGCCGACGGCTCCAAGGACTCTTATCCAAGGGTTTTTGAGCCCAAAGGCCTTCTTGCAGAAGGTTTTTGGGCTATCTTGAGCCTTAGGGTTTAGGTGCAGTAAGCTAGACCCTATGGGCACCCTAACCCTAAACCCTAAACCCTAAAACCCTAAAACCCTAAAACCCCTAAACCCCCTAAACCCCCTAAACCCTAAACCGAACCCATCCGAACCCTAAACCTGAGCCAGATGAGATGTGCCCCTGCGGGGTGGTAGCAAGCTATGCGGCGAAAGACCTGAAACGTACACCTTCATACCTCGGCTTTCTTCTGGCTGGCTCTTCGGACTTTAACTTTTTGGTTTTTGTAGAAACTACAATAAGGAGCCTAAAAGTTGAACTTTTAGGAAGGGTTCAGAAGTCAGCCAAGATACCCAAAAAGCCCAATACCCCTTGATTAAGGAATGTTCTTTAAATCATATTAAGGATCCCTTTTGGAATTTAAGGTATGTATCGGGCTCTCTGGATACTGCAAGAGAGCTCGCTGGTGAGGGGGTCACGCGGTCCAGGTGGCTTGTAGATTGAAGCAGGCTAAAGAAACCCAAGAATTGAGGCACGCCCTTCTACTCCTAAGTAGGGCGTTTCATTAGGTTTTAGGGTTTGGGGTTTAGGGTTTAGGGTTTAAAGTTCAGGGTTTAGGTTTGTGCTTTTTTAATGTATTGTCTGCCCGAGAGCCTGCAGCATCACTTCTCGAAGCAGCGTGCGTGCCAGGCTATGAGAACGTCAGCTCGCGCATGGCTTAGAGTTTAGGGTTTAGGGTTTAGGGTTTAGGGTTTAGGGTTTAGATGCTTTGGGTGCTTCGTTGCAGCTCTGAGACTCTGAGTTGGAACCCTAAGGATCCATGTATCTTTAGAGTATGTACTTGGCTGGGCCCGAAATGCTACTATACAGGAACCCCTTTAAGGCCCAAGTATATGCTCTGTAGAGGTACATGGATCCTTAGGGTTAGGGAACCCAGACTCCTAAATGCCCTGAACCCCTAAAGACCCCGAATTTCGTCTACGGGCCCGCTTGGGAGGTTGTTCTACATAAGCATCCCCTGCTTTTGTGATGGGGTTCTGGGTCTAGATTTTAGGTGGGGGGCGAAGGACTTGGTAGACCAAACCCCTAAAAGACACCCTTTAGGGACATCTAAAGCCGCAACGGCATTCGAACTGCTTGCGAAGTACTTGCTTATGTGGCCGTGAGTTGCGCACCTGGAGGCCCAACAAGAGTCCTCTCGGCTTGCACACTCCTAGCTGGCAGATCCGTTTCAGAAACCCCTCGCTCCCCTGCCCCCGCATCCCCGAAAGCCTTGCTGAGGGCCCATCGGCAGAACTCCATGCGCAAGGCACCGCCTTCGGTGAATGCATGTTCGAAGGTAGCTTTGGGGGATTTTCGTTTGAGTGTCCAATGGTGTGACCTTTTCCCCGAGGGTGTATGTATCTGAACAGACACCTTTCTACATGCATATATGATATGTATATATATATATGCAAATATACATGTTGCTATATAGGGCAGGGGTGCTTCGCGTTGCTGTAGGCAGCTTGTTGGTACCATCACTGCGCTTGACGAAGGCACCAGTAAGACACCGGTACCCAAAAGCAGTTCATCGACACAAGCTGTAATTCTCTATTGACACACACTCTATACCCCAAAGCTGCTTGGCGCAGCCTTACCGCTGAGCTCCACAAGCAGAAGAAAGCCCAGACACGTTACTCCGAAGCAGGTGCCTCAATTTCTCCTAGAGTAACTTGCCTGCACAAGAAAGGGTAAACATGTACCAGATCTTTCGGGTCTGCTTCTCAATTTTCCATGGGTATATACAATCCCGAAACCCTAAACCCTAAACTCTAAACCCTAAACCCTAAACCTTAAACCCTAAACCCTAAACCCTAAACCCTAAACCCTAAACCCAAATCGAGAAGTGTACCAAAAAACCCTAAACCCTCGCGCAGGCTGTGGAAGAAGCGGGCCTTCGCCACCAAGCTGCCCAGGCGCGCCATTACATCCCCAAGGGTTCAGGTGCCTAAATGGCCTTAGGGTTTAGGGTTTAGGGTTTAGGGTTGAGGAATATCTCAGTGGCTGAGTAGATAACCTTAACCTTTCCAGCAACTAGGTGGTATGTACTTGCATCTTTAAACGGGGTTCCTGTTTCTCATGTATTTGCTTTGTTGTGGCTTGGTAAGTCTCAGCTTTCTCAGTTGGTTGTGGCTTTATAGATCTCAGCTTACTCAGCTTGTTGTGGCTTAGTACATCTCAGCTTACTCAGCTTGTGGTGGCTTTGTAAATCTCAGGTCACTCAGTTTGTACCAAAGCCCCCATGCCCTCAAACCCCTAAACCCCTTAATTAACCCCTAAGCCCCTAAGCCCTTAATTAATCCCCAAGCCCGAAACCCTAAACCCCGAAACGCTAAACCCTAAACCCCAACTGACAATCCAACCTCGGAGCCTTCGACCCTAGACGTTCCAAAAGCCAAACGCACTGGCAACTCTGCCTTGACTCGACCTAGTCAGTGGTTTCCTGAGGTTTGGTTTAAGGGATTAGGGCGTAGGTTTAGGGTTTACGATTTAGGGTTTAGGGTTTAGCCTAAACAACCAAAACAATAGCCGCCTCCTCCTTAAGAATTACGTGTGTTATTGCGTTGTAAACTTTCAGGATTTTGATTTATGGTTCGAAGGGGGGGGCGCATAGTATACTCCAAGTTGTTCAAGCGGGGCGAGGGGGGGATGAGGGGGGCGACGGGTTCCCGGGTGCAAGTAGAGTAATAAGGGCAAAGCCCATACCCTTTTACTACGTTTCGCGTGGCAAGAGGGTCCTCCGTCTTGTAGGCTACCCAGACACCCCTCACGCAGGTGGTCGAGAAGCAACTTTCTGGGGCGCCGCACCCGGCCCGTGAAGCATTGGAGGTCGTAGGGTTCAGGATTTAGGGTAGGGTTTAGGGTTGAGGACGGTTTAGGGCTCAGGGTTGCGCCCAACCAGCCTGATGGGTTTACCAAGTAGATACAGAACATTTGGTGGACCCTTGAGATTGGGGTTTAGGCGGCTTTTTGGTTTTTCAGGTGGCTTCGTGTTACTGGGCTTCATTAGGGGGGGGGGGGGGGGGGGGGTCATGATACAACAACCCGCTTCCCCCGCCCCCCCCCCCCCCCCCTCCCAAAACCTCAAACAATCCCCCAGCCTCGCATCATGGCCCATTCACCAGCGCGGCTTGGCGTGGCCAACCCTCAACTCTACGGGCAGTTCCATGGTCCCTTAATGTGTTCCCGAAAGGCTTCCGAAGTATGGGTCCTTGCATTGTACACAGGGTGTATAAGGGGTATATAAGGCTCCCCAGTTAAGGGACGATGTATCTACCCTTAGATTCGCCTTAGATAGACCCCCGCCGGGTCCGGCAAACTTCCGTAGAACTCGCCTTGATTCGTCTTCAGGCCCTCGGCGCGTCTCGTAGCCCCGACGAGCGCAGCTTCACAAAGGTCAAGGTCGAGACCCGTGAGTTTTCAGTAGTTTTCTTGCTATTCATGGTGTTCAAGTTCTATGTGGGGTTTCCGAAATTAGGGGCACCTTATTAGGGTCCTTCTTATAAGGGAATCCTACTACTTGGGGTCTATGTTAGGGGCTTTCTTTTCGGAAACCCCGTGGCCCCCTTGGCTTGAAGCCGTATGCTGCAACCATGGGAGCAAGTACGCGAAAAGCTATAGCTGCTTGGAGGTTCATGGTACTTATAACCCTAACTAGAACTCTACTTATAAGCCCCTTAAGCCCCCTAAGCAGCTTATAAGTAGACGTATAACTGTGGATATAAGTACCATGAACCTCCAAGTATGTGCGCATGTGTTTCAACTTGTGTACTGCTGTAGGCAGGGCAGGTTCGCACGAGGCTGTGCGGTATTGTCATGTTCTGTGCTTGTGCGTCTGCTTGCTGGATGTAGCCACGATCAGACACGGTCATTTGTGGGAGGCAACCATGCTTTCGCTCTGAGTCCGCCCCTCGGAACTACAGTCAAATCACTTTGTGTCTTGCTGCAGCCTAAAAACCCAAGGCTGCAGCCCATCTTTGATTTGCCCTCTCCCTCTCTCAAATTCTTGCTTGCTGTTGCGGGTTTTGGTTCAATGGCTCGATCGCACATGCTTTTGTGTGCCCGGAATATCCTTGCACGAATGGTATGCTAGGGCCACATACGTTATAGACAACTGCCTACGCGCATTCCAGGATGTTTCTTGCTTGCATGTATCTGTCCCGGAGCCGGCAAGCCGTTAAATTGCAGGGCACACCGAAAGCTGGCGAGAATCCTTTCTATGATCACTTCTTCAGTCAGAAAGAATAGCTGGCGAAATTCCTGTCTATCACTTCTTCAGTCCGAAAGAAGCTTTGGGTTTTGGAACGCGCATGCTTTGTGATGCGAGGCCTGTGTCTGAGTTGCGTGAATTCAATATTGCACGCGTTTCTCTCAGCGTGATGACGTGGCCGGTCATGCTTGAACCGAGGTTGCACGTGGTTGGCCTGCATTTGTTGGATGCTCTGCGTTTTTAGGCCTAAACTGCAGGGGTTGAGAAGCTTTCAACCAGGTTAGGGCCATTCCGGCCGTCATTATCATCACGTGCACGCTCTGCAGCTGTACATGAGCTTTGCCAGTGCACCCGGTGCCTGGCAGGATTTCCCGCATTTCTGCATGTAGGGTTCAGGAACCTTGGGGCGAAACATAGGCATTGCAAGCTCAATTACTGGGGGTGTGAGGTTTAGGGTTTAGGGGTGTGGTGGACTTGCTGAAGTGTCGTTGGATGCACGACTTGTGGCATCTACTATAGGGGTCGCAATAGTTAAAACTTACCAATACTCCCTTATGGTCCCTTTGTAATTATACTATAATAACCCCCCAAAACCTTTTCTAAGATTTAAGGCCCCGGTATTCCTATCCGCGAGGTGCGTAAGCTTGGATCCCGAACCCTACTGGCATCAGCGCCAGGGATTAATTCTTTATAGCTGGGAGCAAGGTCTCGAACAGCCAAGCTGCAGCGGGAAACAGTCGCAAAGTTCCTTTGCCCTGGAACCCCCAAAGCCCTAGGTAAACCCAAACCATAAACGGCAAATGGATGGCAAAATTGCAGACACTGCGCCCCCCTGAGCCCTTTGCCGTTTGCGCATAGAGCTTACATTTCAGGGTCTCAGCGCACTTTGAACTGTTTTTAGTGGTTCAAGAACTCGAAATCAGAACCCTCGTGGCTTTAGCCCAAGAAACGGAGGATGCAAGACTGGCTGAATGTAGGCCTTTCAAGGGGTGGGGGCTCTTACGGGGCTTCAGCGCTGAAACCCTGAAAGGGCCCATTGCTTAATGTAGGCCCTTCAAGGGCTGAGGAAGCTTCTGGGGTTTCAGCGCTGAAACCCTTACCCTAATGCTGTAAGGACTTTTTTTCAGGGATATTGGGCTCTTCTGTAAGGCTTCTGGGCTATTTGGAGCCTTAAGGGTCCAAACCCCAAACCCCTAAACCCTAAACCCTAAACCCTAAACCCTAAACCCTAAACCCTAAACCCTAAACCCCAAACCCCAAACCCCAAACCCCAAACCCCAGCCTGGGCTCCGTCCGCCCCTCCACACCCAGTGCCAGCAGCTATCCTGAACTCAAAAGCCAGGGCCCAGCTTCCAAAACCCAGTTCTCAAAATGATGGTCCCTTTATGGGTACGTACCCTCAAAATACTAGGGTTTAGTGCTGAGTGTTTAAGGCTACATATTAGGGGCCGCCTTATAGTAGAAATCCCAAAAGGGACCCCATAAATTTTCGAGAATCCCTCAAACATTACGTCCGTTGCGCTAAATGATGCAAAGGCAGAGCACTGCAAAATCTTGAGGCCCTCCCCCTGAAAGAAACCACTCTAGCAGCCTACGAGCCCTAAACCCTAAACCATAAACCCAGTTGCTAACCCTAAACCCCCAAGAATTCCTGAGCCCCTTCAGCCCCTCCGAAAACTTGAGAGACCTCAACTGTTCCAGAGACCCTTACAAAGCCACGAACCTCCGAGAGCCTGGCCATGGAACTTCGCGAAGGACTCGACGCGGGTTTAGGGTTTAGGGGTTTAGGGGTTTAGGGGTTTAGGGGTTTAGGGGTTTAGGGGTTTAGGGGTTTAGGGGTTTAGGGGTTTAGGGGTTTAGGGGTTTAGGGTTTAGGGTTGAGGGGTGTGTGTGTGTGTGTGTGTGTCAACAGCTGACCTAATCCTTCCAGCACCGACCCAACAGGATCCGTGCTTTGGCTAAAAAGGGCGCTTTTTGGTTCAAGAAAGGGGTACCATTCACCCAACAGCTCGAAGGGGTTTTGGTTGTACAAAGTTGAGACCTTTTCCGGTCAAGTTGTCCTCTCTTCGGCACATGATTCCCAGCAGTTCGTGTCAGAGCCTCTAGGGTTTAGAGGTTGGGGTTCAGGGTTCAGGGTTGAGGGGGTTAGGGTCGCACTAAGAGAAGGCTATGCCCAGAGCATGTGCGTAAGCACCGGTTCGCTGCGTTATGCATCCTGTGAACCCTCATTCAGCTGCGAGAAAAATCCCTGAAGCAAGGTTTTCCTCAATCTTCACAAGCGCTATTATTTTCCCTTGAGCACTTGTTTGTGTGGGCCCTTGTCCCAAAGAGCCCAAGACCCCTTATTCAAGGAATATGCCTGACGTCATTTTGAGGATCCCTATATGGATCACGGTATATTCCTTAATCTACGAAGACTTAAGAAACCCCCCGATATCAATTATATATATATATATGTGTATATGTATGTGTATATTCTTCCTTCCAAGGGCAATCTATGGTACATACATATATATATACACACATATACATATATATATATATATATATATACATATTCTTAGCATATACATACACACACGCACATATATATATATATACACAGACTTTTATCTATTTATATTCATATATGTGTTTTATTTCAACATATATCATATGTTTCTGTTTTTGTTTTTTGGGGGATAGCAAATGGTAGTATAGTAGTAATTTCAGGTGTATTCCTGAAGGATCCATGTACCTGTATAGTAGAAACTTGGGCCCTATAAAGCTACTATATAGGAATCCTTTTAAGGCCAAGTATCTATTCTCCTAAACCCTAAACCCTACACCCTAAATTCTAAACCCTAAACCGTAGCTCTAGCTACATGATCCCTAAACCCTAAACCCTAAACCCTAAACCTAGGGCTCTTTGGGGTCAAGCTTTTCCCTCCAGGAGCTGCAAGCCGCGCGAGCGACGCGCGGCTCTCAAAGATACGCCGGCAGCTGGAGTCCGATACCCGGTTTCCTCATCCCTACTTTTTGCTTAGGAACCCCCCCCCCCAAAAAAAAAAAAAAAAAACATAATAATAAAAGAATATTCCCTTTTTAACCCTTGTAAGGAATATTTGTTGTTTTTTTTTGGCGGGGTTCTCCAGCAATTCGTGGTCTGCCTAGAGTCTACCCGAGTTCGTCCCGTGCCTTCAAAACAAGTGTATCATTAAGAACCCCCCCCCCCCCCCCCCCCGAATAAGTGGGACGTTTCCCCTTCCGTTCAGGATGATGTATGTTTCATGTGGATTCAGCGTTGAGGGTGCGGGGTAGGTTTAACGGGCTAGGTTTGGTTTAACAGGCTGCTACAGCTTTAGCTTTGTCCTGCTGCTTGAAAGTTGAAGTGTTGCCGCAGCCTCAGCTCAACTTGCCCCCTTTCTAACCTTTTGGGGTATATAAAATCCTACCAGAATTGAAAGGCTAACCTTGTTGGGGCCAGGGTACTCAGCATCCAGGTTACATACCCGGACTTCGGATGCTCTATGCGTTCACAGGTGTCTCCTGAAGCTGTTCCAGACAGCGGTTTGTGTTGGCAGTAGTTAGTCAGAGCCATGGTTTGGGCTTAAGGGTTTAGGGCTCCTTGATACTTCTACCTGCCATGTAGAATTGTCTTTTCTTTCCGGTCGCGGTTTCCTGCCAACCTTTCTCTCAAGCGTGTGGTTGCGGCGTTTCAGAGCAACCTTGCCAGTTGCAGCCACCCGTCAGTCGTTGATTTTGCTTGAATACTTGGAGGTTCAGGTACTTATAACCAAATTACAACTGTACTTATAACCCACTTATAAGCCCCTTAAATGCCCTAACATGGTTACAATCGGGTTACAAGCAGAGTTATCATTGGTGAGTAGCGTGACAGTTCAATTCAGGTATTACTTCTCGGACTCGAACTTGTCCCGCGATTCCGTCATGCGCGAGGCCCGACAAGATCAATCAGAAGCAAAGTCTGTGCAGTGCTGAACCACAGAAGCCCTTGATTTGAGAGAGGAATTCTTCCTGGGCCGTGACGACGACAACATCGCCCGCAACAGCAACAGCAGAAACGACAACAGCATCGACTGCAGCATCGACGCAGCAGCAGCAGCAGCAGCATCAGCAGAGCAGCAGCAGCAGCAGCACCACCACCACCACCGCCACCAGAAGAAGAAGAATAAGAAGAAGAAGAACAAATAAGAAGAACAATAAGAACAATAATAAGAATAACACACACACACACGCACACTAGCAAGAGCAAGAGCAAAACCAATACCAACAGCAACAGCAACATCACCAGGAGCAGGAGCAGGCACGGGAATAGCCAACAACAGCGACCAGTAGCAACAACAACGAGGATGACAACGATTACAACGGTTTCGACCACGACCACCACAAGGACAAAGGAACAAATAGTACGCATATACTGAATCGTCATAACAACACGAAGAAGAGCATCAGCTCTATGAGAAACAGACCCAGGAGAGCCGAGAAATATAGGAATGACACTTAGAAGAACAGTAGCAGCGACATAAGGGAACGACATAGGGTTGTCTAGGGGCTAGGCTGGGGGTTTTAGGCTTCGCCTCGCAGTACTAACATGTGCCACCCTCCTCCACGCCAAACATCATTTTTGTCCCACCTAAGCCCTTTTCTAAGTCTTTAACGCAGGCGTGCAAGCGCCAACATGGGATGCCTAGCCTCAGACATGGACGCCATGCATGGAATGCGCAAGCCTGCACATGCTTACTAGCAGGGCATGAGGGAATGAGGTACGCTATATCCCCCCATCTATCCTTAAAGGGATTATGTAGGGTACCTCATTCCCTCATTCCCTGCTAAGCAACAGTAAGCGTGTGAAATCTTTGGTGAAGGTGATCGCAGTCGGCCATGGTGACGTTCAGTGCGGCTGGCTACTGGAGAGCCCCAAGCTTCGTGACTGGGGCCACTTGCCGATCAAGATCCATATCTTCCGCGCTTTTTTGGGAATGGCTTGCTGTTGGTTAGCAGGGAATGCGGGAATGAGAGTACCCGATATAATCCCTTGAAGGGTATATGTAGGGGGATGTAGGGGGTACCTCATTCCCTCATTCCCTCATTCCCTATCAACCAACAGTAAGATGAACTCAGGCTGGTGCACAGCTGAGTATGAGGTTCAGTTGTTGTTTTTTTTTTTTTTTTTTCCGTGGGCAAGGCACTTGGGGTGACTCTGCAATATCTATGATCACTGTTGGCTGGGAGTTCAGAGAGCGGCTGTCCGGCTGTCCTTTGATAAAGCAACCAGGCACAGCTCAGCAAGTTCAAGTTTATGGGGCCCTCAGCCTCGCCCAAAAAGCCTAAAGCTCTTCATCTCTCAAACTTGCGGACTTCAAGTTCAGCACAACTGTTAGAGTCACAGAACACTTCTTTTTTATTTGGGTTAAGAACCCCCCTCCCCCCCCCCATTAAAAAAAACAAATATATATATATATATATACATAACATGAAACAGAATTATATATATATATATATACATACACAAATATTCTTCATTCTGAGGGTAGTATAATGATTACTGTCTTTCAATTCTAATGATTACTGTCTTTCAATTCTGGGACCCACCCCCCCCCCCCCCCCCCCCAAAGAATAATACTCTTCCTCAGAAGGGTAATCTAGGGATGTTTATGTTCTTTTTTTTAGGGGGTTCGCAAAAAGATAGCAGACTCCGGAAGGCAGAACCCTAAACCCTAAACCCTTTAAAGCACTTTTTTCTCCGAGGTGTGACGCTTGCGGAGCTCAAAGAGGCTTTGCAGACGTCGGCGATGTTAGAAGTCCTGGAGGCCCAGGAGGCCCCCCGAAGGGTTCTCTACTATTTGCGTAAGAAGTTCCCCCCCCAAAAAAAAAACAATAAATAAATATGTTCTTCCTTATAAGGGCAATATTAGGGATTTTTGTTGTCAAGTTGTTTTCGCGTTCTGGAGCAAATAGTAGTTCTGGGGCTGCATTTTGCCTGAGAGCCCTCCCCAAAAAGAGACAAGATAGCAATCCCTATGTTGCCCTTGGTGGGAAGAATATATTTCTTGGCCTTATTGAGAAGTGTTTTTTATTTGGGGGGGGTGGTGGGGGTGGCGGGTTCTTACTGTAGTCGGTTGTCCTAAACCCTAAACCCTAAACCGCGGGCTCGTACTCCCTATGCTAATCCCTATTCAGGACTGTTAGTATAAGTTGGAACATCCCAACCTTCCCTAAACCCTAAACCCTAAACCCTAAACCCTAAACCCTAAACCCTAAACCCTAAACCCTAAACCCTAAACCCTAAACCCTAAGCCGGCAAGAGCCTACGCTCTTGGAGACATGCCGAGGAGCCATCTGAAGTGCCCTAGTGTTTCGGGTTTGGGGCCTTCAGGGTTTAGGGTTTAGGGTTTAGGTTTTGGGGTTTAGGGGCTCCAGCAGGAAAAACTCATGGGGCTCTCGCCCAAAGAGAGTTCTTCGGGAGTGCCCGGATGATTTGGCAGCTCGTTCTGCTTGGAAGCTGCGTCTTCGATTCAGGGCCACGGTTTAGGGTTTGGGATTAGGGGTTTAGGGTTCAGGGTTTCGGGGTTTAGGGTTTAGGGGTTTAGGGGTTTAGGGTGCATTTCGGACTATGCTTTTGCCAGGCTGCGGGTGTGGTCCGCTGAGGGATTCAAGAGCATTGGGCCTGTTAAGTTTGCAGAACTCTGAGGGAGAATCTAGTAGTAAGGGTCCACGGGCCTAGGTTTATCGTACATGCCTGGCCCCATAAACCTACCATATAGCAAAGCCCTTTAATGGCCCAAGCATGTACTATGCAGGTGCATGGGGTTCAGGGTTGTAAAAGCTGTTCAGGCCCTGAAAAAATCAACAACACAGAGCCCCCCCCCCCTGGTTAAAGTCCTCAGCCCTCAAAGCTACAACCCCTCAACCCTATATCCTAAACCCTAAGCCCACGAAATCCTCGAAGCCACATCTCCTTAACCCTAAACCCTTCAACCCCTAGACCCTAAACCCTGCAAATCCGACTCGGAGGCTTCCGATGCCGAGAAGCGCCCCTGGGTGCGACGTAAGGCCAGGTCGGCTCCCTCTGAATTTGTTTTTGGTGTCAAACCCTTAGAGGGTTTAGAGAGGCTAGACCCGCCAAGTACCCTTTAAGATGCCCTAAAGGCCCTATAATACCGCTATGAAAGGTGCGCGTCGGCCCTTCTTCAGTAGCATCGGGGGGGGGGGGGGGGGGGGGGGGGGGATGCAGAAAGTCTCTTGAGGGTGTGAGGAGGTTTGAGAGGGAAGTCCAGAGTTCGCGGCCTTTGCAACTACGGCATTCGGGAGGGCGTTGAGGGGCTTCGGGTTTCAGGTTTGGGAGCTGTGCTGTCTGGCTTTTGCCAGCGTTGGAGGGAGCAAGTGCGTGGAAGGAGATAAATCTAAACCCTAAACCCTACACCCTCAGGTCTTCGATAGGCCGGTTGGGCTGCGTGCGGTTTGTTCCGCAGCCAGAAACGTCACCCTCAGAACGACTCTTGAGAATCCATGCCCGGTTTAGGGTGTATGTCGGCTAAACGGGGTTCAGATGACAGGCATAAGGGTCCGAACATGTGGCTTTGCTGGATCTCCTGCAGAACTCGTGGTCTGAACACCTGTGCCCTACACCCCCAAAACCCTCTCATGCCTGCGTTAGGCCCCCAAAATCCTGAACCCGACACCCTACAAGTTCTGCACCACGTGTCTAAGTACCCAATAAGTGGCCCCCTTTCAGGGACCTGGGGTTTAGGGTTCAGTTTCAGGGTTTGAGTAAGCTTGATACACTTTAAGGGAAGTGCTCCCTAATTCTCGGGTAGGTGTGCCCTTTTTTCCAAGAAGCTTGGGCTCCCTTATTATCATATGGCTACTGGGCTACGAAGCCCCTATGACAAAACCCGAAACCCTAGGCCCTGACCCTAAAAGAACTCCTAGCAAGGACTAAGCCCTAGACAAAAAACAATAACCCCGGAGAGCCCTCTATCCCCTTAACTAAGGAACATTCCCCAGACTATAAAGGGATCCTTGAGAGTATTTTCCTTTTTGGATACTGTACTTCCTAAGATTCGGGTACGTACCTTAAGCCTAAACCCGGAACTCTAAACCCTAAAACCCTAAACCCCGGAGGGTGCTACTACAGGAAGCTCCAGAAAGTTGGAACATGGTTTAAGGATGATTCCAGCTGGGAGTCCCTTTAGTATGCCTTTTGGGGTATGGGGACAAGGATGTTCCGACTTTTTGGAGTGGACTGTAGGGTTTAGGGCGGGCTCTTAACCCTAACCCAAACCCCGAACCCTAAACCCTAAAACCCGAAACCCTAAGCCCAAAACCCTAAACCCTAGTACTTCTCAGGGATTCGGGTTTAGGGCTTCTGTTTTTTCCAATCACTGCTGGGAAGCTGGAGGTCGCAGAGCCGGCGGCGCTGCCCGAAGAGGCATCCCTTCCCGGACGCCCAGGCGGGAATTCCGCGGTTTCAGGGGTTTCAGGGGTTACAGGGGTTTCAGGGGTTTTAGGGGTTTAGGGTTTAGGGTTTAGGGTTTAGGATTTAGAGACAGAGAGGGTTTCGTGTTTAGGGTTTAGGGCCCAGAGGGCCCTCTATATGCTTGAGGTTAAGGAAGATACCTAACACATATATATATATATGTATACATATACATATAGATATTTATATCGGGATCCTGATACCTGAATCTCAAGGGGTGTCTTGCTTTTTGGGTTCAGGGCTTTGGTGCTTTGGGGTTTCACAGTTGTTTCGGTTTTTTTTGGGGGGGGTTTAGGATGTAGGGATTTAGGGTTTGGGGATGAGTTTGTTTTGTTGTATTGTTTTTTTTTGGTGGGGGGGGGGGGTTTAGGGCTTAGGGGCTTCCAGGGTTTATCATGTTCATTGATTTTTTTTTGGGGGGGACAGTGAAGTCATCTGGGTTTAGCAGGGTTTTGGGGGGTTTTGAAGAGGGAAGAAGGGTTGTGAGAGGCAGCGGAAGGGGCCCCAGACGCTTGGCACGTCTCAGCCAAAAGTTATCGGTCCATGTGGAAGCGGTTCCTATGCTTATAGGGTTCTTAAAGAGGGGGCGTATGTAACCCAGGGGTCCCCAATACTCCCTAAGGCTCCCTGAGCTCGCCTAAGGTTCCCGCGATACCTACCCCCCCCATAACCCCCCCCTGGCTCAAAGATGTCACATCTACTGGGACTCAGAGAAGACTTTTTGGGGGGTTTACGTTCACTTGTAAACCCCTTTGTCTCCAAAAGGGCACCCTCCGTTTAATTCCTAGGTTCACTCCTGGGTCTAGGAGTCTAGGGTAAGGCTTCCCGAAAGTTTTGCTTCCTTGAAGCTGCCAAGATTATTGGGTTTGTTAAGGGAGGGGGGTTCAAGGGGGGGGTATGTAACCCAAGGTCCCCTAATACTCCCCAAGGCTCCCAACCCTATACCCTAAACCCCTCCCCTTAAGAACCCTATCTAACAACAGGTGGCACCGTACTCATCGTCACCTGTGGCATCCGGAGGCCAAGCAGCAAAGGTCCGAGCGCAGGAGAGGGTACTTACAGGGTTGAATCCGGGCTTGGAGACTCTGCATGAAGCCTCAAGGCATATACCTTAAGTCATTTTAAGGATCCCTGTATGGTTTAAGGCATACTCCTTAATGAAGGGGCATGGGTCTCTCTGGGTGATAGTAGTCTAGGGTAAAATGATCCCAACTCGAGTGCTCAAGTGGTCGCGAAAGGGAGAGGATGTTTGGGTGCAAGCTCTTGGATCTGAAATAATACCCGACGAGTCGAAGAACGTGCTTTTTCAGCTTTGAGTTTGGGGGGCCGGGGTCGATGTACCCAAAGAGCCCAATACCCGTTAATTAAGCAATACACCTGTAACTGAGGTATATTCCTTGTTTAAGAAGTATTGAGCTCTCTGGGTATGTCGATGTCCTGATGCATCTGATGCAGTTCGACAGGCTTGCGCTATTGAGATAAGACGCTGCATGAGGCCGTCGTGTCGTTTTCTTCCTCCGCTAACGGCTACGCGCATGTGCTGTCGCATCGCCTGGGTGAGCCTCTTCCCAAAGAGCCCAATACCCCTTCATTTAGGAAGAGACTTTAATTCATATTCTTCATGCCTGCAAATGGTATACTCCTTAATTAAGCGGCATTGGGCTCTTTGGGTTCCTGAGTTCTGCGAGGAGTTCGCCTGGACAGCGACTCGGAGAAGTCCGACGGCACAGCGTGTGCCTCTGACAGCGAGGATGGCTGCTGACGTATGACTTACTTTCGGGATACTTGGGTTGTTTTTGGATTTTTTGGGCACTGGAATTCCTAAGAAGCGGCTAAAAATACAAGTGTTGCTTGGGTTCCAAGTTCAATGTTACAGGGCATGAGATCTTCGATCGTCGGTTGTTTTGGGCCATGGGCTCTAGAGAACATACTTCCTTAGCCAATAGTTGAACTTCAAAATTCGTTGGGTTTCCTGACTTCAGTAGGAAAAAACAAAGTTTTTTGCCTTTGTTATTCCTTGGCTATAGGAGAGATAAGCCACCTTGAACCACATCTTGCCTACACAGCTGAAGGGCTGTCCCTGAATTAAGGGGTGTTGGTCTCGCTGGGCCAAATGAATTCCTAAACCGTAAGCCCTAAACCCTAAACCCTAAACCCTAAACCCTAGTCGAAGGATGATGCGGCTTCTGGCACCGGTGGAGGCGAAGGCTGGCAGAGGAGCTTGTGCCCTACAGGGTTTAGGGTTTAGGGTTTAGGGTTTAGGGTTTAGGGTTTAGGGTAGGCCCTTGGGATGTTTCATGTATTCTCTTATTGGCTTTAGGAGAGGCTCAAAAGAACCCCCACAAAACATACCCTCTTTGTAAGGGCAATCTAGGGATTGTTCTTTGTGTTTTTTTGGTGTTCTTAAGCACACAGAAGTGTTTGAAGTGTGCTTCTACAAAGAACACAAGAAATCCTACGTAATCTGGGGGGCTTGAAGTTTTGCAGCAAAGGGTCCGGGTGTAATTAGCCAGGCGGGTTTCAACCCAAAACCCTATATACCTGCAGCCTGGCCTACCACAGACCTCGTTCGCTTGATCTTCGCTGATGTTCCGGCGAGTATACACAAGGATGGCAATAGGGCTTAGGGTGGGAGCTACTTGGAGGTTCATGGTACTTAGTAACAAATTGTAACTGTACTTATAACCATATTAGGGCGGGTTATGATTGGTTAATAAGTACCATGAACCTCCAAGTACAGCAGCTGCTCACCTGGCCAGTGCGGCCATGTAGAACCGCAGAAAGCTCGGTATCACGAGATCCCAACCATGTCCCGACACCCTAAACCCTAAGCCCTAAGCCCTAAGCCCTAAACCCTAAACCCTAAACCCTAAACCCTAAACCCTAAACCCCAGCCCACCCCCCTGCCTCCAGGCCACCGGTCTTCCGCTCGCCGCGCCGTGCGTGGCCTCGGAGCCCCGAAGGGAGCCGTGCTTGGAGCCTCGGAGCCCAACAGCTTCGGGGAGGTGGTGGCAGGGGCCCCTGGAAGCTCTTTGGGGTTGTGGGTTTAGGGTTTAGGGTTTAGGGTTTAGGGACACCCGCCAGGCTCATAACCCAGAACCCCTGGGAGGATCCAAGGAGTAGATCCTTCTAAGGGTTCCGAGGAATGGCCCAACAGTAGTCTGTTGCACTTTTTGGGGGTTTTACTTTTGGGATCCTCCCAGAAGTCTGGGATCTCATATGCCCTCAAGCCCCACGGACCTTTCAGACACTGCCTAGAGTACGTATAAAGCCTTGTACCTTTACCATGAGGGGTAACAATAATTAAGCTACAGATCCCTTGTTATCAGCGGGTCAACTTGAACTACTGTAAGTAACCACTCCAAACCCTAAACCCCAAACCCCAAACCCTAAACCCTAAACCCTAAACCCTAAACCCTAAACCCTAAACCCTAAACCCTAAACCCTAAACCCTAAACCCTAAACCCTAAACCCGAGCTGTGCAACATCCAGGTTGCTGTGGCACCCTTCAGTGGCGATTCAGTGAGGGCCTCAGCATCGACATGTGATGGACTCAGATCCCCAGGTCTGACATCTACCTAGAGCAACCTGATGGTTTAAGTTAAGGTTTAGGGTTTAGGGTTTAGGGTTTACGTAGTTGTTTAGGGTTTAGGGTTCCTCATCAACAAGAATATATTTGTCGTGGCGTACCGCTGCACCGGTACACATCCTGGCTATGGGTGGTCGTGGAATCAGAATCACTTCGCCAGTTATGTTTTTGCCAGGTGGGTCTTCGGGAAGCATTTTCTGGCGCGGTCATTCCGTGACATTGGCAGCCGGCTTTGCTGGTTTGAAGATTTCACGCCAACTGCACCAATATAGCTTGGTAGCTGAGTAGACAGCCTTTCAGGGTATATACAATCCTAACCCTAAACCCTACACCCATAATTGAAAGGTGAACTTTGTTTTGGTCAGGTACTCAGACACTAGGCTTGCAACAGTGTCCAATGCTTGAATTGCCGGTCCAAAGCTTCATCTCCCCTGACAGCCCTAAGCCTCCAACTTTCAGAGCATTCCCCAAAAGAGCCCAAAAAGACCCCCCCCCCCCCCTTGGTGAAGGAAGAGGCTTGAATGACATGTCTATGGATCCTGAATATGAGGGTACCCAAAGGGCCCAATACCCCTTAATTAAGGAACATTCCTTAAATCATATTAAGGATCCCTTTATGATTTAAGGGTATATTCCTGAATTAAGGAGTTTTGGGCTCTCTGGGTACACTCCTGAATCCAGGGATGTTGAGGGGACTATTGGGCTCTATGGGTCTAGAGGACTTGTAATCAACAAGCAGCACCTGCAGGTGTGTTTGCTCGCCCTAAACCCTAAACCCTAAACCCCAAACCCTAAACCCTAAGCCCTAAATCCTAAACCCCAAACCCTAAACCCTAAACCCTCAGGTCTTGCAGTTGCCACAAGAGCTCGCGAAAGGTCGGGCTCGGCCCGTGTATGGTGCGCAGCGCGCCAAGGCCCTGGTTGGGAGTGAGACTAAACTGAAATTTGCAGGGCCCTGAACTCTAGTTATTGATTTAGGGTTCAGGGTTCAGGGTTTAGGGTTTAGGGTTCAGGGTTTAGGGTTTAGGGTTTAGGGCCCTCAACGTCTGCGCATTCATTCAGGAGGTTGAGGACGTCTAGATTTTGACTCGAAAATTTAAATACAGTTCGGAAAACTTTTATATATAGTTCAAGAAATATTAGATATAGTTCCTGGACCATGTGGGTGGCCCAACTCTTAAAGAGACCTATGCACCTACCAACCTAAACCCTTGACCCTAGACCCTAAACCCCAGACCCTAAACCCTTCACCCTTCAGCCCGTAAGCCCTAAACCCTAAACCCTTAAGCCCTTAACCCCTTAAGCCCTTAACCCTAAACCCTAAACCCTAAACCCTTAATCCCTTCAACCCTTAAACCCTAAGCTGGGCCAGGCCCTTCAGTTGCTGCCGAGCCGCGTGCGAAGGGATCTGGGCAGCGCCCAGCCCACAAAGCGCCGGCGGTAAAGAAAGGTCAAGGCTCCGGGTGGCCCCTGTAGTGTATACACATACACACACACACACATATATATATATATATATATATATATGAATATGTGTGTATATATAATATAATATAATATAATATAATATAATATAATATAAACAGGATATACAGATAATATCAACAAATATGTATATATATATATGTATTAATATAATGCATATATATATATATTTATATGTGTGTGTGTAATTCTTCATAGTATTATATGAATTACCGGGCAAATACGATTAATGAAACCGCCCGGGAATGAACTTATTATATTGGAAAACCAATAATAGTAATAATATCGCCAGTGAATACAATGAACTGGCCCGTATCTCGCACTAAAAGAGAACACGTTTCGTTCAGTCGCTTACTAATTTCGTGCTTACATTACAAATTAGATCGCTCTTTCTCTTCACACACAATATTTATTCCATCTTCAGTTCGCTTTAGAAGTATTACGCGGGCTTATTTTGTATTTATTCTGTGCCCGCGATAAGAGAATGGCATGAGGCAGACCCGTATCGATGCTTGGCGGTAAGATGTCCCACGCACATAGACAACGCTTGTGCTGGAGGGCTGTGCAGGTGTGCAGCGAGTCAGATGCGGGTTTCCCAAATTAGGGGTACCTTATTAGGGTCCTTCTTATAAGGGGGTCCTACTATTTGGGGCCTATATTAGGAGTTTAGGTTTAGGGTTGGGTTTAGGGCTGAGGGCTGAGGGCTTAGGGTTTAGGGTTTAGGGTTTAGGGTCTTGGATGTGAAACCGCGCAGCCACATCGGCCCCAAAGGGGAGCAGGGCTGGCACACGCTGGTAGAGTTCAAGTGAGTGGCCGCAAGTGCAGCTGCAAGGAGACGTGGGTTTAGGGTTTAGGGTTTAGGGTTTAGGGTTTAGGGTTTAGGGTTTAGGGTTTAGGGTTTAGGCGGCACTTCGTCTTTCCTGATATGCTAGACACTGGGAAAGAAACGACGGAAGTTTGAAGCGAGCGGGCCATAGGGTTCAGCTGCAGAAAGACTAGGACCCGGAGTAGGCCCCTTATTTCATTTTTTGGAGGGTTAGGGTTTAGGGTTTAGGGTTTAGGGTTTAGGGTTTAGGGTTTAGGGTTTAGGGTTTAGGGTTTAGGGTAGGAAGGTTCTTTAAACACAAAAGGGCCACCCCAGTAGTGCCCTTGTGCCCTTTTGCGGGGTTTAGGTTCACTTACAAGCCCCTGTAAGCCAAACAGGGCACCCTTTTTTCAATCCCAGGTTACTGGGTAAGCTAGCTCGTACCCGCCTAATTCTTGGGTTCCTACCTGATAAGCTATATTATATTTGGCCCGTGGAGGTTCAGGGTACTGGCAGCAAGCGCCACGGCCCAAGAACTGTAAAAGGCACGTGCACCCCGAGGATTCGTGAGAAGCGGGCACTCAGAGAGCCCCACACCCCTTAAGTTCAGGGATAGACCTTACATGAGGTATTCATGTTCCCTGCACAGTTTCAGACGTCTTCCTGAACGAGGTAGGCCCTTGGGATATGTTGCGTTCTCCCTTATTGGATTCAAGAGGATCATACGTACGAACCTTTTCAGAGGCATTTGAGGGGCCATCCTGGCTTGAGGGGTTCAGGCTTGGCCCAGACCCTGCAAGTACCCTTGAACCTAAGGTAGACTTAGCCGTTTAGGGTTTAAGTTCAAGGTTTAGGGTTTAGGGTTTGGGGGGGGGGGGGGGGGGGGGGGCGGGTTACTTGCAGGTTCATGGTACTTCTAGCTCAGTTAGAACTGTACTTAAAACCCACTTGCAAGCGCTTTGAGTGCCCGAACATGGTTTTGATTGGGTTAAAGGTACAGTTTCAATTGGGTTCACAAGTACCATGAACCTCCAAGTTTAAAACCCTAAACCCTAAACCCTGAACCGAAGTACCATGAACCCCCAAGTACTTGCCATCCTAGTTAGTTAGCGAGCTCTCTGGGGAATCACCACCGATTCTGACAGGACATGCGGCTTCTTGTGGCGACCCTCGTCTTCCCAGCAAGCTTGCGTTCAGGTTTAGGGTTTAGGGTTTAGGGTTTAGGGTTTAGGGTTTAGGGTTTAGGGTTTAGGGTTTAGGGTTTAGGGTTTAGGGTTTAGGGTTTAGGGGTTTAGGGTTGGAACGCACCCAGGTGGATACGAAGAAGGGCTTAGGGTTTGGGGCTCAGAATTTTCAAGTTTGTGTTTGCCTTAAAAAGTATGCCCTTGAAAATGGAAAGTGCGAAACCCGGAGAGACAACAATGTCGTTTACTTAACACGGGAAAGGAACATGACTTAAAGGAATATTTCCAAACTCTAAACCCTAAACCCTGATCTTGGAGAGGCTCTCGGAAGGCTAAAATCCAAATCCGGCCCCGCCTGCCAGATGTACATGTCACTGCTGGGCTTTGTCACGGCAGCGCCCGGCGCAAGACGGGGGCCCAAAAGAGCGGGATGGCGCTTTTTTTTTCAGCATTCCCAAGAAACCCTAAACCCCAAACCCTCAACCCCAAACTCTGAACCCTAAACCCTGAACCCTGAACCCTAAACCCCAAACCCTCAACCCTAAACCCTAAAACCCTAAACCCTAAACCCTAAACCCTAACTAACCAAACCCTCATCAACCCATAACTTAGCCCCACTTCACTCAGCCCCTACTTAGAATTTAGACAGGGAGTCGGTGTCCCAGTCTTTCACACCATGGGAGGATGCTAACATAGGCTTTAGGGTTTAGGGTTTAGGGTTTAAGGTTTAGGGTTTAGGGTTTAAGGTTTAGGGTTTAGGGTTTAGGGTTTAGGGTGTAAGGTCTTGGGTCGAAGCTGTTTGTCAAGGGCGTTTGGTCATTCGATGCCCCGCTCTGCAAGCTAAAGCCCTGAACGCATGCACCCGTTTGATAGCCTGGCGCGCTTAAGCCCCAACAGTGCCCAAACCCAAAACCCTAAACCCCAAACCCTATTATAAACCCTCAACCTCCATGTCACGAAGCCCTAGAAGCCCGAAACGGAGTCGAAACCCTGTGAAAGTGATATGGGGGATTGCTTCTGTCCCTAAACCCTAAACCCTAAACCCTAAACCCTAGGGTTGCTTCCAATCCTTTAAGACCCCCACACGTTAGCGCCACAGGGTCCGCACGGCGCCTCCAGGGCGAGGATGAAGTTCTGTGGGCCGCTGGGCCAGAGGTTTAGGGTTTAGGGTTTAGGGTTTAGGGTTTAGGGTTTAGGGTTTAGGGTTTAGGGTTCAGGGTTCAGGGTTCAGGGTTTAGGGTTTAGGGTTTAGGGTTTATACAGGGTTTAGGGGTTGAGGAAGGCGCTTCAGGGGCATATGCACTGAGGATCCATGTACCTATATAGTGTATATTTGGGTTTTCAATGGGCTCGAACATAGCAGCTTAAGGGCCCAGTATATACTATAGATTGGTACATGGATCCTCAGGGAAGGGGTAGGGTGGAGGGTTCAGGGTTCAGGGTACCCAAAGAGCCCAAAACCCTTCTGTACGTGCGTGGCAAAAAAAATCCACTTTAAAGAAGGAAAACGAGGTATATTTCTCAATTTTTGGTGGGTATTTGTGAATTCGCTTGTGAGGCCGGAATGGTCCTATTTTTCAATGTTTTTGCGGAAGCCGCAAGCCCTCCTCCGGCAGAGTGTCTCCAAGGCTTGTGGTGTGATTCTTGTGTGGGTGAACATTTCGAGAAGGCAAACACGTGTTGTGCACGGAGGGGAGCTGGTGTGCTGGTCTCTTTACGCCCAGCATTGTACGATGGTTTTGGAGTTGTCGAATCTGTTAGACTACAGTGAACATGTTCTACAAGAAAACTGTTTTTTCGGCAGCACTACCTTAGAGCTTCAGACATTTTGCCCTTGTTGACGCGATGTTTTGGTCTCCGCAATCGCTGTGAGCACAAACCAAAAAACTCTGTCGGCCCGAAACCCTACAAACAACATAATCATCAGCCACCGCTGGCAAGGTTCCGCTGCAGCCCAAGAAAGAGCACCCCCTCGACGCCGGCATGATGATCCTAGGCCATAGGGCTTCCCTAAACCCGAAACCCCAAACCCCAAACCTCAAGCCCCAAGCCCCAAACCCTAAACCCTAAACCCTAAACCCTAAACCCTAAACCCTAAACCCTAAACCCTAAACCCTAAACCCTAAACCCTAAACCCTAAACCCTAACCGGCATTTCATCTCACAGGGCCCCTGAACTCTACCCCTATGAGCTTTGGGCTGAGATGTTGGTGCTGGGTATAGGGTCTCAAGTCATTGCGGCAACCCCCCCCACCCCGCCCAAACCCTAAACCCTAAACCCCAAACCCTAGACCGGGCAAAGCCCATGTATCCGGAGTCGGTTCTTCGGCATTGGCAAAGACTTTCGGGGTCCCTGCTCGTGCTTCAGGTTTAGGGCTTAGGGTTTAGGTTTAGCGAGGCACGCTGACAACATTTGGTTCAGAATGACAGTGCCATGAATAGAAACCATAAACCCTAAACCCTAAACCGGTTTTCTGCGTGGTGCCCGTCTGCATGCCATGCATGGGCTGAGCCCTGGTATGAAGCCTCTGCTGCAAGGGTGCTGAGTCCTGGCATGAAGCAGTTTCCAGGCTCAAAAGGGTTCAGGGTTTAGGGTAGGAAGGTCAGCCTGGCAAGCCCTATTTGTTTAAGAACGCCCCCTTAAAAAATTTGAATGCCAAGGATACCCATATTGCCCTTGTAAGGAGGTACAGTTTAAACATTTTGGAGGTTCTTAAGCAACGCGTAGTCAAGATGTCGCATGCGGCAGGAGCCTTCACCGGCGCATTGGGCGTTCCCTTGCTTTTCCTGCATGGATCTCGGGTGTGAAAAGGCGTCCTGTTGTTTTAGGGTTCTTAGGGAGGGGGGATCAAGGGGGGTAGGTACTTAGGGAGCCTTGGGGAGTAGTGGGGCCCTAAACCCTAAACCCTAAACCCTAAACCCTAAACCTTAAACCCTAAACCCTAAACCCTAAACCCTAAACCCTCCCTTAAGAACCCTGTAAGGTTGGGGGCTTCAGAGTCATGCTTGGAAGGGCACTTTTTGACAACGTAAGTCTGCTTGCTTGGTAGCCCAGTGGTACCCTTGTTTCGGGTTGAGGCTTCCCTTATACCGTAACCCACACCCAAAAAAGGGTGCCTCATTATTGTATATGGTTGCTGGGCTACCAAGCTTAGTCTCAGTATCCCCTAGAAACCCTCGTAATCCCCATGACCCACGTTAACGAACCCTACCTGAGAAGTCAAAAGCGCTTCTAAGCGCCACCTGCTTGCACAGTAGCCCTCCCTCCACCCCTAAACAGGTGATTCAACGGGTCGCAGGCGAGTTTGTCCCAGATTTCCTGCTTAAACCCTCAACCCTAGAGTTTTTCCGTTCTGGGATTGAGATTCCTGATTGAATAGGGACCATAAACCCTAAACCCTAGACCCTAGACCCTAGACTCTAGACCCTAGACCCTAAACCTAAACCCTAAACCCTAAACCAAACTGGGCAAGCCAGCAGTATCGTCCACACCTTCGCCTTTATCTGCAGATCTTTGTCGGTTTTTGTGCGTCGTGTGGAGCTATGGCGACTCCCGCTGTGATGGCGCCAAACGACCTGGAGAACCCCGTGACAGCCCCACCGTAAACCTAAACTAAGCCCCAGACCCAAGCCCTAATTCCACCCAACAAATCTGCAGGACCTAGGGGCCCTAAACCTCTAAGCCCTAAACCCACTAGGAGAGGTTGAAGGGAGGGGGGGGGGGGGTAAACAGCGGCTAAACGCCTCAAACGCTGAAGCCCTCTCAAGCCTGCCAAGATAGACTTGCCCACAAGACATCCCGAAACCCGAAACCCTATAAACCCTCAAACCCCATAAGCCCTGTAAACCCTAAAACCCTTCTAAACCCCATAAACCCTAAACGCTGAACAGAAATTTCGTTTCGGTTACGACAATAAGGAGCCTCTACACCCCCCCCCCCCCTATACCAAGGACCCCAAGAAGGTACTAAAACCCTAAACCCTGAGCCTTTCAAACCTTTCGGAAACCGAAACCCTAAACCCTAAACCCTAAACCCTAAACCCTAAACCCTATTTGGGGGGGGATTCGGAACGACCTTTGTCACGGAGTGCTCTCAGGATCTGGGCCATCCTGGAGAGACGGAAGCCGGAAGGCGCCTCTTCGCAACGGGCTTCTTTTTTGAGTTTGGGGTTTGGGGTTTAGAAGGTTTAGAAGGCTTAGAAGGCTTAGAAGGTTTAGAAGGTTTAGAAGGTTTAGAAGGCTTAGAAGGTTTAGAAGGTTTAGAAGGTTTAGAAGGTTTAGAAGGTTTAGAAGGTTTAGAAGGTTTAGAAGGCTTAGAAGGTTTAGAAGGTTTAGAAGGTTTAAAAGGCTTAGAAGGTTTAGAAGGTTTAGGGTTTAGGGCTTGGGTTTTTTTGAGCCCTTGATCTGCCCCAAAAAATTAGCAACAATATTGATCCCTGTCTTGCCCTTATGATTATCAGGTAGCATTGCGTTTCTCAAGTAAATAGTAGTTGGAGATTATGCGAGTTGAATCAGGTTCCCTCCTGGGGGGGGGGGTCCTTTATACAAGGTGCCTTCGTGTATAGGGACCTACAAAGGAAGGCGAACTTAGAGAACTACACACTTGGCTTACATGCCATAGGGAGCCTTTAACAGGATCGTACTCTCAACCCTAAGCCCTAAAGCCTAAACCCTAAACCCTGAACATGCAGAGGTATTGGGCTCTCTGGCACTCTCTGCGTTCTTGATATGTTTGGGTTTTAGGCATCAGGGCAGTTCCGGTCATGGTGTGAGTCTAGATGAGCTTCATGGGTACTTCGAGAACGCCAAGTAGTAGTGTACTTATAGCCTGCCTCGAACACTTCGGGGGCTTGCACGCACAGCTATCGTCGGAGGTAGAATACGTACCTTGAACCTGGAAGTACCCTAAGCCCTAAACCCTCAACCCTAAACCCTAAACCCCAGACCCTGAACCACAACCCCCCACACCTTGCAAAATATGTAGGAATCCCTTAATCTGACATTAAGGAAAGCGGAGTTTAGCCCACTTTCACGTGAGCCCCAGTTAGGGTTCAGGGTTTACGGTTTAGGGTATAGGGTTTAGGGTTTAGGGTTTAGGTGTTAGGGTTTAGGGTTTAGGGGACTCACGAACAACATGATGAACAAGCCGCTAAGCCGCAGCAAGTATGTCTTTTCACAGGGAGGAAAAAGAGCGAATACAAGGAACACCACTGTTCTCCAGTAAGTAGCAAGAAGAAAAGACAACAAAGATGGCCCTGGTAAGAGCAAGAAGAGAGAACTGCAGATGTCGGTTGCCAATGCAAGTTTCACTGTGTGCACGGCTAGGTCTACGTGTTCCCTGACACTTGCCCAGGTGGTGGAAGGGCTATTAGAGCTGAGAATCCCCAGAAGTAACCCTCTACTTGACGGATACTCGGGAAGAATTGTTTTCTTTTTGGGTACTGTAATTCCTAAGAAAAAGGCTAGAATTGAATCTTTAGGGCACTGTAATTCCTAAGAAAACGCTAACAGTATCATTTTTGCTAGGGTTCCAAGTTCAAGATAGCTGCTGGGCCTCTGTAAACACGCTCCTGGGGAGTGATGGGCCACTCCAGGTGGTGCTTTTGGCAAGATGAGAGCCAGTGAGTGAGCAGCATTCCGAAACCCTAAGCCCTATACCCGAAATCTTGGGTTTTAAGGCAAGAGAGCGAACGACTCGCGGCTTATCATGCAAGTAAGGCGCTCTGATTCGACCCGTGGTAGAGGCGCCGAGCCGCTCAGCCATAAACCCCAGATCCGCTTTCGACAAGAGGACGCATGTTTGCAACCTGACGATGAACGTCAGGTTCCAGCCGACCTTAAGCATGGTAAATGCATTGCGCGCCCTCCTCCAAGAGGAAGGCTGGGCGGAGTCACTTGACCCAAACACTTTCCTTTAAGCTCAAAATATCCGAAAAAGCCATGTAGCATAAGGCCTTTGCATTTGAGCCCCCAAAAAAAGCCCTTAAGCAAGAGTCCTAGGAGCCTAAGGGGGGTTGTGAGACTTCAGCTGGAGCTTGAGATCTCGGGACTCTGCTGCTGCTGCCGCCAGCTTGGCCTGGTATGTACCTGGCTTGAGCTGCTCTGCAGAGCACCAGTTTTCTACTAATTGCTTAAGGAACCCCGAAAAAAATGGAAAATATTCTTCCTTATTAAGGGTAATCTAGGGATTATTACTTTTTAAATTCTTTTGGGGTTCTTAAGCAAATAGTAGTTTTGGGTCGCCACCGCCCATTGAACGATTAGGCCCTCAATCTCCATGTGGGGGTTTCCGAAAATCGGGGTACCGTTTTGGGGGGGCCCCTTGAAGAGGATTCTGTTCTATTTGGGGTATAAAAGGGGTAACCCTAAACCCTAAACTGCCCCGATTTTGGGAAATACCCATGTGGCCAGGCTGCTGGAGAAAAGCGCTGCCGATTTTGTTGCTCTTGTCATCGTCGTAATTTGAGGCCTTGTTTGGCTGCAGGGCGCCCTTCTTCGGTGAATGAAAGGTTCATGGCTGCCCGAAACCCTAAATCCTAAACCCTAAACTACAGGCTCGTAAGCCCTAAACATCCCTAAGCCCTTGGCACCAAGCCCTAAACCCTAAACCCTACACCCGAAGCACTTGGCCCATGAAGCGTAGGGAGCTCAGGGTTTTTAGGGCTTTACTTGCACTGGCGCCAGGGTGTCAGTTCAGCGGGTGGGTTCTACGAATCCTAAAACCAGGAACCCCGCGCGTCTGGAGGATCTAGGCAAGATGTTGGCTAGTTCCGAACCTCAAATACGAGATAAGGCAGGATGCTCCGTAGTACCCTATTCCCGAAACCCTAACCCCTAAACCGCAGGGTTTGGGGTTAGGATCCCGTGTAAACTTTAAGCCAGAACAAGAGTCACCCACTTCTACCTACAAAGGTTCGTGGGGGATGCGTGCAAGATTTTCGCCTTAAGGCCCCGTGCGAAACACACACAGATTGCGCAAACCCTGAACCCTCCTGACTGCGCGAGAAGTTGAAGGCACTTAGATGCTTTCTTAGTAGCTCAGTAGAAAAACCCTTCAACCTTTCTTTCGAGGGGACATACAATCCCACCCTAATTGCGAGGTTAACCTTTGTTGGGGCCAGGGTACTCAGCAACCAGGAACCCAAAACCCTACACCCGAAACCCTAAATCCTAAATCTTAAACCCTAACCCTAAACCCCTAACCCTAAACCCTAAACCCTAAACCCTAAACCCTCTAAACCCTAAACCCTAAACCCTAAACCCTAAACCGCGGCCGCTGGGCACTCAAGCTCGCTGGCTTTTGTGGGCTGGAGGGCGCTCCGTCCTCGCTGACTCGCCTGGCGCCAGGGGGGTGAGCAGGCCTGCCTGGGTTTAGGGTTTAGGGTTTAGGGTTTGGGGTGTAGGGTTTACTTGGAGGTTCAAGGTACTTAGTAACCTATTGTAACTGTACTTATCGGGTTTAGGGTTTAGGGTGTTGGGATACTTGTACTTGAAACCATATTAGTCATTTAAGGGGCTTTTAAGTGGGTCATAAGTATTGTTATGATTGGTTACTATGTACCATGAACCTTCAAGTAGGGTTTAGGGTCTAGGGTTGCTACGAAACTGAAACTTAGGAGCTGGGTAGTTCGCCTGTAACCTTTTTGGTAACATACAATCCTAACCCTAAACCCTAAACCCCAAACCCTAAACAAGGTTTACCTTGTTGGCGGCTAGGGTAATCAGCCCCAAACAGGAAATCTTGGGAAATGCCTGGTGGTTCCCGGCTCCGTGGAAGCTGCCGGTGTCAATAGGGTTTAGGGTTTAGGGCTGTAGCTCTGTCCCGACAATCTCCCGTGTAGCACCTGACATCACCCACATGCTGTTCACAGGGGGTCATGGTCGAGCTAGCGGCACATACCTCACATACGTTATGATCATCTAGATTGCCAAAGGGCGGTTTAGGGTTAGGGTTTAGGATTTAGGGTTTAGGGTTTAGGGTTTCGGGTTTAGGGTTTAGGGTTTAGGGTTTAGGGTTTAGGGTTTAGGGTTTAGGGTTAGGGTTAGGGTTCGGGTCTGGAGAAACCAGAGATGAAGGTCTTGGGCTCGGCAGCTCATAGCCATTGGATCCAAATCCCCCAAAGCCTGAACATGACGCTTGAGAAACAGGGTTTAGGGTTTTGGGTTCAGGGTTTAGGGGGGCTTTGATAAAGGTCTCCTTTTCTTCCGCCCTACCCAGAGACTGCTGAAGTGCGGCTACGGCAAAGCAGACTTGACACCACCGGCCGGTTGTGGGGCTTGCGCTGCTTGGTTTTTGGCGACCGCCCGAGGCTGAGAGCCGCTGTCGCCACCACCCACACCCCCTTACCCAAAGGATCCATGTACCTGTACAGTATATACTTGAGCCCTAAAGCTACCATACAGGAACCCCGAAAAGGCCCAAGTATATACCATATAGGTACATGGATCCTTTGGGTTTGGCCAACCTGCTTCGTGCTTGGCAGATGACGGTGAGGCGATGCGCTAGGGCGCTCACCGGGGGGGTTGCGGGGCAGCGTAAGGGGGGGTCCGATTCCAGCCGCTCTCGCGTTGCTGGACACTCCCATGGGGAGGCCCCCTGTCTCACATGTGCATCCATGCCTTTAGCGAGTTTGTGGCGCACATGTTTTAGTGCACCACCCCGCCCTGTTTGAGAACTCGTGCTCTGCTTGGAGGTTCATGGTACGCATGAACCCAATTAGACCTGTACTTATCGCCCAATTAAAACCATGTTGGGGTACTTATAATATAAGCGGGTTAAAAGTGCCGTGTTAATGGGGTTAATAAGTACCGCGAACCTCCAAGTAGGGCAGCTTAGGGAGCCTTCGGGGGGAACCTTGGGTTCCATACACCCCTTGAACCCCCCTCCCTAACCCTAGACCCTAAACCCTAAACCCTAAACCCTAAACCCTAAACCCTAAACCGTCATGGTAGCTCTTCCGGGGCTTGAGCTCTGGCAGCTGGCACTCGGCGTGCCATCTCCCAACCGCGTTGCTGTGCAACCGGAGCGCGTGGTGCTCTGGTTTTAGTGGGTGCTTGGCATGAGAGAGGGTTTAGGGTTTGGGGTTTGGGGTTTAGAGTACTTGAGGCTGACTCGACTGCTTCTCGCGTTCTCTCTGGTTGCCGGTTTGCTGGTTGTTAGAAGTCCTCAGTGAGCCTCAGTACGATGAGCTGCTTCACCCCCCTGGTTCTTAGTAGGGAATGAGGGAGTTAGGGGCCCTATATATACCCTTTAAGGGATTCCATGGGGTACCTCATTCCCTCATTCCCTTCTAAGAAAGGTTGGCGGAAATAACCTCGATTTTCGTGCATAATTGCTTGCTTCTTTGCATCTCAGGCAGGAGCCTCCGCAGTCCTTGGAGGAAAAAATGGCCCTAAACCCTAAAACCTCTGCAAAGGCCGACGTCCATCCCTCCGCCTCAAGAGCCTAAACCTCCCCCTCCCAGGGAGTCGGATTGCGAATTTACCAAGTAGGGCTTATAAGAATAACCTCGAGCAGGATCCCTTTTTGGGTACTCTTACTAACTTCATGTTTCGTGCCTACTTACTGAGTCCCGGGGGGTTCTTTAGTAATTAGCAGCGCAGTGTCCCTTTGAGGCATTTTGTACCTTCATTTGTTGGTACCTACGTACTGATTCCCCCCGATCCCTAAACCCTAAACCCTAAACCCTAGACAAGTACACCCTCTCCTGTATAGGATGGGTGCCAACCTTTGCTCGACGAGCCTTCAGCAAGGCGTGTCGGGCAGACTTCCTCGCGGATTCCAAATCCTACTTTGTGTGTTTGGCATGAGAACAACCCCTTTGGACCCTAAACCCTAAACCCTAGAAACCCTAAACCCTAGTTAAAAGGATCCCCAGGTAACATGCAGAAATGCAGGCGTTGTTTTTGTTTTTGGGGGGTCTGGGTGCGCTGATCGTGCTGACCTTGGAAGGATCAGTTGGTGAGGATGGGTACCACGATAAAAGCTGGAACATGACCAAAGAGCCCAATACCGTGCCAATACCCCTTAATGAAGGAATATTCCTTAAATCATATCAGGGATCCCTTTCTGATTTAAGGTATATTCCTTAATTAAGGAGTGTTGGGCTCTTTGGGTGACCCTCCGTAAAAAGAGGCCCGCCGGGAAGAATAGTTTTGGGCTCGGGTTGGGGGCCTCTGCTGTAGCCTTAGGAGAAACCACCCCTCTTCCGCAAGCTTGTAACCTAGGTGGTGGGCGATAATATGTTAGTAAATGTTTAGTTTTTTTCTAGTATGTTTGTCTATTTTTATTGGTATTGTACTGCTATTTTTCGTAACATTTTGTTATGTTGCTGCCAGGTGCTTTTTCCAGCTGTACAGCATGCACGACCATCGACGCTGCAGATTGGATCTTCTGCCTGGATACACATGGGCAGGTCCGACTCGGTAGCAAGGATGAACTGTGAGCTGCAGTACCTAACTGGTGTTGTCCCAATAAGAGAGAAATAATTGCCTTAGAACTAAGGAATAGGTCATAATTTCTATCATACCATTATGTTTATAGAGATCCTTAATGTGGTTTTAGGCAACTTCCTTCATGAAGGGGTACTGGGCTGCGCCTGCTGATGAACAACCGCTTGCAAGGCCATAGTCTCGCGCTCGCGCGGCATGTGATTTCTAGACTTCCAGGGACCTAATGGTTTGGTTACTAGATTTGGAACCCTTATGTAAGGACTTAAGGACACAATCAATGAGGCCCCAGGGAGTATAGGTTAACATCGTGCCTGTTTGCCCGTTGCCTTGAATGTCTAGGCCACTAAACCCTAAACCCTAAACCCTAAATCTGACTCGGTTCCGGTTTGAAACAAGTCCATGGCAAAGGGGGCCCGATGTCCCCCTGGTTCTTTATGGGGAATGGAGGAATTAGGTACCCTACATCATCGTTTAAGGGGTGCATATAGGGGGATATAGGGTACCTCATTCCCTCATTCCCTACTGAGAACCAGCAAGATGTTACATCAAGCTCACAGCACAGTTTTCGATTAAGAAACCCTGCGGACAGAAAATCATGGGCTTAGGGCGTTTAGGGTGCGGGCACTTTTGACTGTTCCGCTGCAGAAATTACCGCAGTAGTTGATGAAGGCCAGTTGCGTGAGTTCATGCTATATTGAAAAAATGCAGAGAGCGAGACCTCTCAACTCAAGACGATATGCACCCGTTCCCACACGCTCCCCCCCCCCCCCCCCCCCCCCCCCCCCCACCCCCCCGCGCCCCCACGCACCCACACCGCACCCACACAGACACACGGAGAGACAGAGACAGAGAGAGAGAGACTCACACACACACACACACACACACACACACACACACACACACACACACACACGCTGTGTCTGAGAGTTTCAAGAGTGGAATTTGAAGCGACGATTCTTACCTTGGTAGCCCAGTGGTGCCCTTTTCACTTTTGTTGGTTCAAGGTTCCCTCATCAAGCAACCCTAAGCAATCAACCCTAACCCCCAAGCAGGGGCGCCCCTAAACCCTAAACCCTAAACCCCTGATTATGACATATGGTTACTGGGCTACCAAGTTACAAGCCTCTCTGGCAAGCCTGCCCCCCACATCCGTGAGGCCGATACCAAGCGGCTCAGAAAAGCTAAGGACTTGGTTTAGTTTTTTGGATTTGGGGTTTAGGGTTTAGGGTATAGGGTTTAATAGAGTTTTGGGTTTAGGCTCAAGCCTTTTTTTTGTTTGGGCTTTGAGGACAAGAGTCTGGGCTCAAAAGGGTGTTTAGGGTTTAGGGTTTAGGGTTTAGGCATTGTTATGGCAAGGGGCGATGGGCTTTGACAAGTGTTGGCTCCTCGGGGAGCATTTACCATGCGAGTGCGTTGCAGGGAACGCCCAGAAAGCATGTCTGAGGTGCGAATCCGAAGAACGGTTTAGGGTTCGAGTTTAGGGTTTAGGGTTTAAGGTTTGGGTTTAGGGTTTAGGGCAGAATCTGCGAATGTTGATGGTAGAGTGGCTGATCTGAGCTTTGCAGGACAAGTTCGCCAAAGAGACTCTGGAGCTGGACCCTACCAGGCCCCGGCAGTCATGTATGTCTACACATACATACATATATACACACATATATATATATATGTACATACATAAATATTTGTTTGTCCATTTATGTTTGTTTTATTTACCTAGGGGCTGGGTACAGTAGTTAATTTGAAACCTTTTCGGATATATGTATATATGCATGTGTATATATATATAACCTTATTGCACAAACTGGTTACCTTTTTGGGGGTTAGGGTTTTCAGCCCTTAAGTCTAGGTTTTGAAGGTGGTACTAGTATACTATAACAGAACTATGACAACAACTACAATTATAGCTATAAATTATGAATGCATATATATATATATACATATATCTTATATATACATACGTATGTATGTATGCATGCATGTATGGATGTATGTATGGATGTATGTATGTATGGATAACATATTACCCACCACAGGGGCGGGGGTGGGGGGCAGGAATCTAACTGAAAACATGGAAGAGGGGGGAGGTGGGGGGGGAGGGGAAGGAGAGGGGGGGGGGGGGGGGAGTTCCCGCACCAAAAATGTATATGTAATATATCTACATATATATATATACATAAATATGGAGGGGCGGGTAGCATATATATATATATATAACTATATTTATTTATTTATTATTTTATTTATTATTTTATTAATTATTTTAATTTATTTCTCTATTTATTTACTTATTTCTTGTATAGACATAGATATGGGGTGGGGGGGTGGGGCGGGCGGGGCGGGGGGCGTGTTGAATCCAGATTCAACTGGGGGCTGATGGGGCGCAAGCCACCCCTCCCATCCCATGCCTGGGAACTTGTAACGAAACCCCTACCCCCCCCCCCCAAAAAAAAAAAAAAAAAAAAAAAACATACATATATATATATATATATGTAAATATATATATATGTATATATATACATATATTATAATAATAAGAAGAAGAAAGAAAGAAAAGAGGGAACATCCCTTGAATAGGTTTAGGGCTCAGGGTTGCAAAAGGGTTTAGGCTTTAGGGCCTTAAAGGATCCCAATGAAAAGCTCAAGGCCTATTCCTTAATTAACAGCGGTTTCAGGGCTTAAGGATCCCTGTGTGGGTGGCTGTCAAAGGGTTTAGGGTTCAGGGATACCCTAAATATTAGGCACAGTATGATAATAGGGATCCAAAAAGGGACCATCGTCTTGACAACCGCTCATTGGCAGTTTCAAGGTCTTCTCCCGTCATGAAGAGCCACCAAAGGGCTGTTGCATGTTGACCCCCCCAAAAAATGCCCCGGGCCATGGATGGGTCCCCTGAACCCTGAACCCTAAACCCCTCAAGCAAGGGGTAGGGTTTAGGGTTGAGGGTTTAGGGTTTAGGCGTTATATGGTTTATAGGGCGTGAGCCCCAGGTTATTACTAGGGTTTCATTGGGGCTTATCAGGTTTAGGGTTTACGGTTCAGGGCCTGCCTAGACCTCTTTATGTTGCGTCATGCAGGACATGTTCCTTAAATTAAAGGATTTCGGTGCATATATGTAGGGTTTTGGGTTTAGGGTTTAGGGTTTAGGGTTTTGGGTTCATTCAAAGTTTGAGGTTGCTCTAGTGGCCCTGGACCCTCTTGCCAACACAGCTCTCCTGTGTCCTCTGCTCAGGTTAGAAACTTTGACCATGGACTTGTTCAAGGCGCGGGACCCAGCAAGGGTACAAGGGCGTGGTCGTCCTAAACCCTAAACCCTAAACCCTAAACCCTAAACCCTAAACCCTAAACCCCCTTTGGGGGGAGAAGAAGCCCCGCCAAGCCTGGATTTCCACACGTGACTTCGAGTGGCAGGGATGAGGCTAGTCGGGTGGGCCCTCCAACTTGGTTTAGGGTTTAGGGTTTATAGGGTTTAGGGTTCAAGATTCAGGGTTTAGGGTGCTCCCTTTTGCCCTTTTTTGGGTTCCAGGTTTCCTTATGAAGTAGTCATGCCCTAAACTCTTATTGTGATGTTGTTACTGGGCTACCAAGCTGTACCCCTTCATACCCCGATGTTGATCGGACCCTTAAGATGATGTAATGCATGTATTGAAACGCTCGCCCAAATACGAACAGTTCTTCAAAAAAGCTTTACTACCCCCGATTGTAATCCCCATGATTAAGGACGGCGAATATAAGGGGGACCATCGATGTAATGTATATTCCTTGTTTAAGGAGTATTGGGCTTTTTGGCTTTGGCAGGTGTGAGATGTGCAGCACCCTTACAACCTTGTTTTTGGAAAATAAAAACCCTTTCAAACCTTTGTGGTTCTTTACTGTAACTTTAGATGCTTAGCCTTTTTGGGTTTATTGGATTTCTTAATAAGGCAGCTAAAAATTTAATTTATAGCCACCCGCCTAAGTGCACCAAGCCCTAAACCCTAAACCCTAAACCCTGTTTTTGCAGCGCCACCCTTTGCCAGGCACATGACTTGAATGGGGATGGATATCTCCAGGACAGCACGGGCTTTAGGGCTTTTGGGTTTTGGGTGCAGGCGTGCACAGGCGTGCACATGTGTGTGTGTGTGTGTGTGTGTGTCTGTGTGTCTGTGTGTCTGTGTGTCTGTGTGTCTGTGTGTCTGTGTGTCTGTGTGTCTGTGTGTCTGTGTGTGTCTGTGTGTGTGTGTGTGTGCGTGTCTGTCTCCGCGAGGGAGGCGGGCAGGGCAGTCGCAAGTTTCTCCCTGGCCGGTATGTGCAGAATGGGCCGGCAACCCACACATCTAACCCCAAGAGCCCTCTATACCCCTTAATTCAGGAACATGCCTTAGTTTATACAGGGATCCCTAATATGGCTTAAGGTATGTTGCAAGGTATATTCCTGAAGCGGTCTTGGGCTCATCGGGAACATTCTCAAGTTCTGTTGTTGCTGACCAGCAGTTCGAAAGCTGTTTTTGGGGGGACTCCGGCGAAACCTGACGTAGGTTCATGGGTACTTATATAACCCCAATTAGAAGGTTAAGGGTTTCGGGTTTAGGGTTTAAACCCCAATGGAAAGTAGATACCTATGACCTACTTAGAGGGCAATAAGTACCCTTAACCTTCAAGTAGAGCCCTGCCGGATTGTTATCTTGTATCTTTGAGGGTTTAGGGTTTAGGGTTTAGGGTTTAGGGTTTAGGGTTTAGGGTTTAGGGTTTAGGGTTTAGGGTTTAGGGTTTAGGGTTTAGGGTAGCCCTATGCAGCGAAAGCCTGGAGTTGCACTTCATTGGGAATCCCCAAGCATCAGTCACAGCCGGACTTCATCCCAACTTGGTGTCTATAGACCCTAAACCCTAAACCCTAAACCCTAAACCCTAAACCCTAAACCCTAAACCCTAAACCCTAAACCCTAAACCCAGACCTCAATCATGGGGCTCTAAAACTTGGACTCTTAAGGTGGCATTCTACCTTGGACTCTTAAGGTGGTAGCCTTGGGTTTTGAGGACCCTGTTTGTAGATTCCTAGGGGTTTAGGGTTTGGCCGTATTAGGAGTCTGTTGAGGGGCACCTTTCGGGATGCAGCCTGAGGGGTACGAGACTTATACTTTGAAAGCTGTACTTGCCTGTTTTTTATGGTTACTAGAAATTCAGTATGAACATTACCCGAAGAGAAGGAGCTAGAACCCCTTGAGGCGGCCCAGAAGCATGAAGTAGCTACAGGGTCCCTTGCTATGGGATCTTGGCTTCGTGAACCTTTTTCTCTTACCCTTGCCCGAAACCCTGAACCCTGGACCCTGCACCCTTTGTACTTTACCCATCGAGAGGAGATGGAGCTCATTACGCTCAATGAGCGCATTGCCATGCTCCATCATGGAAAGGGTGCATTCGCGCCCCGGACCCTTGAAGAGGGCTTCGGTTTAGGGTTTAGGGTTTAGGGTTTAGGGTTTAGGGTTTAGGGTTTAGGGTTTAGGGTTTAGGGTTTAGGGGTTCAGGGCTTTGACCTTACTTGCAGGTTCATGGGCACTTAGCACCCCCAATTGTAAGTTTGCTTTTAAACTACTTCGGCGACTTGTCCTTACTATAAGGGAGTCCTACAATTTTGGTGTTATTATTCGTTGTTTCGAGTCTAGGGTTTAGGGTTTAGGGTTTTAGGGTTCAGGGTGGGCCCCCAATTCCCCCATATAATTGGGCCAAAAGTCCGCGCATGGCGTGTGGCCAAGGAGCTTCAGGAGGTCCGAGACACGACGCTTGGCATGGGTTCATGGGTTCCCCCCTACGACCCCCTCTCTGTGCTGGTTTAGGGTTTAGGGTTTAGGGTTTAGGGTTTAGGGTTTAGGGTTTAGGGTTCCCCCCCCCCCCCCCCCTTGCCCCAGGTTACTCCCACAAGTCAGGCGATTTCGGGATCATTAAGCCTCATAAGGCTATCTAAGGGGTAACCTAGGGGGGGGTCGTAGTATGAGGGGTTCGAGTTTGCTCCTTTGAACCCTGACGCTCCGGCTTTTTGCAATCCTCTGCGTCGAAATAAACACCTCAGAGAGCGAATCAAGACTAAAGCTTAACAAGTTCTGCTATATAAAGTCCTAAAGCACCTTGAATCATGAGGTGTAAGGTATCCGAGATTCAGGATCCCACACATTGAAGGAACACACTTTCGTGTTTCGTGCTTGGGGTTTAGGGGGGTTGTAGTCCTTGCGAGGTCCGGCGTCCCCACGCCCTGGAACTGCATGACAAGTTGTTGAGGTAGAAGCTTACAGGGCACCCTGTACCTATATCACCGTACTTGGGCCTTCGTATATACATACATACATACATATATACAAATATACATATTTCTATATCTTTATTAGTATATATATATATGTATATATATATATAGACACAGACAGACAGACAGACAGACAGACACACACACACACACACACCCACACACCCACACACCCACACACCCACACACCCACACACCCACACACCCACACACCCACACACCCACACACCCACACACCCACACACCCACACACCCACACACCCACACACCCACACACCCACACACCCACACACCCACACACCCACACACCCACACACCCACACACCCACACACCCACACACCCACACCCCCACACGCCCACACGCCCACACGCCCACACACCCACACACCCACACACCTACACACCCACACACGCACACACCCACACACCCACACACCCACACCCCCAACCCTCACACCCCCCCCCCCCCCCCCCCCACCACACCACAGCAGCACACAAACACACACACAGACACACACACACACACACACACACACACAACACAGACACAGACACAGACACAGACACAGACACAGACACAGACACAGACACAGACACAGACACAGACACAGACACAGACACAGACACAGACACAGACACAGACACAGACACAGACACAGACACAGACACAGACACCGACACAGACACAGACACACACACACACACACACACACACACACACACACCCCCCACCCCCCCCCCCCCACCACCCGCACCCCCCCCCCCCCCCACACACCCCCCCCCACCCCGCACACCCCCCCCCCACCCCCCCCCCCCCCCCCCCCCCCCCCCCCCCCCCCCCCCCCCCCCACCACACACCACACACAACACACACACACAGAGACACACAGGACAGACAGACACAGACACAGACAACACAGCACAGACACAGACACAGACACAGACACACAGACACAGACACAGACACACACAGACACCACAGACACAGACACAGACACAGACACAGACCAGACAGACACAGACACAGGACACACACACACACACAGACACACACACACACACACACACACACACCACTTCATCACTCACTCACTCACTCACTCACTCCACTCACTCACCTCACACACAGAAAAACCTCACCACACAACACTGCACACACTCACCACACACACACACGCACACACGCACACACGCACACACGCACACACACGCACACAACAACGCACACACACACACGACACACGCACACACGCACAAAACACGCACACACACGCACACACGCACACACGCACACACGCACACACAACACGCACACACGCACACACCACACACGCACACACGCACACACGCACACACGCACACACGCACACACGCACACACCCACACACGCACACCACGCACACACGCACACACGCACACACGCACACACGCACACACGCACACACGCACACACGCACACACGCACACACAGCACACACGCACACACAACGCACACACGCCACACGCCACACACGCCACACACGCACACACACACACGCCACTCAACGCGCAGCGCACACGCGCACACCGACGCCACACGCGCACACACCGCAACACACGCGCACACGCGCACACGCCACACGCGCACACGCACACGCGCACACGGCACACGAGCACACGCGCACGCACACACTGCGCACACGCACACACACCCACACACGCAGACACACACACCACACACACCACACACACACCACACCCACACCCACACCACACCCACACCCACACCACACCCACACACCCAACCCCCACACCACCACACCCACACCACACCACCCCCACACACACACACACACACACACCACACACACACACGATTATTAATTAAATTGATCAGGGCGCCTCGGCGTGTTTGGGAACATGGTTTTTGGCTCAGATTGAACCAACATCCCTGCAAAAGAGACATCCCAACTCGTAGATCCGACGCAAACCCCATGCAAACTCTTTCCCAAGACTTACTACCCTATAAAATCCTTGAGTTCTATTTGCTCTATACGCTGGTTAAACGTTCAGCCCGAAACCGCACACCTAAAACCCCACCTTTCTGCGCAGAACCCTCGACCCTGAATCGTGCCCCACACATCCATAAACCCCAAGCCTTGAATCTTGCCCAAGTATCCCGAAAACCTATAGTAGGAGCCAAAAAGTTGGAAATCAATAGCCTCAATCCCCAAGAGTGAAGTAGAGCGAGTCAGCGCTATTTGTCCTTAAAAAGCTTTCCAACTTTTGGGTCTTACTGTAAACCCAAACCCTAAACCCCAAACCCTAAACCTAAACCTAAACCCCAAACCCTAAACCCTAAACCTCAAAGCCTCCGAGATACTCGCGCCTCTTCCGGACGAAGTTGGACCTCAGGGCCGGCCCGTGCCCTTCGAAATTCGTAGGCCGGGCTTGGGTTGTTTAGGGTTTCAGGGTTCAGGGTTTAGGGTTTAGGGTTTAGGGCGACAGTACACGCCAGAAAGTTGGAACATGGTTTAGGGCTGATTTGAGCTGAGATTCCCTTTGGTATACCTGGGTTTTAGGATTTGGGGTTTCGGGTTTAGGGTTGCAAAAGGGTTGAGGCTTAGAGTCAGGTTTTTTGGCGTGTATTTTGGGTTTCGGAATGCTTTTTCGGCTTTCGCCGACAACTTGCAGCATGAGTCCGGAGACCAGGCAGGCAGAGAGAGTTTAGGGTTTCGGGTTTAGGGTTTAGGGTTTATCTGTGTAGGGTTTAGGGTTTAGATATCATGCAGGACCCCCTCAATACACGTAAGGTTTCGGGTTTTGTCCGGGGTTTGGGCTGTTGTTTGGGGACGAGTAAACGTACTAAACTGCAAAGATACATGCTGTTCATCAGAAGCTCGCCGGCAGATACGCCGCGGCGTGTTGGAAAGAACTCGATCAGGATCCGGAAGCACAGGACATGGGTCAGGGTTTTAGGGCATTTGCGGGCTAATCGTCTGTCGGTAGTTGCAGGTACATGGTCCTTAATTGGGGAACCCTTGCATACTCCTTATATAAGCCCTGGGAAACCCCAAGGCCCCTTCTTAAGAACCTTTTAAGGGACCATGCAGCTACCTAAGAGAGGGATATAGGGCGTGCGGCGTACGCTTGACGTGTTTCGAGTTCCCAACTTGCTTTAAGTCCGCCGCAAGTCTTAGGACGCCCCGGCCCCCTCCCCCCCCCCCCCCTCCTCTCCCCCTCTCTCAGACTCCCCCTCCCTCCCAAACAAACCTTCAATTCCTTAAACAAAGCTTGGAAACCCTGAGCCCCAAAACCCTATAACCCGGATCTCTAAACCCACCATGAACCCACGAAGAGCAGAGTAAACCGCCATCAACCACAGTGGGGGGATGGGGGGGGGGGGGGGGGGGGGGGGTGGGGGGGGGGGGGTGGGGGGGGGGGGGGGGGGGGGGGTCCGTGTCCGTGAATGCTGGCGCATACATACCCTAAACCCTAATAAACCCTAAACCCTCTATATATTATATGTATGTATATGTATAATCAGTACTTATTGTTTTGTTTTATGGATTGGCTTGTTTGTTTTTTGCTATGTGTTTGTATTTATGTATTTATTGGTTTCGTTTGTTTTCTCTCTCCTCAAGTATTTAATGATTCTCTCCTCAACAGCTTGAGGAGAGGTGACTTGGGACATGTGATGTTCCCAAACGCCCCTAAAACCGTTTGATTGAGGGACCATAACATACATATATATGGGGATCCTGAATATATTATGTAAGGTATATTCATATCCTAGTTAAGGGGTATCGGGCTCTTTTTTTGTTTTCTTTTGGGTTTTTAAGCGGATACGTATTCTGTAACCTCATCTTTTCCGTTTAGGGTTCATCGGTTTTTTTAGGATTAAGGGCTTAGGTAGGGACATTTGTGCTTCATATGGGTTACGGGCCCTCCGATATACCTACCGGTATGCCTGTACGCCCTAAACCACATTTCTTTCTGGGGTATTCGCATGGCAGCAGGAGATGATCTTGGAGCAGTTTGTTGCGAGGACAACTCGAAGCCTCAAAGCACTTACTGCAGATATGTATATAATGTATACGTTATATATATATTTAAACTCATTTTCCTTTCTTAAAAAATGTGTATACGTGTGCGTGTATACAGTTGAGTGCGGTCCAGATTGAGTTTAATACGTCTATATACATATATTATATATATCATATGTATATAGTTGCTAGGCTGCCT
Source organism: Symbiodinium natans (assembly GCA_905221605.1). Lineage (NCBI taxonomy): Eukaryota > Dinophyceae > Suessiales > Symbiodiniaceae > Symbiodinium > Symbiodinium natans. The sequence goes on from CAJNDS010001469.1 coordinate 484,773, forward strand.
CCGAAGCCATGTTTGTAACTGGGAAGATAAAGGAAAGCCAAATTCACAGGCCTAGCCTAACCCTAAACCCTATTACAAGCCCCAAAGCCGAAGTTCTGCCACCAGGCCCTAACCCGAAACCCTAAACCCTAAACCCCAAAGCCGACGTTCTGCCAGCAGGCTTGGGCCGGCAGGAATCCATGGACCATCGTCCTCCGTCGTCGGCGTTCGGGCCTTTGAAGGTCTCCTTTGTTTGTGCCTTCTTGGGATGTTCCACTAAAACGAATAATTGCTAAACAGGGTTCATAATAATAGGGGGAGGGGGGTACTCAATCCCGATAGGGACTGCTAGAAAAAGGGGGAACATCCCAATCTCCGGGGTGTAGGATCTAGGGAATCGTCCTGCCTTTTCATTGCAGACTGCTGCCGGAAATGGCTCGGCCAGGTGCATTTGGCCGACAAGTCTCCTGACTGAGGACACGATGCCCCCGTCCGTGAAGAACTTCTTGTGGAGGCCATCCAAGGCTTTTCCTAGAGAGCCCGGGTTTTAGGGTTTAGGGTTTAGGGTTTAGGAAGGAATGTACCTCAAATCATATTCTGGATCCCTACGTGGTTAGGGTATATTTGAAATGCAAGGGGTATTGTGCTCTTGGGGGTCTAGGGTTTTAACATGTTGGTGCGTTCTCAGTTCAGTGACTACTCCTGCAGCCTTGCATGTGCTCGCGTTCTCAGTTTCATGCATCAAAAAGGTTTAGGAATTTGTTTGAGGCTTATGGCATGAAGGCTTCCGAAAATGGGTGTTCTACTCAGGGTACCGACTGACGGCGTGTCGAGCGACCTAGCTTTGTCCAGGGAATTGGCATGATAGGCAGGCAGTGACCAAAGACTACTTAGGCTGAGTGAAGTCATCATCGCACCTGCGGCCTAGGACCCCAGAGTAGGCCCTGAATTACCCCTTCGTTAGGTTTTAGGTTCCCCTTTCAGCCTCTTCAACGCAAAAAAAATGCGCCGAATTTGTACCTGTGTAACTCTTGGGTCTAGGGACCTACCATGACCTAGCCATGTTGAACGTGGAATTGCACCATGCAGCCCCAGCTTGATTCACATTGTGACAGATGCGTGTCATGATTCTGTAGCGTCCTCCGCTTTGTACCAATGGCCCAAGACCAGACCCGAAATCACCTGTCCCGGTGTAGGGTTTAGGGTTTAGGGTTTAGGGTTTAGGGCTTAGCTTTAACCCGACACCCTCGACTGCAAAGGTATGCCAAACGAAACTCCTAATGTTGATATTTTGTTTTCTAGAGAGGGGCGCCTCAACTGACGTGGTCACCGGCAAAATGTATGTATACATATATATATATATACGATATACATATATATATATATATATGATATATAGATATGTATGCATGTATGTATGCATGTATGCATGTATGCATGCATGCATGCATGCATGTATGCATGTATGCATGTATGCATGTATGCATGTATGCATGTATGCATGCATGCATGTATGTATGTATAATATACATTTATACACATATACATGTACACATATGTACATATATACACATATACATACATACATACATACATACATACATACATACATACATACATACATACATACATATGTTTGTATGTATATCTGTATATGTGTATGTATGTGTAGACATGACTGGCGGGGCCTGGCAGGGTCTAGCTCCAGAGTCTCTTTGGCGAATTTGTCCTGCAAAGCTCAGATCAGCCACTCTACCGTCACATGTTTTTGTGTATATATGTATTTGTATATATGTATATATGTAGATATGTAGATATGTAGATATGTATATATATATATATGTATATATGTATATATGTCTATATATATATGTATATATATATATATATGTATATATGTCTATATGTATATATGTCTATATGTATATATGTCTATATGTATATATGTATATATGTATATATGTATATATGTATATATGTATATATGTATATATGTATATATGTTTACATGTATATGTATATATATATATATACATATGTATATATGTACATAGGTATATATGTATATGTGTATATGCGTTGCGCCTGGGAACAGCATGAAGACACGCATATTGTGTGTGAGTGTGTGCGTGTGTCACCATGTGCCACCCGTGTGTGGCGGTTCAAGCAGCCCGCGGCTACCACAGGGCGTCTCACCTTTGGCATAGTTCCTTTAGGGTTTAGGGTTTGGGGTTTAGGGATAGTGGTACCCAGAGAGCGCAATGCCCCCTAATGACAGAATACTCCTTAATTTTATGTGGTCCTAAATCATAGAGTCCTTACTTAAGGGCTGTAATGACATACATGGTCTAAGCACCCGAGAGCGCTTCTGTTCGATGAAGGCCAAGGCCCCAGCCTCATTGGCGGATCTCTATACCTTAAACCCTAAACCCTAACCCCTAACCCTAAACCCTAAACCCTTACGAAAGTCAGCAATTAGGGCTTGCATTGCTACCAGCGCTGCGGCTCTACGGAGATGTTGGCATGGCCGGATTCACAACGCCGGCATTTGAGGATCCCGACGCCCTCGCTCAAGCAGTGACTTGCTAGGAGTTTAGGGTTAGGGTTTGGGGTTCAGGGTTGAGAGTTGAGGGTTTAGGGCTTCATAGCCCTCGGTACGAAGTAGACTTACTAAGTCAAAGGAGCCTCCAGCAAAGGACTCTGCCTAAAACTATGTGACTTTGACACAAGGTGTCTTCCTGACTAAGGGGTATTGGGCTGTCTGGGTTCTTCTGGGCTACCAGAGCAAATGTACCTGTTTCCCAAAAGTTCAAGTACCCCTCAAGATACTACAGAGTCTCGGAAGCCGCCTAAAAAAGGTAAGGAAGAATCATTTGCCCCCCTGACGCCAGAATCCCCCCTGAACCGTAGACCCTCACCCCTCTAAACTCCTAACCCCCCTAAAACCTTAAACTCCCAAACCCCATTTTGCATCTGGCCTGCTGTGACTCTGCCTCCTAAACCCCGTAAGCCCCTAAACCCCCCCCCCCTTTTTGCCACTGGACTGAAGGCAAGCCAGACACCCATGCACCATCGCACCATCCCTTAGAAGCCCCCAAGTAAAGGAGCATCCCCCAAAATTTCCCAAAATAGGGGTACGCCATTTAATACCCCGAACACAGGCGAATCCCCTTGAAGGGCCCCCCAAAAGGGTATCCGTATTTTCGGAAACCCTGGTTCATGGTACTTACCTATGATACCTGTCCTTATATCCCACTTATAAGACCCTTAAGCCCCTCAACCCTAAACCCTAAACCCTAAACCCTAACCCTTGTTGTGGAACACATAGCGGCGCCCCGTCTCCCTAAACCCTAAAGCCTAAACCCTAAACCCTAATCCCTAAACCCTAAACCGGAGAGAGCCCAAGACCCTGTAAGTGTGGAAGACACCTGAATGCTTAAAGGGGTACTGAATGCGATTTATACATCTGAAACCTTGTAGGGGTGCTGAATACGATTGATACACCTGAAACGTTGTGAGGGGTACTGAGTACGATTTGAGGTTAAGATTTAATCAGTGCTTAGGGTTTGGGGTTTAGGGTTTCACTTGAATCACGATCAGGTGAAGGCACACTGCCAGAGCAAGCTAGATGCTGCCAACAACCAGCTCGATGTGGTGTGGTCTGGACTCCTGCAACAGGACGGACGCTGAAGTGGCAGAAGTTGACCCACCGAAAGGTAACCTGAGTTTGACAGGCCACCGTAAATCCCATGGTCCCACTGTAGGCGGTGCGACTCCATGTTCCCCATAGTCCGAGTTTTGTCGAGCTCACGCTGCTGACCAGGTGGCTCAGGTGGAATTTGTCGCCACAGTTGCCGAGGCGATCAAAACCAGAAGTGTTCTGCGCCTCATCGACGCAACCTTATGTCTGAACACCGCGGGCACCCCGATCTCTTCTCTAATGCAACGCTTGGCTTTTCAGGCCAGCGTGCTAGAGGAAACAGGGCTTGTATGGAAGTCCCTCATGGACGCGGTCCTCCAGCGCAGAGCTGACGATGTGGAGCTGTGGGCAGGGCAAGCCAAGCTACTCTGCAGCACCTTGGGGTACTACATCGTTTCGGAGACCTTGTTGTGAATCGAGATCCTGTGATAGCACGATATTCTTGGCAACTTGGGTTTGAGAGGACCCTCGTTTAGGAGTATAGGGTTTAGGGTTTAGGGTTTGCAGTTGTCGGAGAGTCCTTTTTAGCGGCCCAAGCAAGGTTAGCAGGGGAGGACGTTGAGATGGAGCTCGCCTTTGCGCAGAGCCTTCGTCAGGCTGCGGCTTGTTTGGACAGTTGGAAAGCTCCTGCATAGAGCAGAAGGGTGTAGGGTTTAGGGTTTAGGGTTTAGGGTTTAGGGTTTAGGGTTTAGGGTTTAGGGTTTAGAACTAAAAAACGGGGTTTAGAACTGTGAATAAGAAATCAACAATGCATACAATACATACTAGCAGCAACGAAAACCAAATTTCGTATGTACATATTCATATGCAAATACATATACTTATAAATACATGTACACGAAATGAACATAACTATAGCTTTAGGAAAGTACCTGTAAATTATGTCTTTCATTTGCCCTGTGTCATGCTTGTCACTAAACCTGCACTGCTTGGAGGTTCACGGGTACTTATCACCCCAACTATAGTTCTAATGACAACCTACTTAGAGGACTGGGGCGGCTTATAAGCGCAAACCCTGAACCCTAAACCCTAAACCCTAAACCCAAAACCCTAAACCCAAGATTTGGGTTTTAAGTACCCTGAACCTCCAAGGAGAGATTTTAGGAGAGGCAGGGGGCTGGCCTCAAGGCAATCCTCGGGCCCCAAAGCCTGAATGCTGCATGTGGGAGTTTCTAAAAACAGGGGTTCCCTTTTCGGGTGCTGTGGATAATAGTTGGAACCCTAAACCCTAAACCCCAAACCCTAAAGGGGGATGCCCATGCAACTCTGCTCTCTAAGGAAGAGGCGAGCTCGCACAACACTTCAAAGGCTTCTACCTGTAGCTACGGGAGCCTGACCGAAGCCCCGGTTGATGAAGGCGCCATGCATGGGTTTGGGGTTTAGGTTTGGGTTTCGGGTTGAGGGTTAGGGTTTAGGGTAGTCATGTGCAAATCCAAGGCTTTAGGGCAATGCTCTGTTGGGTAGTTGCCGCTCTGGCCTGAAACTTAGATTTCTTGGGCTTCTGCAGTGCGAAATCTTGTGTAGCCAGAGTTTTTTTTATGTCACAGAGTTGCATAGCACGGGTTCAAAACAAAGGCAAGCAACGTCTGCTCGGTTGGCCCTTAATCATGTCAATCACGATGCATAGGGCCCCTCGTCTGTACTTGGTATCGGTTGCAAGAAAGCTTTTGTTGCCGCCGCGCTGTTCATTCTGGCACGAACGATATGTTCAATCAGCCTGGCTTGGCAGCTGACGTTTGCCCAGAACCCTAAACCCTAAACTTATCCTTTCGGGACCTGGCTTTTGTTCCGCTGATTCATGATCAGGGCAGGGAGCAGGGCCTTTTCCATTATGCTACTGCATGTTGCCGTCTTGAAAATGTTGATCAACAACAAGCCTGTCGTGCCAAGTCGCGGACTTCAGAAGCTCACCAGGTGATGAAGTCAGACCAACGACGGCGCCTCGCCTGTCTCGTCCTAGCTGGAGGGCCACGAAGGCGCCATCATAATGGGTTTTGCAGGGTTATATGAAGTAGGGTATACATATATATATATATATATATTATATCTTGAACCCCAAAAGGACACCCGGTATATACACTCGCCAATATAGAAAGGGAATTCTGCGTGCTTGTAGTGTCGAAATGAGCTCTCCGAGTCTAGGCACATCTCGGCTTTACCCTACATCACTAAACCCTAAACCCTGAATCTTGGCCCAACTCCCGGATTCGAAGCCCACTTTCTTGCAGCTGCAATGCCCCAAGGATCCATGTGGGCCTTAAAGGGGGTTCCTTTTTTTTGGTAGCTTGGGGGCTAAGCATATACTATGTAGGTGCATGGATCCTTAGGGATAGGGTTCAGGCTTTACGTTGACAACTTGCGCGTGGGGTCTACAGTCGCTGGTCTAGGCTGGTAGCTGCCTTGAGCTGTTAAGGGCAGCGAAGTGGCAGCTACAGTCCTGATGGGCATCGGATTCCACTAGCCGGGTTTAGGGTTTAGGTTTCAAGGTTTAGGGTGCTCATTTAGCCCACAAGCCCTTCGAAGAGAGAGAGAGAGAGAGACAAACAAAAGAAACAAGGAAGCATATGACAGAGAAGGGTTTTGAGGGACGAGTGGGGCCAGAAACGCTGGGGAGGCTGTGTTGGTCAGGGTGACCGATAGGTGCGTTTGCAGGGTTCAGAGGACATGTGGCCGCTCCTCTAACATGACCCCTCTTGCCCCAAGGATCCGCATACTTGGGCCCTAAAAGCTACTATATAGAAATCCTTGAAGGCCCAAGCATATGCCATACAGGAGCATGGATCCTTAGGGTTGGGGTTACTGTTATAAGCAGGCCCCTAGTTTTGAGAGTTGCCCATGTTGGAGGAAAAGATTGGAAAATGAAAGACAGGGTTTAGTGTTTAGGATTCGGGGTCGGGCGACACCCCCCTGGCAGAACAAAAAGGAACATACTTCGGGTGGCCTTCTGTGACTACAAAATCACTTCAGAAGCCCTCCCACAAAAACACACATCTTCTTCCTTAGAAGGGCAGTAGGGGGTCATTAATATTCATGTGTTGGGCAGATGGTAGTTGGGGAGGGTGCGCCCCCACCCCGGGCAAAAGATTGGGGGGGGAAAGTGAATAGACCAATGAAGTAGCAGCCCACCCCCCCCCCCCCCCCTCTCCCCCAACTTTGGCTAACCCGCCGTGGATGAGCCCGGGGGGGGGGGGGGTAGAAGTAGCAAGCCACCCCCCCCCCCCCCCTTCCCCCCCAACTTGGCTAACCCTACATCAGGGAAGGTTTATCGGACAGAGCGGCGCTCATTGGAGAGAAGAGAAGAGGAGGAGAGCGAGAGAGAGAGAAGGGGGGGGTGGTCTGCTACGCTTGCAGGTGGACATCCGCTCCAAAGACAAGCTCCGGGCAGTCCGGAAATGGACGGCTTCTTGTTTCAGGTGCCTTGGAATCCTCTCCCCGTTATTTACGTATGGACTGCCGGCTCTACAGGTACCCACAAAAGGAAATTCAGGGATCTACCCGAGAAGCTTTTTGGCGGAATCATTTTTCTCATTTCGCCTTCGATTTTGTCCTTGAACCACCCCCCAAGTGTCCTAAACCCTAAACCCTAAACCCTAAACCCTAAACCCCAATCTGCGAGGACATGCTTCTACGGTTGGAACTATGGGCCTTAGTACGGTCCCTTACCCTTGTTTCTAGGGATCCGGAGTACGGGCCCATATCCTGTGTCGTGTATAGAGGGGATAACAAGGAACCCAAAATGAAGGGCCAATACTTGGAACCCTAGAAATGGTATCCAGGAGTCGGATTCGGCGGAAGTGCCTCCCGAGGCCAGCTACCCTTTCTTGGTGATTGGGGTTTGTGTCTTAGGGTACACCAGGGATTCGCGCAGTCTGTCAATAGGTGTTTTGCCCCCAGGCTCCGTGTACCTATACACTATATACTTGGGCCTTCAAGGGTTCCTTTTTGGTAGCCCTAAACCCTAAACCCTAAACCCTAAACCCTAAACCCTAAACCCTAAACCCTAAACCCTAACCCCAAACCCTAAACCCCAAACCCTAAACCCTAAATGTAGTATATCGGTACATGGATCCTTATAGGGTGCACCTTGCCGGCCCGAACCTGAAACGTCGCGAACATGAAGCGAGCCATGCCAGATTGAAACAACTTACAGGCTCTTAGTAGGATGTTTTAGGGTTTAGGGTTTAGGAGTAGGGTTTAGGGTTTAGGGTTTAGGGTTTAGGGTTTAGGGTTTAGGGTTTAGGGTTTAGGGTTTAGGGTCTGGGGAGGGAACGAGGTACCCTACACAAAGGAAGCTCTGTTTCAATCGAGCAAGACCTAATAGGGTTTAGGGTCTAGTGTTTCTAGCACGTTTGCATGATGCTGTAGCAATCCTGTTCCCTGCAACACGACTGCAACCTGTAACGGTCTTTAGTGCCTAAACCCTAAACCCTAAACCCTAAACACTAAACCCTAAACCCTAAACCCTAAACCCTAAACCCTTCAGAGGCCGCGCAGTCCTGGGAATCCAGCACCACGCATCCGCACTCTCCGCCGGAGTCGGCATCACCCGACCTTTCACCTCAGCCGACGCTTGATCGCTAAACCCTAAACCCTCCCTAAACCCTAAATCCCCAAACCCTAAACCACTTTCTAGTGTGGGCCCACTTGGAGGTTCATGGGTACTCACTTATAACCCTAATTTTCACTCTAAACTATGAGCCCCCTAAGTCCCCTAAGTAGGTTATAAATGTTATAAGTAGACTTATAACAGTGGTTATAAGTACCCATGAACCTACCCAGAAATGAAGAGGTGGCAGTTTGTGCCCTGGTGTAGGGTTCCACCTGCCCTGCGTGGCTGTCAGACCTCGTGGCTATCGCACAGTGCCATGCCGTCAAGGTTGTTAGAGTAGGGGGGGGGGGGGGGGGGAACCCTAAACCCTAAACCCTAAACCCTAAACCCTAAACCGGTAGGGTTCTTTCCTGGATGGACCTGCTTTAAATCGGCTTGCTGTGCTAGGAAGAGGAGGCCAAAGTGAGGGCTTATAAACCCTAAACCCTAGGGTTTAAGACCTATAGAGACCTTAACGCGAAGCCTTCAGGTCCTGGCGAAGGTCACAGGAACTCTTCTCGGACGGCCTCCGAACGCGGCCGCCTGCGCCGTACCCTGGACAGAGGGTTTAGGGTTTAGGGTTTAGGGGTGTAGTTTATGAGTTGTTGGCTGAAGGGGTGACAGTGAACGCATTTTCGGAAACTTCGGGTGTGTCTACCTTCACGCAGCCAGCGCCACAATCAGAGCTGAAGGGCTCTCGAATGCCGGAGGCTAACAGAGGTGGGCAAGCATAGGCACAATTGTTGCAAGAGCTCAGCGCTGATACCAGGTCAATGTTTGGCATAACAGAACTTGTTTTTTTTTGTTGGAGGGGGGGGGGGGCGGGGTGGGTGAGGGGTTAGGCTCCCTAAATTAACCCCTTCAAACCAAAAAAGGGCCCCTTTTTATTCCTAGGTTACTCTTGGGCCTAGAGCCCCTGAACGACGATGTGGGCTGAAGGCGATTTTTCTAGCGGAGAGGCGCTATCGCATGTGATTGTGATGCCAATCGATTCCTTATCGGCTTTGGTGTCCGGAGCCCTAAACCTTAAACCCAGAGAACCTTTCATTACGACCGTTTACCCTTATAAAGCCTTGGATTGAGGTCGGATTTATGCCACTTAGGGCTTAGGGAAGCCGGGTGGAGCCTACTCGTCAGAGGTACAGAGCGGCAGGGGTGGACCTGGATGACGCAGCGGCTGGGATGAACGGGCGTCTAGGGTTGGGGGTTGAGGTGTCGAGGCCTCGAGAGCGGCAAGAATGTTTGGGGTTCAAGGATCTTCGGCGGAGGGCTATATACTCAACATGTATGTATGTATATATATATATATATACATATCTCTCTCTCTCTCTCTTTCTCTGTCCGCGCGTGTGTTTCGGCAGGGTTTTTTGAGGGGTTTGCAGGCCGATGTAGGGCGTACGAGTCAAGGAGCTGGCCTTGCAGCTTTTACGAGGTCAAGGGTTTAGGGTTTAGGGTTCAGCATCTCAAGTCCGAGCATTCACTAGTCAAGCAGCTTGTCAAGCGTTGGAAAAACACCCACCCACCCAAGAAACCCATAACATTGAGAAAATACAAAGTTCACTCAATACATTCCCAGTAGTTGGTTTTTAACGGACCCAAAACCCGAAATCTAATCCAAGGCCCACAATAGGCCCGTTTGGTCAATGGTGAATTTCCTTTTCCCCGAGTTTTTTCAAGGTTTCAAGGTTTTTCAGAGTTTTTCAGTGTTTTTCACGGTTTTTCAATGTTTTTCAGGATGTTTCAGGGTTTTTAACCCTCAATTCTGATGAAGGGCCGCCCCCGCGACCTTTTCACAGCCTAGTTTTGGTCAAGGGCGGGGTCGCATTTTTCAATTTTAAAGGCAAAATAGTCTTCGGAGACCCCCTTGCCTCAAACTCCGACCCCCCCGTGAGTTGAAGCCGAAATTCACCGTTGCCCACTTTTGAGGCCAGGAAAGTCACCGTTGCCCACTTTTGAGGCCAGGAAAGTCACCGTTTCACCGTTGCCCACTTTTGAGGCCAGGAAAGTCACCGTTGCCCACTTTTGAGGCCAGGAAAGTCACCGTTGCCCACTTTTGAGGCCAGGAAAGTCACCGTTGCCCACTTTTGAGGCCAGGAAATTCGCCATTGCCCACTTTTGAGGACAGGAAACTCACCATTGCCCACTTTTGAAGCCGAAAATCACCGTTGCCCACTTTTGAATGAGGGTTTAAATTCATTATGATAGAGAGGTTTAGGGTTTAGGGTTTACGGTTTAGGGTTTAGGGTTTGGGCACAGTTTTGAGGGCTGGATCCGAATGTATCGGTGCCTCCCCTCTTTCTACTTATCACCTACTTAGGGGACATAGGGGGCTTATAGGTAGAGTGAAGAAAAGGGTTATAAGTACCATGAACCTCCAAGTAGGGGTTATTTGGGGGCTACTTCGGTATATAGGGACTTTATGAGGTATACATGGGGGTAGTATAGGGGAATAAGATCAAGGGTCCCTTCCAGAGTCCCTCCATTTACCCCTTAATCATCATACCCTTTATAGTACTCCTACCGTCCTGGCTTTGAGCCTGATACTAGTCATAATCCTATACCCCTGACAGTTTCTTACAGTGGCCTTCTTTTTAACAAGGCACCCCAAAGTCAGTATGTGATCTGCAAGCAGGGGCGCTGCGCAGGTTAGGGCCCTCTCCCCCCCCTCCCCCCCCCCCAAATCTGTCACTGCGAGAAGTTCGAGGTCATGGGCTAGAGGCTCAGCTAGCTCAAATTTTGAAGGGTAAATCTGACAAACTTGCCCAAAGGCTCCTATGTAGTGCCTTTTTGGGTGAGTTCTAGGGGATTCTTGTATGCTACCCCAAAAAAAGTACTACATAGGAGCCTTTGAGTAAAGACCCTACATTGGGTCTTATTGCACTCTCGGCAGAAGCCACGCCGTCCGAGGTGTTCCGAAGGTGTTGCCTCAGGATGCACATGTACATATACTTGGGCCGGTATAAAGCTCTAGGATCCCCTGCATGCAATGCACATGCTTATACACACGTATATGAAGTACAAACACTTAACATAATAATGTAATATCAGGTCATATATATATATATATGTGTGTGTGTATACACAAACATATATATATATATATATATTTGAGTACATATATGCTTGTCTAGGAGTTTCAGATGTGGGGTGTGGGATTGTTTTTGGCTGCCTGCAGTAACTAGGTCACCTCAAGTGTCCAGCCAGCCAGGGTTTAGGGTTTAGGGTTTAGGGTTTAGGGTTTCGGGTTTAGGGTTTAGTGTTCACACTCCGAGGTGTTTCAGGCATCGCCGGGAGCTGCGGGCAGGCCGACCGGGCCGCACGGTGCCGCGTCGACGCCTACATTCGCCGCTGCCTCCATGTTTCCGCGATTTGCGGCGTATGAGGCTGGCTGAAGATTCAGATCAAATCCCCAAGCCTCTTACCTAAAGGGCCTCAAGGGTAGTAGACGACGACAAAGCAAGAAGAAAGCTATGGCAGGGTTTAGGAGGATCATACTTAGGAATATCTTTCAGAGGGTTTTGAAGGGCCGTCCGGGTATGAGTTCCTCTACTTTAACCTAGCCGGTAGCTGAGCTTTTAACCGTTGTGGGTTTCCTTATTTCGTCCCTAAAACCCTAAGCCCTAAACCCTAGACCCTCTTCGAAGCCTTTTGTGGGGCTTGGAAGGCCTGGTCGGCCATCGAAGGTCAACCCCACACCCTGAGTCTCATCAGGCACAGTTCCGCAAGGCTGACGACGACCAGGCACATTCCCGAAGGGTCCATGAACCTTCGGGTTTAGGGTTTAGGGTTTAGGGCTTAGGGCTTAGGGCTTAGGGTTTAGGGTTTAGGGTTTAGGGCTAAGTGTTTGGTAAAAATGGCTCCGCGCTGAAGTTTGCCAAGTCTGTCGCAGCTTCGCCAAAGCCCGCATGGATCCCATGTCCACTGCTGGTCGTTGTCTTGTTAGGTGCACTCAGTTGACCTTGTAGTCGTAATTATACCGCACTTCCGCCCCAAAAGCATGGGAACACAAGAGGTTAGAAACCAGGAACGTCTTGGCGCCACTCTGACTTTCCAGCCGGGAGAAGTCACCTGTGATCACCCCTGCACCCAAGCGCTAAGCCACCTCGATGCTACTACACCCCGAGAACCTTCGGCCTCAAACCCTATCACGCAGCAGCTCGGTTCGCCCGGCTATATGGAAGCGACAAAACAAACAACCTGCATACCCTGTGCTCCCTGAAGCCTAAACCCTAAGGCCCTTCAACTGTTCCTGAGTGGGGCCTTCGGCCTGAGGGCCTGCGGAGTGGCTGGTTGAGGCCCTAAGCTCTAAGCCCTCAGCCCGAGGCCCTAGGCCCTCTAGACCTTATAAGCCTGAATGACACCCTGAACCCTTCAAGGGGTCAGCTAGGCGGGCGGCAAAATAAAAACCCTAAAGCTGCAGGGAATGAAGGAGAGACCCTTATTAAGGGACCTTCGGGGATATTAGAGGTTATTTAGGGGGCTACTCAGCTATATAGGGACTGTGTAAGGTATAGATAAGGGTTATATATGGGCTATGGGTCATATAGGGGAAGAAGATTAAGGGTCCATTCTGAAGGGTCCCTCTTAGACTTTATTCCCTAAACCCTAAACCCTAAACCCTAAACCCTAAACCCTAAACCCTAAACCCTAAACCCTAAACTATCCCCCTTGAAATGCCCAAGCCCTGAGCCGTCAACCCGATAAAGGCGCCTCGAATGCGTCAGCGGCCGGCCAGCGCACCAGGGTTCAGGTGGCGACTGCAGCCCGGTAGGCCCCCTAAGGCCTAAACCCTACACCCTAAACCCTACACCCTCAACCCTGGTGAAACCCTAAACCCTAAACCCTTACGGTTTAGGGGTTTCGGGTTTAGGGCCTGGCAAAGGACATCGGTTGATCTACTTGGAGGTTCATGGGCACGTATAACCCCAACTATAAGTAGAAGTCTACTTGTACGTCTGCTTAGAGGACTTCGGGGGGCTCACACGTGCAGCTATACCGGGAGGGTTATGAGTATATACTCTGAACCTCCAAGTATCCATATACTATAAATGTATATATATATATACACATACATATATACATATATACATATATATATATACATGTGTATATATATACACACATATATACATACCAGAGGTCCACAAATAGGATCTGTGATCGAGTGTGGTCAAGAATTGGCTTCCCTTGTTCTCGGTGCCCGATCTAGATGTTGCAAGACATGCGTTGTGCCTCTGGCGCAATGCAGGACCTCGGCTAGCTTCACGGACGCTTGGCTGGGTGAGTTGAGCAGAAGCTTTCTTTCCTTTGCCAAACATCTTTTGAAGATGAGACTAGTGACGAGTCGTAAAAGGTCACAGCTACTGAACAGTAGAAAACTGGAGTTGCACGTTCGTGATAAAGATGCGCCAAGTTTGCAGGCTACTGCGCTGCATCAGCATGCTGACCATTGTGCGTGCCGGGTAGCAGGTCGTATAAGCTGTGACTCGAGGCTTAGATACTAATTGCTATCTGCTTAAGAATCCCCCCCAAACAATAATAATCCCTATATGATGCTTAAAAGGAAGAAAAATATATATATATATATATGTACATATATATATATATATTCTTTTGGGGGGGGTGCTTAAGCATTTTGCAGGACCTTGTATTCCGCGCTACGACAGGGATCCACAACTTCTCGGAGAGCCCAATAGCCCGTACATACTTAAATAACTCCATCCATATGTATATATATATATATGCATTTGTATGTATAATGGATCTTTATTTATTGATTTGCTTTGTATTTGTTTATGTGTTTAAGGCATATTCCCCAGTTAAAAAGGTTATTGACTCTCGGCTTTAGGGGCCGTGACCCTGCGACCGGTTTACCTGAAACCCTAAACCCCACACCCTAAACCCTAAACCCTAAACCCCAAACCCTAAACCCTAAACCCTCAACCCTAAACCCTAAACCCTGAGCACTGCTGGCAGAGAGCGCGTGCCAAACCCTAAACCCTAAACCTCAGCTCCCAGTGCTCAATAACCCAAGGCCGAGAGACGAACTCCACCGGAGCCGCTGCGGCCACCTCCAGAGGCCCAAAGAGCCCTCCATACCAGTGAACTCAGGAATATGGGGTTTAGGGTTTAGGGTTTGGGGTTTAGGGTTTGGGGTTTAGGGTTTAGGGTTCAGGGCACGTAAGAGAGCCCTCCGCCAAAAGGGTCTAGGGTTTATAGGGTTTAGGGGAATACGCCTTAAATCTGATAGGGATCCTTAATATGAGTTTAACCTCCATTCCTTACTTCTACTTAGAGGTTCATGGTGCTTATTCTCCAGTCCTAACTGTACTTATAACCCATTTATAAGCCCCTTAGGTGCCCTATCATGGTGATAAGTACAGTTATCAGTACAGTTGTATATGGTTGATAAGTACAAGGGGGTAGGGTAAGTCGTATCTTCTTGTGTAAAGTTGTATCTCTCTCGTGTGCACACTGGGGATTCGCGAATTCCAAGATTGGTCAGAACCCACTTGCACCCTCAGGCAGAAATCTCATTCACGCTGCCAAAAATGTGCTCCCCTCCCATGCGTGCGGCGCGTGCACATTGGGGGAAAGACTTCAACATATGTCGGGTGCTGTGACTTCGCTCGCAGCCGCGCGTCAATGGGGAGATGTGACTTCACACGCAAAGATGTGACTCAACCTAGCCGCTTGTACCATGAACCTCCAAGTCGACCATTTCTACTACTTGCTCTAGACACCCCCGAAAAGAAGAACACATTCTTCCTTGCAAGGGCAATATGGGGGGGGGATTCTTACGGGTGTTCTTAAGCAAAGAGTACTTTTGGATTTAGGGCCCGTACAGGGCTCAAGGTTGAGGGCCCTGGGGTAAGCAAGCCTGGAACCAGTGCCTGGGAAGTTGATTATACTCATAACCCAGGCCCTAACACGGTTCTAATTGGGGTATAAGTACAGTTAC